>JAWQEG010002789.1:842500-1004923 GCA_033782935.1 Petrolisthes cinctipes | reverse complement strand
TCCTTGTGAGTGGGGGGATGGTAGTTTCTGTTACCAATCCGTGTTGCTGCTGAACACCACTCTCTCTCTCTCAGGTATTTCCAAACTTTCCAACCTTCCTGGAAAATAATAGAAAATAAAAATAAAATAATAATAATAATAGTAATAATCAATGAGAGAAGTGTTATAAATAGGTAATCCCTATAAACGTTCATTTTCTTTAATTAATCTTTTTATTAATCCATTTTCTATGTTTAGTTAAGGCATAAACTAAAGTAAACCTCTCAAATGTCCAGAGATGACCTTGTTGTCCTTCAGCAATGTGCATAATAATAATAGTATTATTATATATATCTAGTATATAATTATAGTATATATATTATTATGCTCAGGACTTGGTAAATACCTGGTCTGAGCAAGCACAAGTACGAATTCTTCCTGCCCATATTCAGGAGGCCCTTTCTGCTCATAGGAATGTCTGGTCTCTGCATACATACACACACAATCAAACAGTACACACACACACACAATCAAACAGTACACACACAGACACACACACAATAATAACACACACACACAAACACACACACTATCATACATTTCCTCTCTTTAATTTTTTTCTTAGCAACTTCCTGTCTTCTCTCTCTCTCTCTCTCTCTCTCTCTCTGGCTGCGTTATTAAGGGCGGATGAAGATGATGACATACTCATCACTGGAGATGAACTGCAACGCGCTCTTACACAGAGTAATAAGACAACAACACCTGGAGATGATGGAGTTACCTATCAAGTACTCCACCTACTCCTTATTAAAGTCCCAGCCGCAATGTTGCCAAGTATGGGGAATTTTCTCTAGACATGGAGAATTAGAAGTACCAATGGGGATATCATATTAAGATTGTTTAAGAGTAAATGGGGAAATTTCTACCAGACGAAATATCAAGTAGATGGTAAATATACAACTATCTTCAAGACTAAACAGGGAATTATTGAAGTAAAAAGGGAAATTCTGATGTGGAAGTTGGGGAAATTTCGTCAAGGAGACCTGGCAACACTAGTCCCAGGCAATCCTTTACTGCAGCTGTACAATCTTTGCTTCCTTATGGGATGTGTGTCTCGTGCCTGGACCTCTAGTACCATTGTACAGCCGGCAGCATATTTTCGCGTCCATCTCACGTATTTAATAATGCTAATAGGACCAGATAGTTGCATTCTGAACCAGTTTTTATTCCAACAACATACGTAATTTACCATATGAGAACTATATCTGTCACATCTGCATTATAATTGTATTACAACATCACTGTAGCTAATATATACGCAGGTGGAAATGAAACCAACTTATGCTGCCGACTGTACCAATCCCTAAACCTGGTACAGACAAGTTCAGACCCATTTCACTCACTTCCTGTTTTTGCAAGGTATTGGAAAGAATACTACTCACTCGTCTTATGTTCCGGTGGGAAGACCAGTTATCTTCAAGGCTGTATGGTTTTATGTCAGAGAGGAGCACACACCATTGTCTGATGGACCTATACACCCGTCTCTCCCCAGTCAGTGTGGTAACATTTCTCGATCTCAAGAGTACTGTTGACACTGCCAACAAGGATATTATTCTTGACCAGCTAGTTGAATTTGGTGTACAGGGAAATCTTCTGAGGTGGATTCGAGAATATCTCCATAACAGAATGTCTCATGTGCTATTCTACGGAGCATGTAGCTCATCTAAGGAGCTTGACCTTGGTACTCCACAGGGTGGGGTTTTAAGTCCCTTCCTGTTCAATGTCCTGATGCATCGCTTGCTTGCTCTTCTTCCCAACATTCCTGGCACAACAGTCACTTGTTATGCAGATGACATCTGTGTTCATTCCATCTCTGCTGCCAATCTTCAGCTATTTCTTCACTCATTCTTCGAATCAGCTTCCTCTTGTGGCCTCATCCTATCACCAGAGAAAAGTTGAGTATTCTCCCCTCATGTCCCCAGAACACTCCCAGTATTTACAGCAGGGCAAAGTATCATCCCGCCTTGTACACAGTACCTGTACCTGGGAGCTACGGTGTGGATCACTCCGACCATACCTGCTAGGCAGTGCATTTATCCCATCATTCAAGACCTTCTGCAACGGCTAGAACAGCGATTCCTTCCCTCCAAGTGGGTCACTAACAGAGCTGCCGGAATCTCTATCCCTGTGACAAGAACCATCTACATTGCCTTTATTCGGTCTGTCATTGACTATCTCTCTCCTGCTCTAAGTCAGCTATCTAGGACTACCTTAGTGCCATTAGATAATTTTCAGAACAAAGTGATATGGTATATTCTAGAAGTCCACCATCCACCAGAATTGTGAATATGTTAACGGAACTCAATCTCCCGTCAGTTGTTGATAGAATACACACCAACGTCACCCACTTTAGTGTCAAGTGCCTTCACTCTCCCCACCTTGCACCATATTATACTCATGTCCTGAGAGCCTCACTTGATCCTGCTGCACTTCACCCTTCACTTGGTCCATGTGTCTGCACCTTTGTCAACACTGTGTGCTCCACCCTGCAGCACCTTCATATTGATGTTCCTGTGGACGAGGTTGATCATGGGCCACCTCCATGGAGGATACCACAGCTCCAAGTCACTTTCACTCCCACCTCCAAAACTGATCTACCTTACCTCCAAAAACAGCTTGCTTTGGAACATATGTAGCCCTAACTGTTACAACAAGTCAAGCGCCAACTACCCTAAAATTGAGTTATTAATAGGAATTATTTCTACAATTCCTCTTCTATCTAATGAAGAAATGGATATCATCTTAGCTTGCATATAGACATCTCTAGAATGTCTGAAATACAACCGAGTGTCGGCGAGTCACAAATGCAGGCAGTCGACAAGTCAGCCAGCTGAAACAAAGATGTTGCCACTGCTCGCTAATTAATATTATTTACTTCGTGCTCTAAATGATTATTTTATTAGCCGTTGGGAACGCTTGCTATGTAGCATAAAAGCATTAATGTACATTTTTATTGCAAAAACAAACTTGTAAATCCATTTAGTTATCACAAATCGTGGAAAAAAGATAAATAAAAAGAGAGGAAACAGGCAATGCCCGCCGGCCCGGTCGGACCAGCCCAAACTCTCGTACTGCGTTTAAAAGATGTCTAAATAATTTATGCTTATACTATGTGTTTCACTGTATTATAAGGGAAGTGTTATTACTTCAATATTTCTTAGTAAAATTATGACCATACATCGAATAAGATACATAATTAATTAAAGTTAATAATAATAATTGTGAACTCACAAATTGCACAGGTAGGCAGTAACTCGAGTCAGTCAGACAGTCACACACTCACTGAGAGAGAGAGAGTGTTTAGGGGTAGAGGGAGGACAAGGTAAATGGATATGGGGGGTAGGAGGAGGATGGGTTGGTAAGAAGGGAGGATAGGGAACTCACAGGGGGATGGTGGGAGTATACAAAGTAGGAGGAGGATAGGGTGGTAAGGAGGGATGGTTGGGGTAGGTGGAGGATGGGTTGGTAAGAAGGGAAGGTAAGGGTAGGGGGAGGATGGGTTGGTGTGGAAGGGAGTGGATGGACATGGGTCGAGGATTGTATGGATGACGGGAAAGATTGGGATGGTGAAATATGCGTGGGTGTGTGCATATGCACCAGAGGATGAAAAGAGTAGGACGGGGAGAGAGGATGAGTGTGTTTTGGGAGGAATTGAATGCGTGTCGGAGAAAGATTGATAATGGAAGGAGAGTGGTGATGATGGGAGATATGTATGGAAAAAAGGGAGGTGAGGAAGTGGGAAGTATTGTGGGTAAATGGGGTGTAGAAGGAGTAAATGAGAAGGGTGAGTATCTGGTGGATGTCTGTGCTGAGAGGGGGTTGTTCTTGGCAAACACCTTCTTTCAGCACAAGATGATCCACAGGTATACATGGAAGAGAAAGGATGAGAGAGGAGAGCAGAAGAGTTTGATTGATTATTATGAGGCAGTGGATGAAAGGTTAAGGGACCCTGTGATGTAGTCAGAAAATTGGAGGTTTGCGAGTCCTTCAAATTTTGCCACGAAACATCACCCATATTGAAGGAGCGTGTTTCGTGGCATAGTCAGGAGGAATCACAAGCCTCCAAGTTTCATACAAGATCACAGGGTCGATGCAAAAGTGGTGAGAGAAATTATCCAATGCTCCGACCATTTTGTGTTGTTGGTAAGGATGAAGGTTAGTGCTAAGTGGGAATATGGTAGGAGGGATGAAGGGGTGAGGAAAAAGAGGGAGGTGGCTAGTGGGAAATTAGATGAAGCAGAATATAGGGAGGAATATAAGAGGAGGGTAGGTGAGGTGCTGGGGGATGCAAGGATGGTGATAGGGGGTGGAGTGGGAGTGAATGATGTGTATGAAACATTCAAAACTTTAGTGTGTAAGACAGCAGCAGAAGTGGTGGGGTACAAAGTACAAAAGGGGGAAGAAAGGGAGTGCATGGTAATCTGAAGAAGTGAAGGATGCAGTAGAGAATAAGAAGAAGGCTTTTAGGAGAACCCTGCAGAGAAATGTGCCAGAGGAGGGAAAGAGGGAATACAATGATTGTAAGAGGAAAGTGAAGAGGACGGTGAGTGAGAGCAAAAGGAGAGTGGATGAGGAGTTTGGTAAGAAACTGAGTGAGAAGTTTAGAGAAAACAAGAAATTATTCTGGAAGGAGGTGAAAAGAGAAAGAGGAGAAGGAAAGTCTGGTAGTGTGAGAATGAAGAGAGAGGATGGAGTTACTGTGAGTAGAAGTGAGGAAGTGAAAGAAGTGTGGAATAGGCATTTTGATCGGTTGATGAATGGGGGGACGGGAGGGGAGGCGGTGGTGACATGCATGGGGATGGAGGCAGGAGGTAGACGACAGGATGTACAGGGAGAATTAGGAAGGGAAGAGGTCAGGAAAGCAATAGGAAAGTTGAAAATAGGAAAGGCACCAGGGGTGGATGAAATAACTGGAGAGATGCTGAGGTGTGAGGGGGAGGAAGTGGTGGAGTGGATGCTGCTTATATGCATATTGGCTTGGAGACAGGGAGAGGTGCCAGAGAACTGAAGGAGAGTCATAATTGTGCCTCTGTACAAGGGGAAGGGGAGTAAGGATGAGTGTGGTAGCTATAGGGGAATAAGCCTTCTTAGTGTACCGGGGAAGGTTTATGGGAAGGTTCTTACTAAGAGACTGATAGAAGTAACTGGGAATAAAGTCAGTGAGGAGCAGGGAGGTTTCAGAAAGAGTAGAGGATTTGTGAACCAGATCTTTGCAATAAAATCAACAGAGGAGAAACATATTGGGAAGAATAGGAAGTTGTATGCTGCCTTCATAGATTTGGAGAAGGCATACGATAGGGTTGATTGGAGAGCTATGACAGATGTATTAAGGATTTACGGTGTTGGTGGGCGCTTGCTGGAGGGGATTGAGGCTTTCTATAGAGAGGCAAAAGCTTGTGTGAGGGTTGAGGGTGATTTGAGTGAAAACTTTGATATCAGTGTAGGATTGAGGCAGGGGTGTGTCATGTCACCATAGTTGTTCAATATTTTTATGGATGGGTGCATGAGAGAGATGAAGGCAAAGGCGTAGGGCCTGGGTGCGAAACTGAAGTTGAATGGAGTACCTTGGTTGCAAGCTTATTTGCGGATGACACTGTGCTGCTGGCCGAGAGTGAAAGGGAGTTACAGAGGGTGGTGGATGAGTTTCAGTCCGTGTGTAAGCAAAGAAAACTGAAGGTGAATGTTGGTAAGAGTAAGGTGATGGTATTTGAGAGGACCAAAACAGAAGTAATTGACTTGGCTACACCCTATAGAGTGGCTGTACCAACTGGGACTGACTGTGAGATAACTTTAGGGGGTGAGAGGATGGAGGAGGTGAGGGAATTCAAGTAACTGGGAACAGTTGTGTGTAAACATGGAAGGAGAAATCAGGGAGAGAGCAATGAGGGGCAGGCAGGTCATAATATTACTGAGGAGGATTATGAAGGGTAGAAGTGTGAGTATGGAAGTGAAAAAGGGACTGAGAAATAGTACAATACTAACATGTGCGTCAGAGACATGGACATGGAGTAGGCCTCATCAGTCTAGAATAGGTGCTGTGGAAATGAGTTACTTGAGAAGAGCATGTGGACTTACAAGGTGGGATGGAGAAAGTAATGAGTGTGTATATGTATGAGAGATGTAGAATAGGTGCAGTGGAAATGAGTTACTCGAGAGGAGCATGTGGACTTACTAGGTGGGATGGAGAAAGAAATGAGTGTGTATGAGAGGTGTGGTATGAGTGAGAAGGCAGTTGGTATTGAGTGTGGAGTGGTTGAGAGAGTGAAGTGTAATACATTGAGATGGTTTGGACATGTAGAGAGAATGCAAAATGTGGAGTTTGTAAAGAAGGTGTATGGAAGTGTGGAGTGGTTGAGAGAGTGAAGCGTAATACACTGAGGTGGTTTGGACATGTGGAGAGAATGCAAAGTGTGGAGTTTGTAAAGAAGGTGTATGGAAGTGAAGTTGTTGTTGTTGTTGTAGTTCCCCAGACTGTCTGGCCGAGCAGTCCCGAGTCTGGTTGACCGAAGCCGTGCAGATGCTCGGACCCCCAAATGGGAGTCAGGGTGATAGTGAGGTCTGTTTCTTCGAAGGCAGCAGATGAGGGGACTGCTGGCTCACGGTCATGTATCCCTGGGTCAACATTCCCACCGTCAGTAGTCTTCCTTGTTGTGCCACCTAATCGGGCGATCTCGTCGGCTACCCAGAAGGAATGAGAGATAGTAAGGAGACAGACAGAACAGGCCAGGGTGCTGTAGAGGATGCCAGATTCCTCATTTCTGGATAGAACCAGCCCTCACCAGTGTGTTGCTGAGTAGTTGAGATGTGTGCTGGGTAGTTTACATTAACACATCTTCCCTTTCCAGTGTGTGCTGGGTAGTTGAGAAGTGTGATGGGTAATTTGCACCAACACATCTTCCCTCACCAGTGTGTGCTGGGTAGTTGAGAAGTGTGCCGGGTAGTTTTTTACATTAACACATCTTCCTCTAGCCATCAACACGTCTTCCCCCAGCTTACAAGGTAGCATGTTATCCTTGCTCTTACAGCCAGGTACCTATTTACTGCTAGGTGAACAGGGACATTGGGGGCTGGGAAAATTGTCCAACATTTCCACTGACCCAGGAATTGAACCCGGGATCTCTCGCATGCCAGGCGAGTGTGCTAACCGCTATACCATTAGCACCCCATGGAAGTGAAGTTATGGGACCTGGTGTGAGAGGCAGACCTCTGGTTAGATGGCAGAACCGAGTGGAAGAGTATGTGAGAGAGAAGTGTGAGGGGGGAGGGGGGATGGAGAAAGTGAGGAGGGAGTGCGTTAACAGGGAAAACTGGAGACTCTTCTGCAGTGGCCACCCTCTTGGTGGGAGTTCCCGGAGGGAGCGAGGCGTCGGAGCTATAGATAGATAGATAGAACAGGACACATAACAAAACACAGAAGGACACACACACACACACCAGGACACATAACAAAACACAGAAGGAAACACACACACACATACAACAGGACACATAACAAAACACAGAAGGAAACACACACACACAACAGGACACATAACAAAACACAGAAGGAAACACACACACACACACAACAGGACACATAACAAAACACAGAAGGAAACACACACACACTGTTACGGATGGAGGGTAGAGATACGGTACAGTACTAGTCACTAGACTAGACTTACCCCAACGTTAGCTATCAGCAGAATAAAGTAGCACTGGGTGGCAAGTATCGGACTATTAAAGTTATAAATTATAAGTAAAAGTACAAACCCAGCCTATATGAAAAAATGCTAACACAACCCAAAGAGACCGTCCATACATATAACCAGGTTCGGATACAATGAATAAAAGATGATAGAGAAACTACTCTGACTTTCTATAATATATATTGACAATATGAACGAACACAAAGACAAACAATAAACACTGAAAGAATTAATAAATGAAATCAGGATTCCCAACTATGACAGAACGTGAGACAGAGTTCCCAGAATATATAATGCACTTGCAATAATCACTCAATAACTCACTACCACTGTGCCATCACTTCAATAACACAAGGCTCTAGGCACACGTAAGCACAGAATTAATCGATCAATAATAATAGTAAGTTAGCACTTCACTGGCATATATGATAAATAAACATCAATGCATCACAACACACATGTAATAATATAATAATAATTATAGTAATACCAATGCACAAATATATATAATAATAATAATAATAATAACCTATAAGAGTGACCCTATTGTTACTGTGAGAAGAATGCAGAAGTAAACACAATTTATACTTAACAAATATGTCTGAGTGTCTCGTCCCGAACCTCACCACACTCACTCACTTACAAAACACAAACTGTGTTGTCCCAAGCCCACTGGTATCTGAGCCCCATAGGCCTAACCCCCTGCCTTATATACTGTTGGCTTCACAAAGACAAGCGAGCGCGTCTCCGAACTGTTCGGCTAACACAGACTTAAGCACACATCACGCATACGTTCCCACCCAAGAAACTATTGGGAGTCAATAGGAATGAAAACGGACAATTATCACACCACCTGCGAGAGAGGGGGGAAGAATGCGTACGAATCTAGAGAACCTAGCTGGCCATGACACACTCGACCTTCTGACACACATACACAAAGACAATGGAATAATAAATGAGTTAAATACGGACACTACACATCCGGGTGTGAGTCTCCATTACCACACTCACAGTCACTGTCAAAAATGGATAGCAATACTTACAAATCAAATAATAATTCAGGCACGCGTAACAACACACACACACACACACACAACAGGACACATAACAAAACACAGAAGGAAACACACACACACACACACAACAGGACACATAACAATACACAGAAGGAAACACACACACACACACACACAACAGGACACATGACAAAACACAGAAGGAAACACACACACACACACACACACACAACAGGACACATAACAAAACACAGAAGGAAACACACACACACACACACACAAAACAGGACACATAACAATACACACAAGGAAACACACACACACACACCAGGACATATACCAAAATACAGAAGGAAACAACACACACACACACACACACACACACACACACACCAGTACACATACCAAAATACAGAAGGAAACAACACACACACACACACACTAGTACACATACCAAAATACAAGACGAAACAACACACACACACACACACACACACACACCAGTACACATACCAAAATACAGAAGGAAACATCACACACACACACACACACACATAACAGGACACATACCAAAACGCAGAAGGAAACATTACAACACACACACATACCAAAACACACACACACACAGCAGGACACATTAAGACAGACTCAAAAACATCAGCCTACTTAGTAACAATTACTTTCAGTACCTCAGTGTAAAAAACAATGGCGAAGGACATGGATAGTGAGACGTATTAGAATTTAGACAGGAAGATAGAGGGAATCAGTGATGGGGTGACAGAGAGGAGGGTAGGAACTTAAGAAGGAGTGGGAGAGAGGGGGGGGGGGAGTGAGTACGAATGGACCGGGGTACCGGAGGAAGAGGGAGGGAGGAAAGGCGAGGCGGTAAGAGAAAGAATAGTGACGTCACTCCATAAATTTCGCGATTTTAGACCAATGGCGAAAGAACGATTAGAAGATCAGTGACGATTATAATTATTTTGTATAAATAAATTTCCTTGTATAAGCATACTACAGAAGCAGATGAAGAAGCGAGCGGTGTGTGATTGTTATAAACCATTAAAAAATCTTTTGTAATTCTTGCCCGTGTGGAGAAATAGATGCATGATGACTCAGCAGTTCCCCTGCTTACCACTCATTCATAACAGTTTAACTTAGCAAACTCAGATACATAATCAACTACTATTTAGAACTCTCGCTGTTAAAAGCAATATGTTGAATCGTACGTTTGGCAGCTACTGGCGCCATCCCACCTGGAGGCAGGCGCCTGGCAGAGAGGCTAGAAGCCGCTAGATAGACTGGAGAAATTGTGATAGTACCACACTCTTTTCAACTTTTCAAAGTTATTCTATAACGTACCTACATCTAAACTATACCCAGAGAATGCTTAAAAAAATGTAGTTTCTTAAGCGAAATAGTATATTTTATTATTATTTACCAATTCTCCATTTTAATCTAATATTTCAGTACGAGAATAACTTTTCACATATTCTCCATGGCAGTCGTATATATTATACCTGTAATATCTTTCTTAATAGGGAACTGAACACTTTTTGGCATGTATCAGTTAAAAGCTAAGAAAATTTGGCCTGTAATGAAGTCTGAAATACCACAGTATATGTTATACTGTGGTCATATCAAGTTGATGAAGTGAAGTAACAGTCAACAGATTATTCGTGTTTACCTTACGCGTGACATTATTACCTATACTTTAAAGGCAATTATCTCGCTTAAGTAGGCGTGGCGCTCGACTGATTGTAACACTCAGCCACTCATATCATCAAACTCTCCTCCTCTGTCCCTGATGCTCGTTGTCTGTATGTGGATGGATGTGTGTAATCAGATGGCAGTGCGGGATGTGCCATGAACTAGCCTGACATGGAGCCACAGGAGGGAGGCTGGGCTGTTCACAGGTTACCCAACTCTTCCAGCTCCACATATTGTGAATTACAGGGACTCCTACTGGCTATCAGCCTCCTCTGTCGGCGGCGAGTGAATGGTGTAATGATATGTGACTCACAGTCTGCACTTCAAGCCATCTCGTCTCCACAACCCATACATCGTTCACTCATTCACCAGATGTTGCATCAGTTGGTTGCAGCCCAAGACCATTCTCTCTGCATACATTTGTTGTGGATTCCTTCTCATATTGGAATAGCTGCCAACGATAGAGTGGATCTCCTTGCCAAAAATGGCTGTGAACTGCCTCTGCCTGATGCTGCTACACCCACCATCTTCACCTACAAAGGATCTTACACTCTGCTGCTCTTCTTCCTTCGATCCACCACATGAATACCAAAACACCTCAGAGAGTATCTATTCACCACTATGACCACTTCAGTCTCTCCCGACCAAAGTATCGCCGAAGTGGTCTCATGGTCCCACAGATATAATGAATGAAAAGTGTTATAAACAAGTTTCCCTATAAAAGCTCATTTTCTTTACCTAATCTTTTTATTAATCAATTTTCTTTGTTCTGTTTTGGCATAAACTAAAGTAAACCTTCCCTCTTAATGATAATATGTTTTTTTTTTAATTTGTGATATTAAAAAGGAAGATATATATATTATTTCATTCTAAACAATGTTATATGTCCGCTCGACTTGGATTGGGATACCGGCCCCTGTGGCAAGTGGCTGAGGCGGGTGACATTCTTCATTATTCATCATATAAGCTATGTGACGCTCCTAATTGTTTTATATATATATATATATATATATATATATATATATATATATATATATATATATATATTTCGACACTGGACATAGCCCGTTACCGTGGCCCAGGTCAACTGCTACTCACACACACACACGTCACGAATTCCGAACTGGTACCCAGCCACAGAGGGAGGGAAGTGAGGGTAATTCCCAAATGCTGCAGCTGTTATGGTACCAGTGAGGGTGTTATGGTACCAGTGAGGGTGTTATGGTACCAGTGAGGGTGTTATGGTACCAGTAAGGGTGTTTTACGACGTTCGGTGGCCTTATAGTTAGTGCCTCAAACTCAGATCGGAAGAGTAAATATTCTCAGGCCCTCACCTGAGAGGATCGATCTCCCGACCTTACAAGTGTGGTTGGTTGGGAAGCTAACAAACGAATACCACTGTGGAATCAACCCTACAATAATGAAGCCTTACAATTGTGGTTGGTTGGGAAGCTAACAAACCAATACCACTGTGGAATCAACCCTACAATAATGAAGCCTTACAATTGTGGTTGGTTGGGAAGCTAACAAACCAATACCACTGTGGAATCAACCCTACAATAATGA
Organism: Petrolisthes cinctipes; assembly: GCA_033782935.1. Classification (NCBI taxonomy): domain Eukaryota; kingdom Metazoa; phylum Arthropoda; class Malacostraca; order Decapoda; family Porcellanidae; genus Petrolisthes; species Petrolisthes cinctipes. The sequence continues at coordinate 992,907 of JAWQEG010002789.1, read as the reverse complement.
AGCCTTACAATTGTGGTTGGTTGGGAAACTAACAAACGAATACCACTGTGGAATCAACCCTACAATATTGAAGCCTTACAAGTGTGGTTGGTTGGGAAGCTAACAAACCAATACCACTGTAGAATCAACCCTACAATAATGAAGCCTTACAATTGTGGTTGGTTGGGAAGCTAACAAACCAATACCACTGTGGAATCAACCCTACAATAATGAAGCCTTACAATTGTGGTTGGTTGGGAAGCTAACAAACCAATACCACTGTGGAATCAACCCTACAATAATGAAGCCTTACAATTGTGGTTGGTTGGGAAGCTAACAAACCAATACCACTGTGGAATCGGCTCATAATAACGTAGTCATATTTATTACTTCCCAATAACAATGTCCCCAATCCAGTATTGTATAATATAATATATGTATGTGTATGTGTATGTGTATGTGTATGTATATGTGTATGTATATGTGTATGTGTATGTGTATGTGTATGTATATGTATATTTTCTCACTAGCTGATATAATAATAATGTAATCTTTATACATATAATAATAATATTGTCATCTTTATACATATAATAATAATATTGTCATCTTTATACATATAATAATAATATTCTGTAATCTTTAATACTGTAATACTGAATTATATAAATTTATTTAACTAATTGATATAATAATATTGTCATTCATCTCTATACATAGTAATTAATTTACTTGTAATATACCTATAATTTACCTGTAATTTACCTGTAATGTACCTGTTATATACCTGTAATTTACCTGTGATGTACCTGTAATTTACCTGTAATATACCTGTAATATACCTGTAATTTACCTGTAATATACCTGTAATTTACCTGTAATATAATGTGCCATATAGTACTGTACTCTATATTTACAAATTTATTTAACAAGTTAATATAATAATAATAATGTCATCTTTATACATATTAATAATTTGATATAATATATATTTCACTCGTTAATATAATAATAATAATAATAATATCATCTTTATGCATATTATAATTTGATATAATATTGATTTCACTCGTTAATATAATAATAATAATAATAAAAATGTCATCTTTATGCATATTGATAATTTGATATAATATTTATTTCACTCGTTAATATGATAATAATAATAATAATGTCATCTTTATACATATTAATAATTTGATATAATATTTATTTATATATTTATATATATATATATATATTATTTATATATTTATTTATTTCTCTCTCTCTCTCTCTCTCTCTCTCTCTCTCTCTCTCTCTCTCTCTCTCTCTCTCTCTCTCTTTTTCTTTTGTTTTATTCAAACATTATCATTACAGAGTTACATCAGCTAAAGCTTTAGGGTTGAGGCTACAACTATCTATAGCTGTGAGGTACAAGCATTTTACAGCATAATACAAAGTTCATTAACAATCTATTTGAATTACGATGTGTTATTTTTATTACCTGGTTTTGGTGCTCATCCAGGTATTCACTCCCCGTTTAAAGTTGTGGAGGTTGTCACTATGGTGGAGGTCGGTGTGGCGGACCATTTCATTCCACAGATGGCCGTAACGGGGCAGGAAGGACCGCAGGTGATGTTCTGTCCGGGAGAAGGGCACCAGCACCTGCTCCTCTCTGTAGGGAGCCAAGCGTGTGGCATAGCTGGGTGACGGAGGGGATGGGAGTCTGAGTGTTGCCAGGTGTGGCATGCAGAGATGGTGAGTCTTGTACATAACACTCAGGCCCGCCACGTCCCTGCGCTGCTGGAGGGGCTGGAGCTGGCTAAACACATGTGGGTGTGCTCTGCTCTGCACCAGTCGCTGTGCTCTTCTCTGGACGCGATCCAGTGTGGCCAAATATGAAGGTGGGCAGGAGGACCAGGTGAGCGGGGAGTACTCCATGAGGGGTCGCACCTGTGCCTTGTACAACACTTCAACCCCCTTGGCGTCCAGGAGATGGGAGATGCGCTGTACACAGCTTAGTTTCCATGCTGCATTCTTGGCTAATTTCTTGGCATGGCTGGTGTAGGACAAGCCAGAATCGATTTCCACTCCTAGGATGGAGATGGAGTCTTGGAGTGGTAGTAGTCTGCCCTCCAGCTGTATCTCTGGTGCAGGCAGGGTGTTGATGTCTTGCCTGCGGGAGATGAGCATTACTTGAGTCTTGTCTGGTGCCAGGGTGACCTGCCAATGATTGCTCCATGCGATAATATTCTCCAGTGCCTGGTTGATGCGGTGGATTGTTCCCTGCCAGTCGTGTCTATCACAGGAGAAGGCAAGGGTGCAGTCATCAGCATACGCCTGGGCCTCTGGAATAAGCTGGAGAAGGTCATTGAAATAGATATTCCATAAAAAGAGGCCCAAGGACGCTGCCCTGGGGCACACTGGCATTAATTGGTTGTTGGCTGGATGTGTGTCCATTGACCACCACTTGCAGAACTCTATGCTGTAGGTAGTCCTCGATGAGTTGAAGTAGCGCTCCACTCACACCTAGGCTCCTCAGCTTGGCGGTGAGGCCTTGGTGCCACACCCTGTCGAAGGCACCGGTGATGTCTATTGCCACTACAAAGGTGTCCATCCCTCTGTCCAGCGCAGTGTTCCATGAGGCAGACTGCAGGAGAAGCAAGTCAGCAGCTGATCGGCCCTGCCTGAAGCCAAATTGCTTGGAGCTGAGGAGATGGTGAGCTTCGAGGAATGTGGTGATTTTGGTGATGAGGGACTCCAGGATTTTCCCTATAGTGGAGAGAAGGGATATTGGGTGGTAGTTTTTTGGGTTCTGTTTGGAGTTCTTCTTATGTACAGCCACGACTCTCGCCTCTTTCCACTGTGTTGGCCACTTGGATGAGGATAAGATGTTGTTGAAGAGGGTCGTCAGAGGTGAGGCAAGCTGGGTGGCACATCTTTTCAGCAGGTGAGGACTGGTGCTGTCAGGTCCCAGAGCCTTGTCGGGGTTAGTCTGCAGCAGCACGTATCTCACCTCCAGGGTGGCCCCAGTGAGGGGTGGAATCATCGGAGAGGCGCGTGAAGGGTCTGGCACAGTCATCTTGGAGGAGAAGTGTGCCGCTAACAGATCGGCCTTGTCCTTGTTGCGCACAGCCACCGATCCGTCAGTCCTGGTGAGCGGTGGGATGGTATTGTCAGCGGAGAGGCCTTGTTGTTGCTTCACTTTGCTCCACCACTCCTTACTGCTCACTGACTGGCTACTGAGCCTGGTCCTTAGACCTTAGTTCTTCCCTCCAGCGTTGTATGGCCTGTTTTTGGACACTTCTCATAGATTTGCAGGCTTCTTTGTGTGGGATTTTGTTAGCTTGAGAGGGGTGGGACTTGTACCATTGCCAGGCCCTGCTCTTATTATCAGCAGTTATCCTGCAGTGATAGCCGAACCAGGGCATGTCTCACTCTCTCTCTCTCTCTCTCTCTCCTTTCTTTCTATTTAATTCCTTCTTTCTCTCTGTCCTTCCTTTCCTTCTAATTCCTTCTCTCTCTCTCTCTCTCTCTCTCTCTCTCTCTCTCTCTCTCTCTCTCTCTTTCTCGCTGTCAGGTATTTCCAAACTTTCTAACCTTCCTGGAAAACCATAAAAATAAAAAATAAAATAAAACAATAATAATAATCAATGAGAGAAGTGTTATAAATAAGTATTCCCTATAAAAGCTCATTTTCTTTAATTAATCTTCTTTTATTTATTCATTTTCTATGTTTAGTTAAGGCATAAACTAAAGTAAACCTTCCCTCAATGATAATACAGTAATTTTTTTAATATTGATATAATAAAATGAAAGATATATATATATTATTTCATTCTCTCTCTCTCTCTCTCTCTCTCTCTAGTGCTGATTGTTTACAGTGGCACGGCTTTGGAGCTCCGCAGTTATCACAAGTTTTACGAGGATTTCAGTGCTTCTACGACTGCAGGATAAGCACAGCAAGTATATAGGATTACATTTGATAAGCCAAGGCTGTTAAAATTTTAGAATGAGCTTTTAACTTAGTAAAAATAACCAAGTAAGAATTTTATCCTTATCAACGAGAGGTTGACGACCTAAAGTCTGAGATCAAAGATCTTGAAAAGGAGAAGAAAGATGCCAAGACTAAAATAGGAATATTAGCAGACCAAGCTGAGTCTTCAGACCGGAAGATTAAAGAGTTAGAAGAGAAAATCAACCAACAAGAGGATTATAGTAGGAGAAAGAATGTGAGAATCAGTGGCGTGGAGGAACGAGTTATCAATGAGACTTGGGAGCAGACCGCTACCACGGTGACCTCTCTCCTGGGAAGCAAGATGCAGCTGCCTGGTGTTGTTTTAGAGCGGGCGCACAGAGTGGGGCCTCGCCGGGACAACATACCTCGTACCATAGTGGCATGTTTTGCTCGCTACAATGACCGTGATGCAGTGATGATGTAAAAGCTCGATTTTGTCCCCTTACTTTACTCTTGGATATTACTATTTTTACTCTACTCTTGGAGGGAAACAAAAACCCACTGCCTTTAAAAAAAAAAAAAAAAAACAACCAGTGTATGCTACAACTCTATTCTATAGCTGTATCAACCTGGTCTGGAAAAAAAAAACAAGATACCGATGAGGAACAGGACTTGCCTTGCGAATACCAAAAATAAATCATACAAAGGACAAGTCCAGCTCCTCTCCAGTCCTGGGTAAACACTGCCACCACCAGACCAAAGTTGATCAGAGGAACCAAGTGAGCACACACCGGAAGGGTAGCGTAACGTTACTTTAAGAAGGCTCGCGAGTAAGCAACCCAGACTACAGTTCTAACGGGGGTACGATCAGTGATTGGAATTAATAATCTACTACTATCTATAAAGGAACACAGTCTATTTGTTATATCGGTGACGAAAATACTCAGACAATTATAAACCCGTTTATTTCCTTAACCTATGGTACGAGTACAAAATAACACAATAATAATTTCTGTTCCCCCCTCCGTTGCTAATATCTCCTACTCCCCGTTTTGTCAACTAGGACAGGAACAATTCCTTTTCTTGCCAGTTGACAGAGCTAAGTACATAAAAAAAATATGACATTAAGTGTCCCCCCTCCCTTAATACCCCAAATAATCCCTAATAATCAATTTTGCACAACAAGGCCGAAAAATAGTTAATACAATAAAAAAAAATCACATCCTAATCTCAATACTATTATAATGAAAGATGAAATTGCCAGCAAATGTTCGTAATCTTTTGGTACCACGTGGGTCACTTTACACCAAGGGAGAATGCTATAATGGCTGTCACCTACAGTAGACGAGAAAAGAATGAGCACGAGAAAAAAACATACATTACTTACTATGTCTGAATGTGAACACACAATATTCTTTAGTTAGTTATATCCCATCACGGGACTAATAGATTCACCACACTATATTCACAATACACGATATATGATGAGAGCGAGTTGAGCTCCTACCTGTCACCCCCAGTAGACGAGAAAAGAATGAGGACGAGGAAAAGCAAATTACCGCCTCTTCTCCTCCTTCACTCCCTCCCCCTAAGCAAAGTAGTGACCACTCTCATCTCAATTTCTGGCAAATCCATCAGTTCTACCATTACTGGTGTATATAATTACATAACATGATTTAAACATATTAGTGAGCTCAAATACATTGCTTTCTCCCTTGTTTAAAGTTTTATATTATTGTAATTTACATATTCAAGGCATGTATTGTTCCGCCAACAAGAAAATGTACTGTCCCGACTTTAGTCCCTAACTAATCTAATTAATTTTCTAAGTAAGTTACAATTAAATTGCAGGTAACAGTATAGGAATGTTAGCTTCGTAATTATACATTATAATTATAAATGCAGGTTATTCCCTGTCTCCAATAAATTATTTTACATTCACCTCTTAAATCACCACGTATTACTCTATCCCTATCAATCTACCTAAGTTTCAATTATTCCTCTCTTTAACCTATTTACCTAACTATAATAATTATTTCTATTATTCATCTATAACCTCTAACTATAAACATTATTTGTACTTTTTCTCATATTAACATTTTGTGTTGAAGAAGCCCACCACCGAGATTATTCGTCAGTGATAATCTCAGCCTGGCTACTCCCTACAATCTTACACTAAAAGTCTATTCTAATACATATAAATATATAATACCCGTAAATATCCTAAATAACAATACATATAAAATAGGGGTGTTACACACGTCCCACCTTCCTTAGCTGGAACTTACCGTGAAAATTAATTTTATCCATTTCCCCTTAAATTTTTAGTTCAATTCCCCCCATTTACTCTTTACATACATTCCTCTTATCACTATCACTATACCTTACTGAACAATATCAGACACTATTCATCCTAACTTGTTAGTCAGTGTTAATACACTGCCAACTTTTTCTCCTCCAGTCTTTAGGCTGTATTTCCTTCCCGCAGGAAAGAATTCTCTATCTTACCTCACATTAAATACAATAGATATTATTGACACCTCGTCCCAGTCAGAATCCTTTGTCAAGTTCCATAACCCCGGGAGAACTTCAATAAGGTTCTACCGTCACTAAACCCACCAGCGATTATCCCAAGCATGATCCGAGTCTTCATACATTGTATTCATTCATTCTTTTATCATTCACTCCTCCATTCAAACCACATACTCTGCAAGGCATGATAACCCGGAATGCAGTAAGTGATACAGGGGCCCTGACAACGGCCCTGACTGTATACTGGAAGAGCCCTATGGAAATGGAGGGGTGGATATCTACTCCCCACTATCACCTCCTCTTCCCATTAAAACTAAGTGTCACTTAACACCCACAACTACACACACAAAAAAAATTATGAGCTGGTTTTCTAGCTCTTTTGATGAATGATGCCCTCTTTTGACTTCAGGACATAGGGAACCATGACATTTTTCCAACTTTTTCTTTTCAACTTTTGCCCTATTTTTCCTACTTTTAATTTCCACAGTTATATTTTCTAATTTTCAATTTTTGTTTTCTCCCCCTTTTTCTCATTTTCTAAATTTCCTCCAGAAGCCTTCTAGGAGGTAGTCTCTGTCGTGGAGGAAGTACCATATCCTCCTCCTCATCTTGTCCATCACCTTCTTCCACTTCCTCTAGATGCACTATTAGGTCATTTCGGCTCACATAGGGCTTGATTTTTTCTGCAGCCCTCTGGATGTTTTTCCCAGTAAATGGGTCCTCTAATAGGTACACTAATCCATTTCTAATAACTTCTACCACTTTATATGGGCCCTTCCATTTCTGGTTCAGTTTGGCACAGGTACCCGGTATAATTGTTTCCTGCTTTACCCACACTAGTGCTCCTCGTTCTACCTTTTCATTTTTTCTCTGCCTATTCGCTACTGCACGATACCTCCTAAGGGATATCGTACTGGCCTCTTGAATAAGTTGTTTCAATCTCCCAGTGTTGTCAGTATCCGATGGAATAGTTAGTAGTGGTGCTGAGATGTTGCGGGGCTGATGTCTCCCGAAGAATGCCACATAAGGCGTCACCCTGGTACTACTGTGGACGGCTGAGTTCATCACAGACTGACATTCGGCCAGCATGGAAGGCTAACCTTGTGGATAGCCCTCACACAGCTGGGCCAACACCGTCTTCAGGGTCCGGTGCATCCTCTCGATCATCCCGTTGGACTAGGGATAATAAGGCGTGGAGAATAGTAGTTCCACTCCATGCTGGTCTGCCCAGGTCCGCATTTCTTGGCCGGTAAACTCCCTGGCGTTGTCACACAGCAACGATCTAGGGCCGCCAAAGTCTGTAACAAACTGGGTGAGCCTAGCAATAAATCCCTTGGCGTGTTTACTTATACTTATATTTCTGGCAATTAAGACATTGTGTAATATTGTTTGCCCTGTCATTGTTTTTAAATGATCTAACTCGTATCCTTTCTTCTCTATATCAGTCACTTGTTCCGTTAGTAACTTTAATTCCCTCATTTCGAATCTTACTGAATTTGCTACTGCTCCTACATCACCAACAACAACTTCACTTTGTACTTTATACTTTGCTTCTGCCATGGTTTCTGGTCGAGTGGCACTACGTGTTAAAATTTTACTTGTAATAGTTTTAATTTTAATTTTCACCCATTAATTTACTTTAATAATTTTATTTATTTATTTATTTTTTCTTTTTAATCTCTCATCACTATAAAATGAATGGGCACGGGCACCGGGTGATCGATAAACAATTACCTGAGCATCGTCAACCGTCAGTTCTCGAAGAACTTGACTGTGTCCTACTATTGCTACCTTAAACATCCGACCCAATTAAACGGATCTCCGCTAAAACAATTTTTCCGGGTCTGATTTATCCAACCTTAGCTGGCACCAGTGTAAAAGCTCGATTTTTGTCCCCTTACTTTACTCTTGGATATTACTATTTTTACTCTACTCTTGGAGGGAAACAAAAACCCACTGCCTTTAACAAAAAAAAAAAAAAAAAAACAGTGTATGCTACAACTCTATCCTATAGCTGTATCCACCTGGTCTGGAAAAAAAAAAAACAAGATACCGATGAGGAACAGGACTTGCCTTGCGAATACCAAAAATAAATCATACAAACGACAAGTCCAGCTCCTCTCCAGTACTGGGTAAATGCTGCCACCACCAGACCAAAGTTGATCAGAGGAACCAAGTGAGCACACACCGGAAGGGTAGCGTAACGTTACTTTAAGAACGCTCGCGAGTAAGCAACCCAGACTACAGTTCTAACGGGGGTACGATCAGTGATTGGAATTAATAATCTACTACTATCTATAAAGGAACACAGTCTATTTGTTATATCGGTAACGAAAATACTCAGACAATTATAAACCCGTTTATTTTATTAACCTATGGTACGAGTACAAAATAACACAATAATAATTTCTGTTCCCCCCTCCGTTGCTAATATCTCCTACTCCCCGTTCTGTCAACTAGGACAGGAACAATTCCTTGTCTCGCCAGTTGACAGAGCTAACCCACATAAATCCAAAAATAAAAAAAAATTACTATTAAATATTCCCCCCCTCCCTTAATACAGGTCCTAATCCCTTTTCTGTCAACTAGGACAGGAACAATTCCGTGTCTCGCCAGTTGACAGAGCTAAGTACATAAAATAAAATATTAAATTAAGTGTCCCCCCTCCCTTAATACCCCAAATAATCCCTAATAATCAATTTTGCACAACAAGGCCGAAAAATAGTTAATACAATAAAAAAAAATCACATCCTAATCTCAATACTATTATAATGAAAGATGAAATTGCCAGCAAATGTTCGTAATCTTTTGGTACCACGTGGGTCACTTTACACCAAGGGAGAATGCTGTACAGTACTGTAGAGGAGGGTAACACCACAGCTTCCCCACTTGAAGCAAAATAAGCCAGAACACCTTCTGACATAACAAACACAAGAGGGCCAACCTCCTTACCTCCAATTTCTCACTGTCATCTCTAAACTCAAGAGAGAGAGGGAGAGAAAGGAGGAGAGAGAGAAAGAGGGAGAGAAAGTAGAAAGAGAGAGAGAGAAGAATTGGGTGGAGCTTAGACAAGAACTCCACCCCTTTCAAGAAGGTAATAATAATATCTGAATAGACTTGGCATCTTCCAATTGAGAATGTATATAAGCAGTGAAGTTGAACTAATATGTAGGATTTCCTAAACTGACTCCCAGGGCTATAACCTGTCTCCATAAGAGAGAGACACAGGCATATAAGACAAGGCATTAAATATAATTCCCTGTATAGAGATAAGTATGTATAAATAAATTAAGCCTAAAGAAACTTGTGCAGTCACTTTACCTAAGAACACCACTACGCCGAGCTCGCTACCTAATACCACAACAACCACAACAACAACAACTACTACGACTACACTTCGGACTAAGTTACTGTATCAGATCCTGAACGAGTTAAAGCCTTAGAGGACTGGTACATTTTGATGGCAGCGGTGTTTTTGCAACAGAGCAACTTGCAAGGTAAAGACTTCACGGGAGTACAGTGACTAACATAGTTCAAGGACAAGTTGAAGGAATCTGCTTGTAAATTCTCTCAAGTAATTTCTTCAGTGGGTAATCTTCCGACCTCTAACGAGGGAGATAAACCACAAATTCTTCACCTACAAGAAACACCTGCTTCAACATAACTGCAACTGACCTACAGAGAACCTCATCTACTTCACTACAAACAATCATCACTTCATCACTACGGCGATCCTGTTACGTAAATTCTTTCGTAAGGACAACGCCATCACTCCATCACCTCCACGCTGACGCTGACGCCTCCTTATACGTAAATTCTCTCGTATAAGACAAGTCAACGTTCATCATCTTCACTCCAATTACGACTGTTAGTGTGTTAGTGTGCGAGCTAACTAATCATCGCTTCGTCACTTCACGGTCGTCGCTCCTTCACCACTCGTCGTCATCGTCGTTGCAACTACAGTCAACTAAAGTAGGTACACATTACATGTTACATTACATTATTTTTCACTTGTCCACGAACATGTTAGAAAATAGGTTCCTCAATAACAGCCCAGACAACAGAAAACAAGTGCCAAATTAAAACAAAAGTAAAGATATAATCCCCCATTAATCCAAAGGTATCATAACTAACTTCGAATGTCCCTGATACTGATTCACTAGCCTCCAAGCTAGATTCCTCTACCTCCCTAAGTTTCGTTTGTGGTTCCAACACATTCGAGTACATTCCTTTCTTTCGCCAAACCTTACCCCCATTAAAGTCTCCATCTGGTATACTATATTAACCTGTATTTTCTCCAACAATGGCTACTCCTCCACAATCTCCGACTGTCTCTGCTCTTCTAACAACTTCTTCTAACCCCACTAACTCTACTATGCAAGCAATGAGAATTTTACCCACCCACAATTATTCAAAGTACTATACGGGAGATAATCCACAGAATTTAACGTCATATGCTACATTCAGACAGTCACTTATTGATGTTTTTGGGGATGGTAAACTACATCATTCATTAGCATGGGTTCAGAGAATAATTAAAACTAAGGCAGACAACATAAATACAAGTGAACCAGCAAAAGCACTTGCACTATCAGGGTCTCTAGCTTTAAATTCGAAGGAATCTCGTATCATACATCGTGAATTACAGATTACTCAATCCAAGGGTACGAAGAATTTTAATTTTGATGCCACACCTACTCAAGGGGAATCACAGGGAAAACGTTGCAAACACTGTAACGAAAGTAATCATAAATACAGTCATTTACATGAGTCACAGTCGCATTCCTTAGATGAATGCATGATCCATAACAGAATGAAACGGGACTGGCACAATCGAAACATGATGCATGAAACGAGACCGCCACAATATTAAAACGTACCGAAAATATAACTGTAGGCCCTGTCGTTGCATTTACCAATAATATACTATAATTCCCTGTCCTAGTATCACATAGTAACACCCCCTTAATGATAGACACAGGCGCCGCAGTTTCCTTGTTATCGGATAATTCCTTTAACAAATTGAGCAAATTAGGTCCCCAGCAGCATTTATAAACCAAGATTGAACAGGTGACATAGAATGGTCAACCATGACAGGCAATAAATTACAGGTCTTAGGGAAACTAACCCTTCCTGTACGGTTAGTCAAGGGAACTAACCATATCCATAATGAATTTTATATAATACAAAATTACAAACTAGGTTTATCATACCTTATTAAACAAACCATAATAATAAACCCTAAACATAAAATAATACATTTTAGGAATTAATGTATTCAAATACAGGATTGTCCAGGCCAAAATATATAAGTCCAGGTAATGTTAACCCTATACGTATTGAAAATGAGGGAAATAACCCCATTATCATAAAGGCCATTGCTGCATATAATAATATATTAACTCCAAATTTCGTCCATAAATTGAAGGTACATCTTCCATCTCATGTACAGCCACAAAATACCGTTCTATCCTTAATAGAACTAGTAAAATAATATATAACCAGGGATTAATTTACTTAACTAATGTAAACAGTGAAAATGTCACTGATATTAATAAACCATTTACCAATATTCATGTAAAGAAAGGAACATATCTATGTGATCTGTACAGATGGAAGTTAGACCAATACCACAAGGTAATATTGTATCGGTTCTTACCGAAGGATAAATAGATAGTCGTAAGGGAGCAACTTAGAAATTTGGTCAGTGGACGCGATTTTCCACTTTATCGTGATAATCTCATCACTATACTAGCCACATATTGAAATGCGATTGCCCTACCTGTAAATTATTAGAAAAAAATATACCATTACTCTAACATCTCCTTAACCCATTTACTCGAGCATATAGACTACCGTACCGCATAGTACACAGAAAGTTGTAAACGAAATATTAAATGAAATGATGGATGAAGTCATTATTAAGAATTCTAACTCCCATTTTAACAGCTCAATGTTTTTGGTTTCAAGAAACAAATAATGGTGATTTTAGGCCAGTCATTGATTGCAGAAAATTAAATAATGCTACACTTAAAGATAAATATTCCCTCCCTCCTTTAAGATGTTTTGTCTAACATTGGTGAAACAAAACCTATGATATTCTCCACATTAGACTTGGTCAGTGGAAACTGGCAAGTAACATTAGATGATAAAATTCAACCCATTACAACATTTAATACTTCCCATGGTTATTAGGAATACATTCGTAGACCATTTGGTTTATGTAATGCTTCATCCACATTTCAGCATTTGATCAATTTTCGTATTGGTTTTATTAATAACGTAGTCATCGCTAATCTCAACAATTTGATTATTTTCATACTAAGTAACTATAGTGAGGTTATACAGAGATTACATTAGGTAGGCCTCAAACTTTAAATGTCTATGTCTCAGTTTCTTACCAGGAACTATCATTTTAGGTTATCCATTTAACCGCCCCTGTGCTCCACACACAATCTGATAAAATACGAGCAATGAGAGTATTCACTATTCTAAATAAATGTTACTAACATAAAATCATTCTTGGTCTTATGTTCTTATATAGAATCTTTGTAAAGTATTTTCCCAAGTAACTAAACACCTAAATAATCCCCTCGAGAAAGATACAAATTTTGTATGGATGCCAGAAAAACAGCTAAGCTTTGAATTATTAAAGGTTAATTAATGTAAGCTTCAATTCTAACGTTCCCAAATATTCATTGTCTTTTATGGAGTGTACAGATGCTTCCTCAGTAGGCTAAGGCGCTGTACTTATGTAAGAGATAGCTACGGGTCTATGTCAGGTATGTACTTAAGCTTAGAGAATATTAAGTACGCAGATTACTCGTTACTCTGTAACAAAACAGGAAACTTAAGCAATATTATGGGCACTTCGTACTTTGAGGGAAATCATATTAGGCTATCCTTTCCATGTTTTCGCAAATTATCAAACGATCCGTGGCTTACTATAACCTCAAACCCTAACGGGAAAATTAGCCAGATAATGTCTAACAATTCAGGAATTTCTCCCGCATATTGATATTAACTATCTTTTAGGACGATTAATAAAGTAGTAGATCCCTTACACAGTCATCTTGTCCTTTTAGTTCCGAGGACACCAATGGACTTTGACCTTAATGCGGTTCGTAAACATTAGCAAACAATTCTATGATGAATGTAATAAAATATTCATTAAAAACTGAGGATGAAAATAATGGCCCAAATTTACCCAGTCACTTAAATATATTTTCCCTTCATGATGATATTATTTACAGAAAACTTAGGAAACGTGACGAAAAAACAATCAAATAGTGATACAACAAATAATGATTCCCTCAGTATTAATTACCCTTATATCATAATACAGCAGCAAGGCATCCTGGGAGAGATAGGTACCTGACCACTCTCCATACAATACACCATTAGCATAAACTAAGGGTAGATGATGAAACACATATATCGCTCAGTGCGAAGCAGACAATGCAAATAAAGGCCATACATTTGGACCTGTTCCATGACGGGAATCCCTAATCTTGGACGAATCATGGAACGTAGTAGGAATAGATCTACTTTCCTTACCAATTCCGAATAAGGAAGCAAATAAGTTATTACCAATGGTTAACTATTTTCTAAATATTTGGTGGCGGCACCACTACGATAAAAACCGCAAAGGTAAGTGCACATATATATAAGAACCAACTTTATATGACCATATACATGTCTCGATATTATAAAAGGTATCTGATTTCTACGACATTAAGCAAACGTTTGTATTACCATATCTCCCAGCATTTAATGGGTTAACAAAACGGCAGAACCGTAAAAATACTAGAAGTACTTAGTGGCACAGAAACAAGGAAAATCCCTCCACATGGGAAGACTGCATCGATAGGACGGTCAATAAACACTACAAAATACGGAAATAAAAGGAAAAACTCCACATGAAATACTATATGGCGTATGGATACGTCTTTCATATGATATAAAATTGCCACACGGAATCCATGTTACAACGTGGACAACTACACTGAACGACAGTGAGTTGCATTTCAACAATTTCATCATGATGTACAAAATGATTTACAGGCTTGCATGAATATAATGCATGACAGCCAACATAACAAAACAAATTATGAGCTTGCATGAATATAATGCATGACAGCCAACATAACAAAACAAATTATGAGCTTGCATGAATATAATGCATGATAGCCAACATAACAAAACAAATTATGAGCTTGCATGAATATAATGCATGATAGCCAACATAACAAAACAAATTATGAGCTTGCATGAAAATAATGCGTGATTGCCAACATAACAAAACAAATTATGAGCTTGCATGGAAATATTGCGTAATCGCCGACATAATAAAACAAATAACTCAATATGTTCACTCCAAGTGATAACGGGTACCCGATCGAATCTTCACACTTCTTTAGTAGGTAATAAACCTATAATAATGCATAATTTTACCAGGCGGTTGATATTGTTTATGTAAAGAGAATAAAGAAATTGGTAAAAGCGCGCAAAACCCAACATCCACAATGAAACCAATCAATATCTCTTGAACATTAACAATTCCTCTTCCTAGTAATTTTATCCCTACTATTGATAATAATAATATAAACAATTATAAACAAAAACTCCGATCGGTTTCCAATGATATATAATAATTTTTCTTACGGATGTGGCCCACATCAACCTATATAACAAATTTCGTGTTTATACTCGCGGCCTACAAGCTCCGACGAAGTGCATCAAGCGGATAAAGATGACGTCTACATTCTGAGAGCTCTCGTTTCCAATTTTATCAAACAGTTGAAAAGACAAAAGGAAATAATAAAATATTGGGGAAGAACGATATTATCATTAATTTTTATAAGGTATCTGACTTATTACATAAATTTTCTGCCATTGAGCAGTGGGTACAGATAAGGTATTTAATGATACACTAGTTTTGTTTGACAGGTATCACACAAATGAAGTTCCCAATTTACATGTATTATATTCTAAGGTGTCCTGTCACCATTGGGCGCCCTAGGAAGGAATTCAACGACTCAAATAATATTGCTCGCTTATTATACAAAAAAAATAATGGCTTAGAACCATCATCACAGCCCAGAGCGTGATTGGGATATTTTAAGCGGAATTTCATCAACACTATTTGGTAAGGCTTAGATAGTTGTATACAAGCATTATCCCATAAATAAAAAGGTTGCGGGACAAGCCGTTGCAAATCAAGATAAGATAAAGTAACAGGTATATACTGTATTAGAGTGCAAATCATTGCACAGAAATTAAATACGATTTATATAACTTTACATGATCAACGAATGAAAAGAACTACATATATGGAATAATATATCATGTTTTAGGCTTCTATTTATTTCTGTGAATTAGCAGGAAATGAATTGCAGGTGAGGAACAGAGAGAAATGACAACCATTTATTTCTTAAGAGAATATTTACTGCGATTAAGGTAAGATTAACTCACAATTATTACCACTCCAACAGCTACGAAATATAATGGTATAATCAATGATGAAATACCATCTTACTTATTATCTTCATCCACCTACTTGGTATATTATTATACATTCATGCGTAGTATATTACTACAAGATCATAATCTCATTATTATTCACATAAAACATAAAATGTTTTTCCCAAGCTACGTACTTCACCAATTCCCTATGAAAATGGAAGTAATCCTTTAACATTCGATTTTCATCCAATAAGTATTATACTTAGTGATGATGTCATCAGTGACACACAACACTTCAAGTGCCATGTTGAATATCTTCATAGATGTTTGTCTTGCATATTTCTTTGCATTTAGGTTGCATATAAATCTCCTAAGGATGCAAAATCTCCACTTGCTTGGAATCAAAGTAATACTAATCAAGCCCTATATGCATGTACATTCATATCTATTACTAATCAATATCTCTTTTCATCATCAATTTTAATTTCCACTATCTATACTTACCTGCTGATACACAATTAACATTAATTTACCCTAATCACCCTACACATGGTATGGTTACAGGCTACTATAAAGAAACGGACTCATAGGAAATACGATCCAAGGGAATCGTTACCTTGCCTAATAAACATAAACGTGCTTGACAACATGACATAATCTTTTCCACCTTTAAACATATTTCATTTAAGGTCGACTTGTTTAACATCTCCTCATTATCAGTTGTTTCGGAAAAACTGCAACTATTATGTTATTCAAGGAGAATAGGCTTCAATCATCCTTATTATATAATTTGATTCCTCCATATATTGATAAAAAATAAAACTGAGTACCAATGTTTATTATCCACTGTCTTATCTTTCTGCCATGTACTATCATATTTATGTGTTGTATAAGAACGAACTATTGAGGTATACTGAATTATGTTGTATTGAAAAGAATAGGACTGTTATTTCACAGCCTAGCAACACGGCCCCTTATTAATGTGGGAACCTTTAGCATAGGTTAGCTTATATACACACAATAACATGCACCTAGCTAAACACATTAATTTTAAGATGATTTTTATGTGACAATGTATTAATATTCATGTATTAATGATACTATCTATGTTCATTTATGTACAAGGTGTGCCTATGTCTTAAGGTCTATTTTTCGGTTACTATACATGTCTTCATTGTTAATATCTTCCTTATTATGAACCCTACCAGCATTGTGAACTGGCCTTCTATTAAATAAAGCTTTAATGCCTGGGGGGCCAGGCGGGTAGCGTGATAGAGCAAATGTACAGTACTGTAGAGGAGGGTAACACCACAGCTTCCCCACTTGAAGCAAAATAAGCCAGAACACCTTCTGACATAACAAACACAAGAGGGCCAACCTCCTTACCTCCAATTTCTCACTGTCATCTCTAAACTCAAGAGAGAGAGGGAGAGAAAGGAGGAGAGAGAGAAAGAGGGAGAGAAAGTAGAAAGAGAGAGAGAGAAGAATTGGGTGGAGCTTAGACAAGAACTCCACCCCTTTCAAGAAGGTAATAATAATATCTGAATAGACTTGGCATCTTCCAATAGAGAATGTATATAAGCAGTGAAGTTGAACTAATATGTAGGATTTCCTAAACTGACTCCCAGGGCTATAACCTGTCTCCATAAGAGAGAGACACAGGCATATAAGACAAGGCATTAAATATAATTCCCTGTATAGAGATAAGTATGTATAAATAAATTAAGCCTAAAGAAACTTGTGCAGTCACTTTACCTAAGAACACCACTACGCCGAGCTCGCTACCTAATACCACAACAACCACAACAACAACAACAACTACTACGACTACACTTCGGACTAAGTTACTGTATCAGATCCTGAACGAGTTAAAGCCTTAGAGGACTGGTACAATGCTATAATGGCTGTCACCCACAGTAGACGAGAAAAGAATGAGCACGAGAAAAAAACCATACATTACTTACTATTTCTGAATGTGAACACACAATATTCTTTAGTTAGTTATATCCCATCACGGGACTAATAGATTCACCACACTATATTCACAATACACGATATATGATGAGAGCGAGTTGAGCTCCTACCTGTCACCCCCAGTAGACGAGAAAAGAATGAGGACGAGGAAAAGCAAATTACCGCCTCTTCTCCTCCTTCACTCCCTCCCCCCTAGCAAAGTAGTGACCACTCTCATCTCAATTTCTGGCAAATCCATCAGTTCTACAATTACTGGTGTATATAATTACATAACATGATTTAAACATATTAGTGAGCTCAAATACATTGCTTTCTCCCTTGTTTAAAGTTTTATATTACTGTAATTTACATATACAAGGCATGTATTGTTCCGCCAACAAGAAAATGTACTGTACCGACTTTAGTCCCTAACTAATCTAATTAATTTTCTAAGTAAGTTACAATTAAATTGCAGGTAACAGTATAGGAATGTTAGCTTCGTAATTATACATTATAATTATAAATGCAGGTTATTCCCTGTCTCCAATAAATTATTTTACATTCACCTCTTAAATCACCATGTATTTCTCTATCCCTATCAATCTACCTAAGTTTCAATTATTCCCCTCTTTAACCTATTTACCTAACTATAATCATTATTTCTATTATTCATCTATAACCTCTAACTATAAACATTATTTGTACTTTTTCTCATATTAACATTTTGTGTTGAAGAAGCCCACCACCGAGATTATTCGTCAGTGATAATCTCAGCCTGGCTACTCCCTACAATCTTACACTAAAAGCCTATTCTAATACATATAAATATATAATACCTGTAAATATCCTAAATAACAATACATATAAAATAGGGGGGTTACAAAGAGAAGCGGCAAGAAACTCAGAGGCACAAATATTTATGTAAATGAGGACCTGTGTGCTGCATCGCAAGCTACAAAGAACGCTCAGATGCCCCTCCTTAAGGCAGCTAGAGCTCAGGGCAAGGTAGCCTTCTTCCGCCACACGAAACTCATCATTAAGGAGAAGATGAGTGGGGGTGCTGACGGGTGGGGACAGCGGTTGACGGTGAGTGTGGGCGGCCGTTCGGTGGGCGATGCTAGTGGCGCTGCTGCTGGTGATGCTGCTGTTGCTGGTGGTGCTGCTGTTGCTGGTGGTGGTGCTGCTGTTGGTGGTGGTGCTGCTGTTGGTGCTGTTGCCACTGCTGGTGGTGCTGCTGTTGCTGGTGGTGGTGCTGCTGTTGTTGGTGCTGCCGCTGCTGGTGGTGGCGCGGCTACTGGTGGTTCTGTTGCTGCTGGTGACGCTTCTGTCGCTGGTGACGCTGCTGCCTCTGGTGATGTGGTTTGCGTGGAGGTGGCAGGAGTGTGGTCTGGAGGGGATGATGCTCGTCCATTTCTACCCTCATCTCAGCCGGGCGGCTCCCGTATGCGTCCAACATCATCCTCGTCTGCATCTGCATCAGTCGCTCCCTCGCCCCAACGAAAAGAAGCCAAGAAACTAAGGAGTGCTACAAAAAAATAAGAATGCAAGCCGTAGCTCTAGTATCATTGAATAATAAAATTCTTGGTGACATCATGGATATAGAACAATAAGATTTTATCAATACAGTAATTAATGACACTCACAATTACCCATTAGACATAATCAACTCATTACAGTATAGTCCCAATGACTCTAACATCCCTAGCCATAATACAAATGACTGTGAACTACTTTTACCTGAGCCAATGTGTGATTATACCTTCTGCAACGAAGACTTGAGGCAAACTTTTCCCAGTAATGGATTAAAGATATGTTCTTTTAATGTAAGTAGTGTTCCCTTGCATCTCGAGTCTCTATTTGACCAATATTTAACCCCATGTGGTGTTCAATTTGATGTTGTTGGCTTGTGTGAGACACGCCTTAATGATAACATATGTAATTTATATAACGAACATAATTATTGTCCTTATTTTTTTAACAAGTCGACCCAAGGTGGTGGCTTAGCTATTTACGTACACAATAAATTTCAAGGTGTTCGAATCGGCGATGCTTGCCTGCGGTTACCTCATATAGAATCACTATTTATCAAAAATTTTAAACCGGAAAAATTCATAATAGGAATTATATATAGACCCCCAAACAGCACATTTGATGATTTTTTTGGCTCTTTGGAATTTATTTTAGAGTTTTTATCCAAATTTAAATTAAATTGTTATTTAATGGGGGACTATAACATATATTTACTAAATGTGAATGATAACATTATGAAATACACCAACTTATTTCACTCGTATAATTTTTTCCAAGTGATTGCAAAACCAACCAGAGTTACCAGCAGGTCAGCAACGTTGATTGATCACATTTGGACAAATAACATAAATAATTATATTAGAAGTGGCATTATGTACATAACTTTAAGTGATCATTTTCCTGAATGGAGTTTATTTTCCGTCTTTACTCAAAACAATACAGATCATATTTATATCACTAAAAGAATCTACAACAGTGATAACATATGTAATTTTAGAGAAGATTTAAAAAACTATAAATGGGATTTAGAACTGACCAATACAGAGGGAGCTGAAAATATTTTTAATTCATACATCAGAAAATTTAAAAATCTGTATGATACCCACTTTCCTGTAAAGTCATTTCCAGTTAAAAAGAAGCACCTTGGAAAACCATATATAACACCTGGTATCACGAAGTCCATAAAACATCGGAACAAATTACAGAAATTATATGCACGATGGCCATTAACATACGGTAAAATCTTTAGGAAATATAGAAACACGTTAACCACAGTTATTCGTACAGCTAAATAAAATTACTTCAAGTCAAAGTTAAGTCAAGAACTGTGTCAAACAACAAAGATATCGCAGAGAAGTTCAATGATTATTTCAGTAGTATTGGGCTCAAACTAGCCTCAGACATCGGACCAGCGGGTCCCTTTCGAGTCATTTTTACCCGAACCTGTTCCATTCTCATTTTACCTCAAACCAACGTCAGAACAAGAAATTTTAGACGTTGTAAAAAATCTTAAAAGCACTTCTCCCGGATATGATGATGTCCACATAAATATAATCAAAGAATGTAGCAAGGAAATGTCGTCTTTTCTAATATTCCTAATAAATACATGTTTCAAAGAAGGTTACTTCCCAAAACAACTGCAAATAGCCAGGGTTGTACCAATCTTTAAAAAGGGTGAAAAATATATACACACTAATTATAGACCTGTATCCATCCTCCCCAGTCTCAGTAAGATTATAGAAAAAATATTTTATGCTAGAATAACTGACTTTTTTTCAAAGTTTTCTCTTTTGACAGACTGTCAGTACGGTTTTAGGCCTGGGTATTCGCCTGATCTTGCAATTCACCATCTTTGCCAGTTTGGTATCCGAGGGAATGCAAACCTGTTTTTAAAGAGCTACCTTAGTCATAGAGAACAATTTACTGTATATGAAAACTCTTCCTCCTCATATAAGCAGGTCAACTGTGGAGTACCTCAGGGGTCAATTTTAGGCCCAATGTTGTTTTTGATCTATATCAATGATATTGTGTATACTAGTAGTAAATTAAAATTTTTATTGTTTGCAGATGACACAACAATTTTTATTCAGGGTCAAAATATTCATGAAATAACTCATACTTTAAATAATGAGCTAACCAATGTTTCAGACTGGTTTAAAAGTAATAAATTAACGTTAAACATTACAAAAACCTTTTATATGGTATCAAGTGTCTCAAACACTAACTTCGAGGATATCAGTATTAGAATTAATAATAATCTGGTCAGTAGAGTAAATCAAGCAAAATTCTTAGGTATTACTATTGATGAAAAATTAACTTGGAAATCTCATTTATACCAATTCAGTACTAATTTGTCACAAATTACAGCTGTATTATATAGGCTTAGGAATTGTATCACTACCAACTGCCTTAAATTAGTATGCATGTCAACAGCTTATTCACACCTGGTGTACTGCTCTGCAATATGGGGAGGAGCGTTAAAAACACATATAGATAGTTTATATATTGTACAGAAAAAAATGATTAGGATAATGTTTTACAAATCAAGGTATGACCACACTAACCCTATGTTCATTGAACACAATCTTTTAAAAGTGCCAGATATACTGGTATTACAATCCTGTTTATTTGTATATAAATCTCTTCATGTGTATCCTACTGTAACTACATATCAATTACTTTCGCATAATCCTAACTCAAGAAGACCAAATGATCTAAAAATACCGTACTGTAGAACTGTCCACGCACAGAAAATTGTCAATGTAAGAGGTGTAAAAGATTGGAATAAACTTTCGTCAGAGGTAAAATCGATCACTTCAATCCAATTATTTAAGAATAAAGTCAAACTGTCTTTACTTCAGAAATATGATAATTAATATGTATATAATAATATATGGTACTGTACGTGTGGTGTGTAGGTGTTTGTTTATGTGCAGGAGGGTATGTTGGACTTGCTTTTATGTACAGTATATGCATTTGTATGTATATGTAGATGGATGTGTGTATTGGTGGACATTACATTTTGTTAGGTTCTTATATGTTTTTGTGTTTGCCTATTTGCATTTGCACTGGTATGTGTTTGTTTTAATAATAATTTTATGTGTAATATTTTATGTGTGGTGTTTGTTGGTAAGTGTGTAGGTGGGTGTACGTGAAAAGTCTATACTGAATATTGTATGTATAAGGCTCTATCCCACACTTGTATATGAACACTCATGCATTATAATTTTCCTGTGATGTAATATATAACAGATTAAGAATGTTTCAAATTAGGCCGCTGAACAAATAGCGCTTGACCTCAACCAATAACTTTCTTCAGGTCTATATAAAAGCTTTGGCTTAATGGACCTGGCCAGAATGCCTGATTTATTATTTGTACCATATTATATTTGTTGTTTAAGGCCAATAAAGTATCAATCAATCAATCAATCTCTCTCTCTCTCTCTCTCTCCACAAACACATCTCCATACCTATACCTAACCTAACCTAACCTCTCTCTCTCTCTCTTTAAACACACACACACACATCTCTCTACCTAGGCTAACCTAATCTCTCTCTCTCTCTCTATACACACACACATATCTCTACCTAACCTAACCTAACCTAATCTAACCCTCTCTCTCTCTCTCTCTCTCTCCACACACACACATCTCTCTACCTAACCTAACCTAACCTCTCTCTCTCTCTCTTAGGAAGATTGGGGAGTGGTCTGACACGTGGCAAATACCATTTAACGTGAACAAATGCAAAGTTATGCATATAGGCCACAGAAACCCTCGAACAGAGTATAACCTTAAGGGCAATGCTCTCGTAAGCACTGGTACTGAGAAAGACTTGGGTGCAACTATCACCAGCGACCTCAAGTTCTCAAAGCAGTGTACTGAGGCGGAGAAGAAAGCCCAAAGGATGTTAGGGTACATAAAGCGACAGTTTGGATACCGGAACAAGGAGATAGTACTTTGTCTGTACAATTCCCTTGTCCGACCACACCTGGAGTATGCAGTCCAGTTTTGGAGTCCTTCTTACCGAAAGGATATCGCGAGATTGGAATGAGTGCAAGCCAGGGCAACCAAACTTATACCCTCTCTTAGACACAAGAGCTATGAAGATCGGTTGGTAGAACCTGTTCTCTTTGGAAACCCGGAGACTGCGTGGTCAGCTTATCGAAGTGTTTGAAATACTACAAGGCTTTGACAATGTAGACTACAGGGACATTTTCCAACTCAGTGAGGGCACAACCAGGAATCATGGCTACAAACTTGAACTGAAGCGATACAACCGTGATCTGTGGTAAATTCTTTACATACAGCATCTGCGGTACTTGGAACGCGCTTCCTGCTGATGTAGTCAACAGCAACTCTGTGGATCAGTTCAAGTCCAGATTAGACAAAATCTTAAATCACCGTCTAGGTCTTTAAGTCGTTGTGCGAGTGTTCCTTGATGGTTTCACATGACACATTTGAGGACGGTCGCCTACTTGCGCAACTAAACCCATAGGTACCCTCTTTGTATGGATCATAAGGTCCCCTAGGGTACTTCTTTTCCTTGTAACTCCTTGTAACTCTCCACATACACATCTATCTACCTAACCTAACCTAACCTAACCTCTCTCTCTCTCTTTAAACATACACACGCACCACACATATCTCTCTCCCTAACCTAACCTCTCTCTCTCTTCACACACACACATCTCTCTACCTAACCTAACCTCTTTCTCTCTCTCTCTCTACACACACACACATCTCTCTACCTAACCGATACCTAACCTCTCTCTCTCTCTCTCTCTCTACACACACACATCTCTCCACTTTAAACACACACAGACACACACATCCACCCAAGGATAATAGACTATAAAGGATAGTCCAGTGAAACGTCATAGTGAAGACATCGTAAATATCCGTGACGTCACGGGCAAGATCTAGAATATCAGGTCTACTCATCGCGCATATCGGGCCGGGCTGGTGACGTCGATTGGCCCCCAAACTTAGGCCGCTCTCTGTCTACCAAATATGGGACGGAATAGTAGTCTCTATGGTGGGGGTACATTAGGGTCAATATTAGCGACCTCTCATTTCAGTGGCAAAAATTCCTAACTTTCTTGCCAAAATTCAGGGCTTAGACTTAATGTAGACGAATCGCTTTTGTTTCTAAAATTTCTTCATATATATAGGTATCGAAAGTTCTCAGTAGAAGTTTTCGAGAAATGACATATAAGCATAGAAATTGTGCTGTGAAAATAGCATATATAAAAGAGAAAGCCTTCATTCTGTGTGCGTATAGAAAACGAGAATATTTTAATCCTTATCAAATCACTTCACACCTCCTTCTCCAACACACACACACACACACACACTTGATTTGAGTTGAATGTTACATAGTTCATATTCAGACACCGTCGTTTTTATGTATTAATTCATGTATTAATATATTAATTTATGTATTAATTTAAGCCTTAAATATTATACATTATTTTACTTAGTTAAGGCCCATGTAATTATATTTGATTAGATTTTGGTGTTTGTATTAGCTACAATAGATTATGAAAAGTAAATTATCATCTATTTTTTCTATACTGTCCCTACTGAGAAATATCAACACATGTAAAAATGTGTGTGTGTGTGTGTGTGTTGGAGGTGGAGGTGTTTACAGGATTTAATAAGGTGAGTCAGGTAAGGATTAAAATACTTCCATTTTCTATACACGGGCAGAGGGAAGGAATTCTCCCGTATATATGCTGTTTTCACATCACTATTTCTAGTCCTATTTTTAATTTCTCGAAAACTTCCACTCAGAACTTTCGATACCTATGCTTCTGAAGAAATTTTAGAAACAAAAACGATTCCCCTACACAAAGTCTAAACCATGAATTTTGGAAGAAAGTAAGGCATTTTTGTCATTGAAATGCGAGGGGCCGCTAGTATTGACCCGTATGTACCCCGATCATAGAGACTACTATCCTGTCCCATATTTGACAGACTTGGGCAGCCTCAGTTTGGGGGCCAATCGACGTAGATGCGCAGTGGGGTGACAAGTGACGAGCAGACCTGGTATTCTAGATCTTGGTCACGGGAGGCTCTGTGGCTAGCTGATGCGCAAACCTTGCCCACTCACTAGTTAAAATATGAGGCATAAAGATTATATCAGCTGATATTAATCGAAATAATGAGTTTCTTGGTAGCTGCACCTTGGTAGGTTAAAAAGATAAGAAGCATACTGATATAACGGCAATCGTACAACTCGACATCAGTTTTTGAAATAGAATAATGGACTATACAACTGGAAGCCTTATACGACCAAGATTGATATCAAATCGCGTTCGCATCTCTAAGCCCATATTTGTACAAGAATTACTAATCTTTGGTGTCTTTATATTCCACACAGTTTAAATTGATCATTATAATTTAAAGTAAATGTGTTTGTAGTGTGTTGTCATCAATAGATATCCAGAGAAGCCAGGAGATCTCTACCACTGCCCACTGGTGCGTCGTATACTCACCAGAAGTAGGCCTACAGTAGGCTACTACTTGGCATTTATAATAGGGTCTTGATTTAGACTGATAATATCTTTTATGTGTTTAATTCTTGATGGATAATTAACTAGCCTACTAATCATATGGATATAAAGCAGCATTTTTATAAATCATGACCTAGCTGACCTAATGAGATCGTTAGTCGATCATCCTTGGTAGGAGCTTACAGTTTTTTAACCTTGGTTACGAAGTATTTATATTGACTAGTGCTAGGTTATGTTCATATATCTATCACTCGAAAGATTATATAATAACCTATTACTTGGATGTAAAGGTAATTTATATTGATAATTCTACAGGAGAGCTCCATCTGGATTTTTTCAATGTTATAAAAAGGATTTCCATACTTATTTAGTATTTCCAACTGCCCTATTTCTAAAATATGTCCCTTTCAACCCCTCCAACAGGAGATCTGAAAAATGCCCTGAATAGATCCGAATAATGCCCCAATTAGGTCCAAAAATACCTTGATTAAGTTAGAAAAATGCATCAGTTAGGTCAGAAAAATGCCCGGTATTTATTGAAAGAATTACCGCTGTGTAGCAGTGTTGCCAGATCCGGCTAGGTCCCAGTATTTTGCCCCAGTCATTTCCTGTACTTTACCACGGTTATTTCCCAGTAGTCTGCCCAGGTTAGGTCCCGGTAGTCTGATGCGGTCTAGGTTAGGTTAGGTAAGGTCAGACTAATTTCAAAATTACCAAATGCCCCATTCAAGGTCATTTATATATGGCTTACACCTACAATGATTTTAAAAAGTAGAAAAATAATTAATCGGAATATGAATACAAAATACTGTATGCTGAATGTAATTATATATTTATTATCATATACTTTGCGAAATGAAATGTGTACCAAAAATAAAATACAGTACCGTAATAAATGTTTCTTGCCATAGAAGTAAGAGTAACAATATCCTTATGAAGTACCATCACTCTATGAGTATAATCACAGTGGAATTGCACATTTTCTAGAAAAACTAGAAACTAACGTTAATTTTATCACAATATATAAATCATTATGGTATGTATAAAGCAAAACTAATGCAATTAGAATTTACATAATACTGTATTATTACAGTCAGTCCATGAGTATAATCACTGTGGATTTTGCACAGGTTTGGAAATTGTGTAAATAAACTTAATTTCTGTCAGTTCATTCGCTTTTCAGAAATTACCGTACTGTATTGCATTAGCACTTTTCAGATTGACGAGCTCAACTTTCTGAGAGTTAACGGCTAACTTAACACTTTTCAACTCATCATGTCTGGGAATACAAACACAGCACGATCAGCATACTGCAGTTGAGAAAATATGATGTTCATCTCTGGTATCTTCATGTGCTGGCTGGACTGTCGCATCAAGTTCCACTTTTGGTGTATTATCTGTGAAGGAATTGATGTTAAAGGCATATAATCAGATTACACTTGTTTGTATATACTGTACACAAAAATAGAATAAATTATGTAGGCTAGATAGATAGATATAAATAGATGTAGGCTATGACTCTTCCATCATCTTCATATTCGCCATGGGTTAAAATTACCTCATATAGGTATAAAGACCTGGGAAAGACAATGAGACTATTTATAAGATTATGTATTGGGTATTTTCAAAAATATTTGTTATCTGGTCGTACTAAGGTAATTATTGTCTATCTATTGCCAGACGCCTCAATCCCCAAAGGGGTGAATGAATTGCCTCCACACATCTTTGTCCCCCGTCAACTGGCAACTGGTGTCCCTCCTACGGTACCACCCAACGTCACTCTTACTCATATACTTCTCTACTCCATCCTTCCACCTCACTCTCGGTCTGCCTGCTCCACTCTGTCCTTCCACCTCACTCTCATACACTTTTTTATCCAATCTCTCGCTTCCTATACACTCTACATGGCCAAACCACCTCAAGGTGTTTCCTTTTCACTCACTCCATCTAATACTGCTAAACTATTCACTCTCATTTTTATAAAAAATATGAAAAATCTCACCATTTCTTTCGTTGAGTAGACCCTCTTGTGCTTCCTATGCATCACCTCTGGCATCTTCTTGTGCATGAGTAATAGCATCTTGTACCACTTCTGGTGTATTATCTGTGAAGGAATTTAATTTAGAAGCACATAATCACATGACACTTGTTTGCATATACAAAAGAAAAGAATAAATAAATGTTTGGCCTTTCCATTATTTTCATATATGCATTATCCAGCCCTACTCTTAATATACTATAATTACTGTATTGTGAAACTATGAAGTACAGGGTAGGTCTGATACCATATGATACTGTATAGCCTATGTACTATACACAGTCATTTTTAAGAAGAAAACAAAAAATCTCACCATTTCTTTCATTGAGCAGACTCTCTTGAAGTACTGGTACCAGTAGCTTTCTACGCCTGCTGAATAATCTTTCTCGGCGAGCCTCCGTACCAGCTGAAAATGAAATGAATGTTACAGTATTCAGACCTAATCAAAATCCATGGGTAAAATCATTATTGCATAAATGGACCAAATATCCACATTAGAAAAACTACTGAATTTCTACCACTATTACCTACTACTGTAACCTACATTAGGCAATTGAATGATGGTTTTAATGTATCAAATCCACCACAAATACTTTATTTTTAAAATATACCCCACCTTACCCCCAAACATAAATGGGGAAGAGAGAAATTGTTGGTTATAGAGCTTTACAATACTGTAGCCTACCTAGATATTCCAAAGTTATCACTAGTAGGGGATGCAGTCAGTATTGGACTACATTTTTAACAGAATTAGGTAGACTTGGCCTGGCCTAACCTAACCTACATACCGTACTGTACAGTAGAGTATCATAAGATGGGGTAAACTTAAAAATATGTACAGCATAAGCAAATAGCTGAGGGTGTAGCATTAAGTTGGGCCTTTGATAGAGCTCAACATACCTGGTTCTCGATCAGAATTTGGAAGCGGCAGAGTCGGTACAGCTCAAGGTTGCAATATTCTGATCTTCTTTGGAGATCCATTACATCGTTGAATGTTCAAAGCATCTCTTGGGACGTAGTATGTTGTTGTCTTAAAGTGGAGAGAGCATACTCGGGCCAATTCAACATTGAATTTGTCCTCACGTTTGCACGCCGATATCCACTTTATGGCTTTCTCTTGGTCTCTTAGGAACTGAAAGAGCTCCACCCTGTATCTTTTTGCATGTCTACTGCCATTATTGCAATTGTACACTGCACATACACCCATAATATGGCACAGACATTCACGCTTCACGTACACTTTAAGTTGGACTAGTGACAGTCTGGGCACCAGGCAAGGTTTGTTTACAAGTGTGACGTCACTTCCGCAGTGCATTGTGGGAAATCAAGTGTCTAGTGGACAATCCTTTATAGTCTATCATCCTTACATCCACCTACCCATACCTAACCTAATCTCCCTCCCCCCCCCCCCCCTCTCTCTCTCTCTATCTTCATTCCAGGCTAGGACACACACACACACACACACATCTCTCTGCCTAACCTAACCTATACCTAACCTCTCTCTCTCTCTCTCTCTCTCGTTACGTTAACGCTCGCAGCATCCATAACAAATTTACAGATTTAGAGGAATTAACTTTCACAGAAAATTACGATATAATCGGCATAACAGAATCGTGGCTAAATACCGAAAGCAGAGACTTCTTAGCAGAGTATAAAGTTCCCGGCCATACAATATTTGAGAAAGGACGAACAAATAAAAGGGGAGGCGGAGTTCTATTATATATTAAAGACGACCTCAAACCGATCTTATTATCAAAGCCCCATATCGATAACGTAGATACACTATATATACTCATAATTGCGGGATGAAACTTTTGTTAACTTTAATATATAGACCCCCAGCTCAACCAGTACAAACCGACCGTGATATCTATGAGCAAATTAACGAGATGAGAACCATTATCAGCTCACTATGGACAAGACCTTTATACTAACTTACAAGAGAGCTCCCTTATCCAGTTTGTTAATAGCCCAACTCTTGGAAATAACGTTCTTGACCTAGTATTTGCAACAAAAGAAGACTCGATAGGGAATATTAACGAGGGTGATGAGTTTACTAATACCAACCACCGCATAATCACATTCAGTATAAATTTCAATAGAAGCGAAATAAATTACAGCTACGAAAAAATCCCCGACTTTAGAAAAGCTCATATTCACCAACTCAGAGCGATACTAAAAGATACCTATTGGAAATGTCTGCGAGACACTATTGACATTAATACACAATGGAACTTTTTCACTAATGCTTATACAAAAGCGGTCAAAGATAGCATACCGTTAAAAAACCGACGTTCAGCAGAAAACTTAAAGCCCAAGTGGTGGAGTAAAGAGATAGCCGACTGTTTACGCGCCAAAAGAACGCCCACAATAGAGTAAAAACCACAGACGACAATGACGAGCTGGCCAAGTTTACAGACTTACGAAGAAAAGCCAAAAAGTTAATCAAACAGAGTAAAAAAACCATTGAAAAACACGTTGCAAATCAAAGTAAGACAAACCCGAAAGAGTTCTACAGTTATATTCGGCATAAGAAAGTACTCACGTCAACTATCGGACCACTACTTGATGAGAATGGGGACTTTACTACAGATGAAGAGCGAATGAGTGGTATCCTTAACAATTTCTTTGCATCAGTCTTTACTACAGAAAACCTGAACGATATACCAGCAGAAACAACAGTCCATAATGAAAACACCGAGGTATTAAGTAATATCAGCACTACCGAAAATGACGTAATAAAATGTATTGATAAATTAAATGTAAATAAGTCCCCTGGGCCAGACACGATATCCCCTCGCATATTAAAGGAAGCAAAAAGTGAAATAGTAAACCTTCTGACTCTGCTCTTTAACTATTCCTTACACACTGGAACATTACCTGATGAATGGAAGCTCGCTAACGTAACACCAATATTTAAAAAAGGCAGCAAATATCTACCTAGCAACTATCGCCCTATCAGCCTAACCTCAGTCGTATGCAAAATGCCAGAGACAATCATACGAGATAAACTTACAAATCACTTAGAGGAAAACAATTTACTTAGAGAAACTCAACACGGATTTCGTAATAAACGCTCTTGCCTAACTAATCTATTAGACTTTTTAAATGACATTTTCAATTAATATGATAAGAGTAAAGCAGTAGACATAATTTATCTAGATTTCCAAAAGGCCTTTGACAAAGTTCTCCATAAACGGTTAATATCTAAATTAAAATCACATAGAATCCAAGGCAATACCGTAAGATGGATAGAGAACTGGTTAAGAAACCGAAAACAATGCGTGGTAATAAATGGAAAATCATCTAGTTGGACAGGCGTTACGAGTGGGGTGCCACAGGGATCAGTTTTAGGACCAATCCTATTTCTAGTTTACATAAACGACATGGACGATGGCCTCTCATGCATAATATCGAAGTTTGCCGATGACACCAAAATTGCAAATACAGTACTCACTAACGCACAGATTAAAGAAAGATAATCTCGATAAATTGTCAAATTGGGCGAAAACTTGGCAAATGTCCTTCAATGCAGATAAATGTAAAGTGCTCCACATCGGACATCGTAACGTAGCAGCAAACTACTCGTTAACTGGTAAGCAACTCAAAAGCGTGGATCAAGAGACAGGCTTAGGGGTAACAGTATCAAGTAACCTAAAACCCAGTCAGCAGTGTACGGAAGTAATTAAGAAAGCAAATAAAACTATCGGCTTTATTGGCAGAGCATTCGAGTATAAGTCTAAAGACACAATCCTCACTGTGAATAATTCCTTGGTCCGTCCCCTTATAGAGTATTGTGTTCAAGCCTGGTGCCCGTACTACCAGAACGATATAGCAAAATTGGAACGAGTCCAACGTAGAGTTACTAAAATGATACCAAGTCTGAAAAATAAAACATATGATGAACGGCTAAGCGAACTAAATCTATTCCCATTGACAAAACGTAGACTGAGAGGTGACTTAATCCAGGTATTTAAAATAATCAAAGGCATAGATAATATGGACTGCAACAAATATTTCACTATCGATCAATCAAACTACTAGAGAGGAAACGGCTGCAAAATCATAGGCAAGACTTTTAATTCGCACGAATCCAAGAATTTCTTTTTTAACCGAGTCGTCAACTTATGGAATGGGCTTCCCAGTAGCGTAATAGACTGTAACACCGTAGACAGCTTCAAACGTCGCTTAGATAAACACCTTGCGTCTAATCCCCGACTTACAATGTTTACTAATGAATAATTTTTGCCCATTACAGGTGGCAAGTTAGCCAAATTTCACCTTTCTATCTTTCCTATAAAATTTCCTTGCGGAGTATTTCTGCCAACCCCACAAGGTTCCCATTCCTGACTTTATTTCCTGTACGGCTCAGGCCTGAGGGTGGGGAGAGAGCCTTCTACTTTGCTATCCTTATCTACGACTATCACTGGGGAGTAATTCATTATCTACCAATAACCTTCAAATCAGGTCACCTTGTGTGGACCGTTAGGTCTGTTGTGGTCTGTGTTTCTATGTAACTCTCTCTCTCTCTCCATACCCCTCACTTCCACCCCCCTATCCCTCCTCTCTCTCTCTCTCTCTCTCACCTACCCATACCTCTCCCTTCCACTCCCCCTTCCCTCCTCTCTCTCTCTCTCTCTCTCCATACCCCACAATTCCACCCCCCCTTCCCTCCTCTCTCTCTCTCTCTCTCTCTCTCTCTCTCTCTCTCTCTCTCTCTCTCTCTTCTGGTCCTTGATAGAGCAGTTCAAGACACAGTTAGACAAAGTTCTGCCAAGCCTGTTAGAGTTAAAGTGATTGTTTCCTCCTTTCCTGTACAAAAATTTCCTAGTCCGGCCTTTTTTCCTCCGGGTTAGGTACATTTCCATTTCCATACCCGCAATGCGGGTGGGAGAGGTGGTATATTGAATAAACTAAGTGTTGTTGAGTAGGTGTACGATGGTGGGGATGGCACTGTTCTTATATCAATCAGTGAGGGCTCTTATTGGCTGTAGTTTGTTGGAGTGACGGAGTGCAAGAGGTGGACGAGGTATTGTAGGTGGAAGGAAGTGTCGGTGACGTGGATGTTGTAGTAGTCCCTGGCCGAATGATATTAGTGTCTGATGGTGGAGCTGACTGAGGAATAACATGTTGAGGGTGGAGAGAGCATTGTTGTACCCTGTGTACTCACCACAGAGTATTATTTTACACGCCCTTTTCTGTACTCTCTCCAGTTGAAGTTTCTGGGAGGTGTTGATAGAGGATGACGCATATGTAAGCTTGGGTAGTATGAAGGAGCTATAGATGGTACTGAGCTCCAACATGGGTGTCCCAAGTGACCTCAGTCGTCTTAACATGTAGAGACGGTACGAGGCTGACTTGACCGTGTTATTTACATGATCCTTCCAGTTGAGTTTGTGGTCGATGGTGATACCCAGGAGTTTGGTGGACTGAACTAACTGGAGAGGATGGTCACCCACAGTCATTGATGGTGGTTGTACTTGGGTGGTGGCAGTGTTGAAATGCATCTTATCATGGTTGATGGTGACCTTGTTGACCGTAGTCCATGCCTGCAGCAAGTCCAGGATACCTTGCAGTGGTGTGTAGTCCGGTGAGGTGTTATCCACTGTTACCCCCACCGTGCAGTCATCCACATACTTCCACATGGCAGGGGTATTGGTTAGGGCGTCATTGATCAGGATTAAGAAGCACAGAGGTCCCATCTTAGTCCCCTGGGGAACATAGTCCCCTGGGGAACATCACAACTGAGGGGTTGTGGCCCTGAGACAGCACTCCTGTACCTCACTACCTGTTGACGTCCAGCCAGGAAATCACACAGCCATGATACCAGGTAGAGGGGTAATCCAAGTGCTATGGCTTTGTTGATAACTGTGAAGTGATCAACAAGGTAAAAAGCTTTCCTGAAATCAACAAAGGCAACAGCCAGTGATGTCTTGCGTTTGTCTAAGCCACTGTGCAAGAAATCCAAAAAGCTTACTAAACAATGGGAGGTGGAAGATTTCCTTATGTTGCCAAACTGCCTTGATGTTATTGTACGCCATATTAAAAACAAAATTTTCACAAATTAAGCTGGGTATGGGCGTAATGGCAATAGGTCTGAGGTCACTGTGGGGTGAGTATCTTGGGGATGAGGGTGATGTATGCTGTTTTCCATTGAGTGGGACATTTACACTGAGTATGGGAAGCATTGACAATAGAGCAGAGGGGTGTGGCATGTTCAATTGCAAACTCATTGTAGATTTTTATTGGGAGGTCGACTGGGGTGGTGGATCTTTTAGAATTAAATTCAAGGAGTTTGTTGGCAATTTCAAAAGTTTGAACACTGGGAGAGGGTGAGGGAGAAGGCAGATAGGCAGGCAGGGTAGTGAGGTCAAGACTGGGGAGGGACTGACAAATGTTGGCAAAGTGAGTGTTAATGGTCTCAGCTGTTTCATCACCTGATAAGTGAGAAACAATGGAAAAGAAGAGGGATTGCTGTTTGGACCACAAATATCTTTTATTGTCCTGTACCATTGTCCTATGTTGACTTCTTTAAGGCTGTGCACTTTCCTGGGATAGAAGGTCTTCTTGGCTGCTTTTATTTCCCTGATAATCTGGTTTCGTAATGTTTTATACCTGAGCTCGTTGTTGTAGTATGCTTTATTGCACTGCTCGATCAGTCTCTTTATCCTGGGCGTAATCAAGGGCACATCATCAGGGTGAATTTTCATTGTTTTAACAGGGAAGAAGTGATGGTAGGCTGTGGTGATGGTATCCTGATAATTGTTCCATTTTAACTGTACATCTTCCACTGTCAGCACCTCAGTCCAAAGGTGATGAGTCACCCATTGTCCAAAACGTCGCATCGCAGAGTCAGGAGTGGGTCTATATGTAGTAGTGACAGCTGGTAGGTGTGTGTGTGTGTGTGTGTGTGTGAAGGGGGTGGATAAGTGTATGTGTATGAGAGAGAGAGAGAGAGAGAGAGAGAGAGAGAGAGAGAGAGAGAGAGAGGGTGTGTGGGTGTTAGAGAGAAAGTATGAGAGACTGTATGGGTGTGAGATAGAGAGTGTGTGGGTGTTAGAGAGAGAGGGGGGGGGGCGTGTGGGTATTACAGAGAGAGAGAGAGAGAGAGAGAGAGAGAGAGAGAGAGGCGTGTTCTTCAGTGTTACATGTATAAGGAATATTGGTTATAATATAATTTTAGATATATCTCTCTCTCTCTCTGCATACACTAGCTTTCTCTCTCATACACAGACACACACGGCATACACTCTCTTCTCTCTCTCTTACACACTCTCATACCCACTCTCATACCTGTATCATACTCACACACCCTCTCTCTCTAATACCCACACACCCCTCTCTCTCTCTCTCTCTGTAATACCCACACGCCCCCCCCCCTCTCTCTCTAACACCCACACACTCTCTATCTCACACCCATACAGTCTCTCATACTTTCTCTCTAACACCCACACACCCTCTCTCTCTCTCTCTCTCTCTCTCTCTCACACCCACACACCCTCTCTCTCTCTCTCTCTCTCTCTCTCTCTCTCTAACACCCACACACACCCTCTCTCTCTCTCTCCATAATCAGATCCTAAAAGAATTGGTATACGCCCGAATGATGATGTTCGTAATGCAACAAATGTCACTGTGGTATGGTATGGTACGAATGGCTGGCGAGGAAGGGTGTGTGGTACACGTACTAACCCTATTGGTAACCTCACTAGGGGTGTTGGTGAGGGGGTTGTATCTATGTATATGGCTGGACAGAGTCTCTAACAAGCGGTAGGAGAGAGAGAGAGAGAGAGAGAGAGAGAGAGAGAGAGAGTTACATAGAGTTACATAGAAACACAGACCACAACAGACCTTACGGTCCAAACGAGGTGACCTGATTAGAAGGTTACTGGTAGAGAATGAATTACTCCCAGTGATAGTCGTAGGTAAGGATAGCAAAGTAGAAGGCTCTCTCCCCACCCTCCAATCCCTCAGGCCTGAGCCGTACAGGAAATAAAGTCAGGAATGGGAACCCTGTGGGGTTGGCAGAAATACTCCACAAGGAAATTTTATTGGAAAGATAGAAAGTAGGTGAAATTTGGCTAACTTGCCACCTGTAATGGGCAAAAATTATTCATTAGTAAACATTGTAAGTCGGGGATTAGATGCAAGGTGTTTATCTAATTGACGTTTGAAGCTGTCTACGGTGTTACAGTCTATTACGTTACAGGGAAGCCCATTCCATAAGTTGACGACTCGGTTAAAAAAGAAATTCTTGGATTCGTGCGAATTAAAAGATTTGCCTTTGATTTTGCAGCCGTTTCCTCTCGTGTAGTTTGATTGATCAATAGTGAAATATTTGTTGCAGTCCATATTGTCTATGCCTTTGATTATTTTAAATACCTGGATTAAGTCACCTCTCAGAGTACGTTGTGTCAATGGGAATAGATTTAATTCGCTTAGCCGCTCATCGTACGTTTTATTTCTCAGACTTGGTATCATTTTAGTAACTCTACGTTGGACTCGTTCCAATTTTGCTATATCTTTCTGGTAGTATGGGCACCAGGCTTGAACACAATACTCCATAAGGGGACCGACCAAGGAATTATACAAAGTGAGGATTGTGTCTTTAGATTTATACTCGAATGCTCTGCCGATAAAGCCGATAGTTTTATTTGCTTTCTTAATTACTTCCGTACACTGCTGACTGGGTTTTAGGTTACTTGATACTGTTACCTCTAAGTCTGTCTCTCGATCCACGCTTTTAAGTTGCTTACTATTTAACGAGTAGTTTGCTGCTACGTTATGATGTCCGGTGTGGAGCACTTTACATTTATCTGAACTGAAGGACATTTCCCAAGTTTTCGCCCAATTTGACAATTTATCGAGATTATCTTGCATTTCTTTAGTTTGTGCGTTAGTGAGTACTGTATTTGCAATTTTGGTGTCATCGGCAAACTTCGATATTATACATGAGAGGCCTTCGTCTATGTCGTTTATGTAAACTAGGAATAGGATTGGCCCTAAAACCGACCCCTGTGGCATCCCGCTTGTAACGCCTGTCCAACTAGAAGATTTTCCATTTATTACCACGCGTTGTTATCGGTTGCTTAGCCAGTTCTCTATCCATCTTACGGTATCACCTTGGATTCTGTGTGATTTTAGTTTAGATATTAAGCGTTTATGGGGAACTTTGTCAAAGGTCTTTTGGAAATTTAGATAAATTATGTCTACTGCTTTACTCTTATCATATTCATTAAAAATGTTATTTAAAAAGTCTAATAGGTTCGTTAGGCAAGAGCGTTTATTACGAAAACCGTGTTGAGTGTCTCTAAGTAAGTTGTTTTCCTCTAAGTGATTTGTAAGTTTATCTCGTATGATTGTCTCTAGCATTTTGCATACGACTGAGGTTAGGCTGATAGGGCGATAGTTGCTAGGTAGAGATTTGCTGCCTTTTTTAAATATTGGTGTTACATTAGCGAGCTTCCATTCGTCAGGTATTGTTCCAGTGTGTAAAGAATAGTTATAGAGCAGAGTCAGAGGTTTTACTATTTCACTTTTTGCTTCCTTTAATACGCGAGGGGAGATCGTGTCTGGCGCAGGTGACTTATTTACATTTAATTTATCAATACATTTTATTACGTCACTTTCTGTTATGCTGATATTACTTAATACCTCGGTATTTTCATTTTGGACTGTTGTTACTGCTGGTATAACGTTCGGGTTTTCTGTGGTAAAGACTGATGCAAAGAAAGTGTTAAGGATATCACTCATTCGCTCTTCATCTGTAGTAAAATCCCCATTCTCATCAAGTAGTGGTCCGATAGTTGAAGTGAGTACTTTCTTTTGCCGAATATAACTGTAGAACTCTTTCGGGTTTGTCTTACTTTGATTTGCAACGTATTTTTCAAAGGCCTTTTTACTCTGGTTGATTAACTTTTTGGCTTTTCTTCGTAAGTCTGAAAACTTGGCACGTTCATTATTGTCGTCTGTGATTTTTACTCTATTATGGGCGTTCATTTTGGCGCTTAAACAGTCGGCTATCTCATTACTCCACCACTTGGGCTTTAAGTTTTGTGCTGAACGTCGGTTTTTTAACGGTATGCTATCTTTGACCGCTTTTGCGTACGCATTAGTGAAAAAGTTCCATTGTGTATTAATGTTAATAGTGTCTCGCAGACATTTCCAATCCGTATCTTTTAGTATCGCTCTGAGTTGGTGAAAATTAGCTTTTCTAAAGTTGGGGATTTTTTCGTAGCTGTAATTTATTTCGCTTCTATTGAAATTTATACTGAATGTGATTGTACGGTGGTCGCTATTAGTAAACTCATCACCCACGTTAATATTCCCTATCAAATCTTCTTTTGTTGCAAATACTAGGTCAAGAACGTTATTTCCACGAGTTGGACTATTAACAAATTGGATAAGAGAGCTCTCCTGTAAGTTAGTATAAAGGCCTTGTCCATAGTGAGCTGATAATGGTTCTCCCCACTTTGTTACTGGTAAATTAAAATCGCCAAGAATTACGGCCTCATGCATGTTACTCATCTCGTTAATTTGTTCATAGATATCACGGTCGGTTTGTACTGGTTGAGCTGGGGGTCTGTATAATAAGGCTAACAAAAGTTTCATCCCGAATTTATTTCTAATGAGTATATATAGTGTGTCTACGTTAGCGATATGGGGCTTTGATAATAGGATCGGTTTGAGGTCATCTTTAATATATAATAGAACTCTGCCTCCCCGTTTATTCGTTCGACCTTTCTCAAATATTGTATAGCCAGGAATTTTATACTCTGCTAGGAAGTCTCTATTTTCAGTATTTAGCCACGATTCTGCAATGCCGATTATATCATAATTTTCTGTGAGCGTTATTTCCTCTAGATCTGTGAATTTGTTATGGATGCTGCGAGCGTTAACATAAAAAACCTTTAGACTATTTCGGTTGGGTAACTGCACGTCTGCCCGTGTTATTCTGTTTGTTCGTATTACGTTACCTGACCTTGAAGTACCTGGACAGTCCCGTTTTTTGTACGATGGTTGATGACCGCGTCGTTTAGCAAACGTCCAAAACGGGCTGCTCCTACCTGATTCAGATGGACACCATCATCTGAGAACAACGAGTCATCAAAATAAAAATTGTCCCATGTGTTGACGAAATCGACGTTCTCCTCGTTGCAGATGTTGGCAAGTCGTCGGTTGATACTAGCAGCGGTGTTGAAGAAATGGGTGTCTGCTTGTCTGCGGGGGATGATTCCAGAAAGGATGAGGTTGTTCGTCTTTTCCTTGAACTTCGCAATCATCTGTCGAGAGAGAGAGAGAGAGAGTGTGTGTGTGTGTGATTGTGTGTGTTAAGTCACACACACAGGATGATGTGATGCACCTAGTGTGGTTGCTTAGCGTAGGTTGCCTGCTTTGCATGTCCTCTCGCTTTTAGTTGTGTAACGCTCCTATTATTTCCTAATGATTAATTCTTAAGTTGTTTCACCTTAGGAGATGAAGCTTGCAACGGAAGCGGAATGAACATGGGTGTAAATATTGTAAATAGGAATAATCTTGCCTTTCTTGCCTTATTTATGGCCTGCAAACTGAAACTTACTTTAGTAGAGTTGGTAATATTGTTGATGTGGCAATTGTGATAATCTCGTTCCCAAATATACATAACATTGGAACCGGAAGTGACGACAGAGGTTGTAATATTGTGATATGATGATGAGGATATAATTAAGACTGAATCTTATTTTATGTGAAAGGCTTATGATAGCCAGGTTTCATTGAATAATCTGTTGAGTGTAAATTTAAAGTTGTCATAAAAATTTATTTATGTGGAAGTGTGTGGCATCTTTCCCGCCTTCGCCAAGCGAGAGAGGAGGGTGGACAACTGTCTCCACTCTTCTCTTTCGACCCGACCAGGTAACGTGTGATATCGAGGTTACGAATATTTGTTCCAAATTGAGACTTTAAAGAGTACAGTAATACATTCCTGCCTCTGTGTTGAGGTTTGGTACAGGCTATCTTGGTGAATAATTATTTTTGAAATCTTATGGGTTCACTCAGGGAGTGTAATTATTTGTTTTAAATTACTGGCCACTCTTTTGTTTCGACCCGACCAGCTGTGACGCCATATTGTCCACGTGGGAACTTGCCTCATCTGTTGGTGAACTGGCTTAGGAATTAGGGTGTCAGGCATTAGGTTATTATTATTATTTTTGGTAAAAACACTAGTTGGATATTATTATTTCTGGTAAAAGCCACTATTTGGCCAGTATTATTGTTGGTAACGCCACTAGTTGGCCAATATTATTTTTTGGTAAGCCACTAGTGCGGTGTTTTGGTAAAGCACTAGTTGGCCTGTGTCTTGTTTAATTTTTTGTAAATGCCACGTGTATGGCAGGTGTCTAAAACTGTAAGCAATTCTGCTGGAAACTGACTCCTACGGTAGGTGATTGTGATTGCGAGGTCTAGGTCCATTCACAATTGGGAGGGGGGTGGTATAGTAAGTGGGAGTCCAGTCTCCAGTGGTGTGCTACAGGTGGTATATGTATTATATTTTTTTTTTTCTTGTACTTAATTTTGGGGATAGCTGAGAAAACTCCTGTTCTCTGGTCTAAATTAATTTTTTTATTTTTGTATATTGTCAAGGTGCAAGGCTGTGTTCTAGTCTAGTTTGTAATATTGAAGTTTCGAGTAGAGTAAGGGGAAAGGTAGTGTTTGAAATCATTGTATTAAATCTATTGGGTAAATTTTAGTTAATAAGGGGGGACGTAAGTACAGTATTAATCAAATCTTCATTTTTTTCCCCTTTCGTGAAAGCTTTGTCATTGTAATAATTATATATATATTTTTTATTTTATTATATATGTAAATTGATTGGTCTCCAAATAATAAATCACTGGGTCTTTTATCTTTGGACAGTAGTTTTTCTGCACTATACCCTGCCACCTGAGGGAGGTCGAAGACGGTGAACACGAATCCAAATTTTTTTTGTGATAGCGCAGGGTTTTTGGTTGGGAGCACCGGGAATATCCTGGTGGATCAAAAGAACCCGAAACCCTCTGTTACAGTTGCCACCACTGGCTACCTCTGTGCGAATGGGGGAGCAAAGGGCATAAGTCTCCCCCTTCCAGTACATAGCCTCTCCATCGTCAAGACTTCTGCTGTGCCTCCTCGTGGCCACACACGGTAACTGGGTGCCTTGCGGCTCCAGGCTAAACCAGTAGAGGATTTCGGGAGCAGCAGGGAGCCCCAGAGGCACTGAGCAAAGGCCCACCGACGTGTGGACACACCCTGGCTCAGTACCAATCCCTACCCCACTGTGTTGTGGGTGTCCTTGGCTGGACGAAGACTACGGGAGTTAACCCCTAATACTAAATCTGCTGTGGCGATCCACATTAGGCGAGCGTTAATGGATCAACGACTCAGCAGTTTCCTGCAACATTCCACAGTGGCCGGCCATCTTGGACTCCTCCTTGCCACCGACCCAACAGTGGAGTGCCAAGATAGTGGATTGAGGAATGCAAACCCCTTTCCCACTCTAAGCATCATCTGTGCAAGTTTTACTGCTTGCCCAACTTTTTCTTCTACTACTCCTTTGTTCCCTTTCACAGCTTCTCTTTAAAAAGTCCCGTGGTGATGGAAGCGGAGCAGCAAGGGCAGGTTTGGAGAAACTGGCAGTCCTTAGCCCTGCTCCACACACGAGGCGGCCCTGGGTAGATGGTCGCTGGTAAGCTGGGGACAGGAGATGGCAGCTTCCAGAGGCAGCACCCAGGGTGACTGGGTGGCCTTATTTAGGATCAGCACCTCCCACCTTACATGGGGAGGGGTCTAGAAAAGGTGACCCAAACATTGCCTGTCTCCACTGCACACGGGCAGGTAGCCGAGCTCACCGTGTCCCCCATTAATCAGTCAATTAATCATAGAACATCCAAACTAGTCCTTGCTACATGGAATGTGAGGACATTACTTGACACTGCCAACCAACCAAAAAGACGTACAGCAATAATCACTCATGAGCTGCATAACAACAACATCGACATAGCAGCCATCACCGAATCTCATTTCTCAGGCGAAGGGTCCCTCACAGAATGTGGAGAAGGCTACACCTTCTTCTGGAAGGGAGTACCTGAAGGTCAACCACTTATACAAGGCATCGCCTTTGCCATTGGAAGAAGCGAGAGACTCATGCAGTGGTGTATCCCACTGACGAAAAACTGCCACTTGTCCATCATAAGTGTGTATGCCCCCACCTTACCTACTGACGAAACCACCAAGGACCGGTACTATGCCTTACTTGGCACCACTCTGCAAACCATTCCCCGAGAGGACAAACTCATCCTCCTCGGCCACTTTAATGCCAGGGTTGGGAGTGACCACCACCTGTGGGGAAAGGTACTGGGCTGTCATGGAACTGGTAAATGTAATGCCAATGGGCTAAGATTACTCAGCTATTGTTCCACACACGAGCTTGCCATCACTAACACCATGTACCAACTACGCGATATGCACAAAACAACATGGATGCATCCGCGATCCAAGCAATGGCACCTCATTGACTTCGTCTTCACACATCAGAAAGATCACAAAGACGTCATGATCACCCGCACAATGCGTGGGGCTGATGGAGGTACAGATCACCGCCTTGTACGAAAAAAGCTGAATCTTAAAATTCGCCCACCCGTATGCCGATGTGCACCACCTGCTCATCTCAACATTTGCGCACTCCAGGACGCTAATACCCTCTCTACATTCAAGGCTGACAGATACCAATGGCCTTTCGACCACTGAAGACCTCACCAGAGCCTGGGATAATGCATGTAGCAACATCATCGCCATATCTCGAAGGGTTCTCGGAGTTCGCAAAAAGAAAAACAAGGATTGGTTCGATGACCAGGCTACAGACATTCACAAGCTGATAGAAGAGAAAAACAAAGACTTCAGAGCTGCACTAGAGAACCCATCCCATGCCTCACGTAAGAAATTTGCTAACTTACTCACAAAAACACAGTGCGAGATCAGAGCCATGAAGAACCAATGGTGGACAAAGCTGGCCCAAGAAATCCAGGGCCATGCAGACACTGGTAACCAGCAAGAGTTCTATGCTGCCCTCAAAACAGCATACGGGCAGTAATTCCTTCCATCCAGTCAGAAGTGCAGACGGGAACACCTTGCACACGGAATAATCTGAAGTTCTTACTTGCTGGGAAGAACACTACCGA
Source organism: Petrolisthes cinctipes (assembly GCA_033782935.1). NCBI lineage: Eukaryota > Metazoa > Arthropoda > Malacostraca > Decapoda > Porcellanidae > Petrolisthes > Petrolisthes cinctipes. Next base: position 949,762 of record JAWQEG010002789.1, on the reverse strand, counting down.
GATCTGCTCAACAAAAATACACAAACTGACCCCAACCTACCCAATGAACTCCCTCAACTGCCAACTATTTGGGAGCTCGATACTCACCCCACCCATGCCGAGTTCAAAAATTCAATTGAGGGCCTCAAAAGTAACAAACAAACTTGACCCGATGGCATACCTGCAGAAATTCTGAAGTATGGAGGGGACACTATAGAAAACACCATACATGCCATCATCACAGCCGGATGGGAAAGTAAATGTGTGCCACAACAATGGAAAGATGCTGACATCACTAACATCTATAAAAAAAAGGGTGACATCGCTGTGTGTCGTAACAACCGAGGAATCTTGCTGCTCTCTGCAGCCGGGAAAGTCCTTACGAGATTAATGCTGCTGCAACTACTTATGTACACCACCGAGGAAGTCTTGCCTGAGTCACAATGTGGCTTTAGAAAAGGGCGCAGTACTATTGACATGCTCTTTGTAGTGAGACAACTACAAGAAAAGTGTCGTGAACACCATAGTTAACAGACCACTCCTTTGGAACATATTGAAGAAATTTGGCTGTCCTCCAACTTTTCGAGCAGTTTTAACTGCCCTCCACGATGGGGCTAATGTGCACGTCATCAGCACAGGAGGGAAATCTGACCCTTTTACAGTAGAGTCAGGTGTCAGGCAGGGCTGTGTCATCGCCCCAATCTTATTCAATCTCTTCCTCGCGGGAGTGACGAACGTTTTCTCCAACTTGCTTCCCCCAAACGCTGGTATCCCCATCGACTATCGCCTTGACGGCAACTTATTCAATCTGCGTCGCCTCCAGGCTAAAACCAAAGTAAGAAGAGAAAATGTCATAGATCTCCAGTATGCTGACGACGCTGCTTATGTCAGCTGCTCACCCGAACACCTACAAGATACCTTGAACCTCCTGGCTGATAGTCACAGCCGTGCCGGCCTCATCATCAACACAACCCAAACTGAGGTTCTTGCAATGAGAGACCCACCTCAAGACCCTGTCACATTTCGCATAATCAAGATCTGAAGAATGTTCCCCACTTTCCTTACCTAGGCTCCATCCTCACAAACACCTGTGACGAAGTTCACAGGCGCATTGGACTAGCGTCTGCCTCCTTTGGCAGACTTACCAACAGAGTCTTTCTGAATAGGGACCTAACAATAAAGACCAAGATGACAGTTTACAAAGCAATATGTCTCTCCATACTTCTATATGGTAGTGAGGCATGGGTTCAATACAGGAGACACCTAAGGAAATTGGAATCCTTCCATATGAACTACCTGCAACAGATACTGGGGTTAAAGTGGTGGCACAAAGTCCCACACACTGAAATTCGACAGCGCACTAATATTGAGCCACTTGAAATCATCCTGCTCCAACAACAGCTACGCTGGGCGGGCCATGTTATTCGTATGCCCGAGGACAGGCTACCTCGGAAGGTCTTATATGGCGAGATCCCAGACAGCAGCAGGTCTGCAGGAGGCCAGCACAAACGACATAAAGACCACTTAAAGACCTCCCTCAAGCTGTGCAACATCCGCCCACAAGCACTCGAGACCCTGGCCTGTGATAGGCAACGCTGGCGAGCGTCCTGCCATGAGGGTACTGAGGCCCACTCAACCCAACTTAGAAACAAAGCAGATGTAAAGAGAGCACAACGACATCAACTGCCTGCCCAGGAAGGCGGCTTTTCCTGCGATCTGTGTAACCGCATCTGTGGGTCACGAATAGGACTGCACGCACATAGACGAACCCATCAGAGATAGACTCACCTGAACTCGACTCAACTGAATCAGACTCTACAAATACTCTACCTACAGGGCGTGGAGTGACGTCATCGTCGAAACCGACGGACAACCTTAAGCAAGTAAGCAAGTGTGTGTGTGTGTGTGTGTGTGTGTGTTTGGTGGGAGGGGAGGTGATAGTGTGTGAGTGTGTGTATGGCTGGACAGAGTCTCTCACAAGAGGTAGGTGTGTGTGTGTGTGGTGGAGGGGAGGTGATAGTGTGTGTAGTTGTGTGTGTGTGTGTGTAGTAGTAGTTGTGGTGGTGTGTGTGTGTGTGTGTGTGTAGTACTATTTGTGGTGGTGTATGTGTGTGTAATAATAATAATAATAATAATAATAATTATAATGTTACTGCTACTACTACTAATAATAATAATGAAAATAATAACATCAATAATAATAATATTAAAACTACTACTACTACTACTAATAATAATAATAATAATAAAAATATAACCTCTCTCTCTCCCACCCTCTCTCTCCCTCCCTCTCTCTCTCTCTCTCTCTCTCTCAGCCTGAGGGAAGGGCTGAGTCGTTCCAATAGCCTCCTGAAGGTGCAGCAGGAGTGACAACGAGACCAGAGCGACCGTGTAGACCCCAAAAAATATTGAACGAACATTTTGACCGAAAAAAAAAAAAAAAAAATTAAACGAAAAATGGGAAGAAAATTTTGAAAAAAAAACAAATTGAAAAAAAAAAATGGAAGGAAAATTTTGACTGAAAAAAATAAATTGAACGAGAAATGGAAGGAAAATATTGACCGAAAAAAAAAAAAATGGAACGAGAATTGAAAATATTGACCCAAAAATTACACTGAATACGAAAAACGAAGAAAAGTTTGACCTTATAGACCGTGTACACCAAAAAATTACAATAAATACGAAAAAATATGTAAATTTTGACCTTAAAGACTGTGTAGACCAATAAATTAGACTGTCCCAAGACCAGAAAGACCGTGTAGAAGTTGGTGAGCATAATATCTGTGAGGTGAGGTTTTGGTTACAGTAATTAACCCCTTAGGACCGATTGACCGACATGTCGGTGATAAAAAAATTAATCGTTCCCTCCGAATAACCGACATGTCGGCGTACCTACAAAAAACTGTAGCGAGTAGCTAGCGAGCTGGCGTTGGTAACGATGGAAAGCTAACGTCCTTGAGAAAAGGTTTGACTGTGGTAGTGGTGTCTGGCAGCTGCGTATGCCAACAAGGAAATATCTCACCACTACATGGTGTTTTCTTATGTTTCTCGTATCTCTCTGCTGTCTACTATACTCCAGGAGAGTCTAGACAGACAAAATTACACTGAAATACGTTTATCATCATTGAAAACCACTTAGACGCATTATTTAGGTGTTTATATACATGTTTACAGCGTACGCAGAGCGTATGAGGTTTTCTTTCATGCGTTTCAGGGGATACTATTTATTTATTTTCGGACGCTCTGTCACACGCAAACGCGTACACCTAGGAGGCTCCCGTTTTCAGTTCCTGGTGTGTAAATTTAAGCTCTTTCATTCTGTAAGAACAAAATTTGCCTACATGAAAGTTGAAAATTGACCCCCAGAAGTCGACTGGGGATGAAAAAAAAAAAAAAAAAAGTCGGTCCTAAGGGGTTAATGTCACGATTGGAGGTACGTCAACCAGTTGCTGCTGTATGGGGTATGGAAAGGAGAGAGAGAGAGAGAGAGAGAGAGAGAGTCATTCTGCTCAAACCTATCTGAGAGAGAGAGAGAGAGAGTGTGTGTGTGTGTGTGTGTGTAATTCTGCTAATCTTTATCTATGTATCTGTTTGTATGTGTGTGTGTGTGTGTGAGAGAGAGAGAGAGAGTGTGTCTGTCTGTCTGAGAGAGAGAGAGAGAGAGAGAGAGAGAGAGAGAGAGAGAAAGTGTGTGTGTGTGTGTCATTCTGCTCAACCCTATCTGTGAGAGAGAGAGAGAGAGAGAGAGAGAGAGAGAGAGAATTGTAATTTCTTCTCACAGATTGAGTAACACCGTGTGGGTAAAATTGGGAGGTTTGGTAATGACGTATTCATTGGTATTAATACAACTATTACCACCTCACAACAACAACAACAACAATAACCACATGTGTACTGCATAACAACAACAACAACAATAACCAAGTCTGTACTGCATAACAACAACAACAACAATAACCAAGTCTGTACTGCATAACAACAACAACAACAATAATAACCAAGTCTGTACTGCATAACAACAACAATAACAATAATAACCAAGTCTGTACTGCATAACAACAACAATCAACCCTCAATGATACAGTGAGGTCATATGGCGCCCGAGGAAGAAAAAGGTGGAAATTGAGAGCTGGGACAGTAAGGTAACAACAGATGATTGACTGATATTAGACACAGCAACAGTGAAGTCATATAGCTCCCAAGGAAGGTGTTTACATAAGGAAATTATAATGGTCATAATTATCAATAAATTATAATAGTCATAATTATCAATAAATATTATGATAAATATTGAATAAAATATATGTAAATATAAGCAAATAAAGTTAGTTAAATAAATAAAGTAAAAATTAATAAAGTGATTATAGTATACGTTAATATGAGGAATATATGTAGTAAAACATTAACTATAATAATAATAATAATAATAATAATAATAATAATATTAATAATAATAATAATAAACAGTCTTTGTCATTCTTACCTTATACCAGTAGTTGAGAAAATTAATTAATTATTCCGAAGAAATATTTCGTTTCTCTATAACGAAAATGTAGTGAAGTAGTTTCTGTTATCATCTATAGTATTTCTGTTATTTTCGATATTATTTCTGTTATTTTTTTACAATATTTCTGTTATTTTCGACAATATTTGTGTTATCATCGATATTATTTGTTATTTTCGACAATATTTCTGTTATTTTCGACAATATTTCTATTGTTATCAACAATGTTTCTGTTATTATCTATATTATCTGTTAGTATCGATATTATTTGTTATTATCGATATTATTTCTGTTGTTTTCGAAAATATTTCTGTTATCATCGAGATTATTTGTTATTTTCAACAATTCCTGTTATTTTCGACAATATTTCTGTTATTATCGACAATATTTCTTTTCTTTTCGACAATATTTTTGTTATTATCTACAATATTTGTTATTTTCGATATTTGATATTATCGGCAATGTTTTTGTTATCTATAATATTTCTGTTAATTTCGACTCACATAGAATATCCAACAACAAGTAGCCTAACAAGTAACATGTTACTCTATTTACTTATACACACTGCACACTACTTAATTAATCAGTTATTCACAGTAATATAACCTTTCTTGGTCAATATATACGAGAATTTGGCCAATATTCTTCATTTCACATTGAACCTCGTGTTGTGCTATTGTTTACATTGGTTCAGTGTTTCCAGATCTGCTTGACCACAATACCCCAAATTCAACATCATCAGAATTTCCTCTTTTTACCTCAACAATTTCCTTTTTTTTTCGTATTATTTCGTGTGGTAGAAATTTTCCTCTTTACTCTTGAACAATTTTTATATAATATCCCTGTGTGGATAAATATACTTGTATCTGGCAACACTGCGCCCATGTTGTTATATAATAATATGATACACTATGGTTAATTCGGCTCATAATAATTAAATATAGTATAATATAGTATAATATATAGTATAATAATGATAATAATATAGCATAATAATACAGTATATAGTATATTAATAATATTATAATATATAGTATGTTCTTTCTCAATCTCTAATTTACCTGTGTATAATTAATGGTAATCAGGATAATTACAATAAATGATTATCTCATATTTTATTTTTTCTTTTCGATCCTTATAGAGTTATGTATGGATTGGTTGGGGGTAATAATACAACTTTTAAAAACAAAACAAAGGAAAGTACTGTATTATAATTATTTAAATGATGGTGAAAGAAGAATGACCTAGACCTGAAAGACCTTGTAGGAGGAAGGAGAAGGTGATAAAGAGGTGGGGAAGGAAATAGAAGGAAAGGAGGGACAGGGAGAAGGTGATGAAGAGGTGCGAAAGGAAATAGAAGGAAAGGAGGGACACGGAGAAGGTGATAAAGAGGTGGGGAAGGAAATAGAAGGAAAGGAGGGACAGGGAGAAGGTGATAAAGAGGTGGGGAAGGAAATAGAAGGAAAGGAGGGACAGGGAGAAGGTGATAAAGAGGTGGGGAAGGAAATAAAAGGAAAGGAGGGATAGGGAGAAGGTGATAAAGAGGTGAGGGAGGAAATAGAAGGAAAGGAGGGACAGGGAGAAGGTGCGGAAATAAATAAAAGGAAAGGAGGGACAGGGAGAAGGTGATAGATAGAGAGGGTGCAGAAAGGAAATAGAAGGAAAGGAGGGACAGGGAGAAGGTGATAAAGAGGTGGGGAAGGAAACGGAAGGAAAGGAGGAACAGGGAGAAGGAAATAGAAGGAAAGGAGGGCCAGAGAGAAGGAAATAGAACAAACTAACCACTAACCCTTGTCACACACCTGCCGTGCTTGCCCTCCACGTCAACTACACACACACGACCCACACATTTACCCCCAGTGCTTCAATCCCCCGTGCTTCTCATAATATTGTTGGATCCACGAGTACGGCCTCCAACCACACCACAACACCTGTCATACCTTTTGTTTCTTTCTCTTTGTTTACACTATCATCATGGCCGCCCCTACTGACACACACTTCTCTCCAAATATGTCCCTACCACACACCTCTGCCTCTCCTCCACACGCCACCACTCAAAACACTATTCTCCCTGTACCTTACGTTCCTCCCTTCAACCACGACATACACGCCTGGTTCCTCCTCCTGGAAGCTGTATGGCGGGGCCAAAACCTTACAAAGGACCAATGCTACCAAGCCATCATTCGTGCCCTTCCAAATGAGGTATTTTCTCCATTGTCACCACTCCTCTCCACCTTCAACCAACTCACTATATATGACGAGTTTAAGGCCACCATTATCTCAACCCACGGCATGACTACACAACAATACCTCAGGGCGTTGGAGGAAGTGCAGCTGGATGGGCATCACCCCTCCGAAGTGTTGCGACTCATGCAACAGTTAAATGAAAAAGACTCAACACCGTTCAACGATGAAGTGTTGCATATCAGACACTCCAAGCTGTTACCTACCATCATCTAGATACACCTCCAGGCGCTGCCCAACCTCACTCTCCATGAATATGGCAAGCCTGCTGAAGACCTGATGTCCATGTACGAAGGTGCCCACGGGTTGCCCACTCAACATACCATCTCCACCATTGCCATGCCAACCACACCTACCACTGGGCCGCCACCTCTTACACATACCATACTCCAACCACCGACACCACCACCACAACCTACCACTCCACATCAACAGCAACCACAAGTACCACAGACACACCAACACCAATACGCCACACCATCACCTACACATTCAAACTCATCCACAACCCCCCATACCTACCGCACACCATCAACACCCCTCACCTACACCACATTTTGACATCACCCCGCCATTAACACAACCACACCTTACACCACAACAACTCTACTCTTTCACACAAAAACCAAAACATGGACACATTCGGCACTCCATACCCACAACACCACCAACAATGGACCACACCAGCCCAGCAACTGCCATACCAGACACCATCAGGGCCTCTACACCCACACCACCAACACCAATGGACATCACCATCCCACCAACTCCACCAGTGCCACGTCATACACCCACTACGACACCACAGCACTGGCAGAACCCCGACTTCTGTATGTACCATCAGAGGTTCGGACATGCTGCACACAATTGCCACTCCCCATGTAACTGGGGTTCTGCCGCCAATCACTCTCCTGCCAGACCTTCTCAGGGAAACGAATAAGGCGGTGGCAAGATTATGCCCTCCACACTACTGCCTACTCAACGACACCCAACTCAGGGCCACACATTAACACACCTACCCTAAAGAACCATCATGCCCACGCACCACCTCCTAGCAGCCACAACACGTCTGCAACCCTCGCCACCGCTTCACTACCACCTGCCTTGCAACATGCCACCAAACCTGCACATACTCCTCACCCCACCGCCCGCACTCTCCTGTGGGTGGAGGACCTAGAGTCGGGGGACAACTTCCTTGTTGACTCTGGTTCAGAGGTTAGTGTTGTGCCCCCGATGTCTAAAGAGAGAGAAGGCCAGGGCTCCTAAGGCATATGACCTCCTCGCTGCCAACAAGTTACCCATCACTACGTTCGGCACAAGGAGCAGGGGCATCACCCTACTTCGGCAGGAATATGTAGTTTGACCTTTCATTGTGGTGGATGTGCAGGCCCCCATCCTGGGCCTGGATTTCTTAACTGCACATGATCTCCTGAGAGATGCCTGAAGGCAACGCTTCATACACCAACCATCAGGAGCCATCATACAGGCCAAACACTGTAAACACCAAACACCTTCCATCACACAAATAACACACTCCAACTTTCACGAACATATTATACAAGAATTCCCTAATCTCCATTCTACCTCCTCTACACAGCTTGTTCATGACCCAGGGATCAGACACACCATCACCACAACCGGCCCCCCTGTCTTCGCTAAGCCCTGGAGGATGCCCCTGAAAGACTGGAAGCAGCCAAGAGGGAGTTTTAGGTTATGTTACAGTAGGATGTGGCGAGACCGTCTGACAGCGCATGAGTGTCACCCCTTCATATGGTACTTAAGCAGCAAGAAGGCGAATGGAGGGCATGCAGGGACTACAGAGCCTTAAATGCTGCCTCCATTCCCGATAGATATCCAATACCGCACGTCCTGAACTTCCACTCCAAGCTCTAGGGGTGTGCGGTATTCTCGAAAATTGACCTTGTTTGTGCCTTCCACCAGATTCCAGTAACAGAGGAAGACATTAAAAAGACTGCTATCACTACCCCTTTTGGTCTGTTTGAGTTCCCTTCTATGAACTTCGGGATATGCAATGCTGCCCAGACCTTCCAAGGCTTCATGGATAAGGTGCTGTGTGGACTGGATTATGTCGTCTACATTGACTATATCCTCGTTGCCTCACACACTCACGACCAGCACAAGCAACACCTGAGGGAACTGTGCTATCACCTGCAGCAGTATGGCCTCAAGATTCACCCCTCCAAGTGCATTCTAGGTGTAGAGAGCCTGGACTACCTTGGACACAGGGTGACCCCAAACGGCATCACCACACTACCACAGAAGGTGGAGGCAGTGAGAGAGTTCCCGTTATCCACCACGGCCAGGAAACCTCGAGAATTTTTAGGTGTCGTCAACTATTATCACAGATTTATCCCCCACGCCGCCTCTGCTCTCTCTCCACTCCATGACCTACTCAAAGGCTTGAAGAAGAAGTCACAGAAGAAGCTCATGTGGACGACTTCAGCCACCAAGGCATTTCAAGATGTCAAACAATGCCTAGCCAACACCACCCTTCTAGCCTACCCCGCACCGCACGCCCCCACTTCAATCTACACCGACGCGTCCAATGACGCAATCGGGGCTTTCCTACAGCAAGAAGTTGACAGTATAGTGAAGCCTATCGCCTTCTACTGCAAGTGCCTAGAACCACCACAACGGAAATACAGTGCCTTCAACAAGAAACTAATCGCCATCTATGACTCTGTTAAGCACTTCCGGCATTTCTTGGAAGGAAGTAGTTTTCACATCAGAACAGACCACAAGCCACTCAAAACTGCAATGAAACAACCAGGGACAAACTGGTCCCCTTGGGTATCACATGACCTAGCATTTGTCTCAGAATTTACCACGGACATCAGGCACGTCAAAGGTGAGGAGAATGCCATGGCTGACACCCTTTCCAGGGCACCCCCTGTTATTCCATGCATACCTCTATCTAACAGATGCCGCTCCTAGATTTCTCAGCCATTGCAGCAGCGCAGGCGTCAGATGAACACCTCAACCAACTCCTTAATGGCGATACAGGCCTGCAGCTGGAGCACATATCGGCACCAGACGGCATCACGAAGCTCTGGTGTGACACTTCGTGAGGTACACCTCAGCCGTATATCCCCGCTCCCTTCAGGTACCCCCATCTCCACCAACCCCCCACCCAAATCCTCCACGACACCTTTAATCCCTTCTTATTATCCCCAGGACAGCATTCCCATCACACAGCCATTGCCAGCCACGCCCCCTCGCACCTTCAACCCAGACCTCGCGTCTCTACAACCACCACTCGCTGCCACACCTTCTCCTCCTCAGGAACACCTGCAGGATGACGAGCCTTCCTTGCTTCCCGAGGGTTTCACGTCACGTGCTGGGCGTACCATACGGCGACTGGCGAAATACCTCTCCATGCTACACAACGCAAACACACACCTACTCCACACGCTACCTAGTACACACATCCCATACTATTAATTCAATATGTTTTTCGTACACCATACACACAACCTGCACACTTCAGTATTACACTTATTTATCATGTATTTATATTTTGCAAGTTTTTTGTTATATGTTTGTTCTCTCTCCCCTTCCTCTCCATATGCTTCTAAACATTTCTGGGGGGAGGGGGGGGGGTATTGTTGCTGCCACATATATGGCCACTCTATGTACCACATATATGACCACTCCTGTAGCATCAGGTATACCATTCCTATATCCCTGTGTCCATTCTTAGCCAGACAGGTACACTAATCCCTGACCCAGACAGACCTAAGCCACCCTTGGGAGGATGCCTACCTTCAGCCAAGCCACCTCATGCCCCCTGGGGATGCCAGCTGCAGTCTCCCTTCCCCAAGCCAGACTGACTCATTCATGGGAACGTCTACCTGCCCACGCTCATAGGTCAGGCAATCACGTGGTAACGCCTCATCCGGAACCTGGGCTGGACCATATATAAGGGCCCAGGCCTCCTGGGTCAATCCCTTACCCTTGAGCACTGGAAAGAGAAGGTCCTGCCTGCCACCACCCTGTCTGCTGCCACACCTGCCTAGCTGCCCCAAGCCTATCCGTGTTCCTGTCTTGATCACACGGCCATCCTCCTGCCTCCATCCAACTCTCCTGCAGCAACCACGGTTCACCTACGGCACGGCACGGCACACCAGCATACTACCATATTCTGTGTGATCTTTATGTACTACCAATAAAATGTATTGTGTATTCTAGAGTCTGTTCACCCCGGGTAATGACGCAAGGTCTTCCTTGACGTTATAATTTGTTTGTTATTTTTTTTATTTGCTATTTTGTTTGTTTGTTTATTTGTTTATTATTTTGTTTGTTTGTTTGTTATTTTTTTGTTTGTGTGTTATTTTGTTTGTTGTTTTGTTTGTTCATTTGTTTGTTTATTTTAGCCTATCGACTATGTAATGGTTATTAGAGCTATATATTTACAGAGTGATAGAAAGTATTATGGTGAACTAAAGGTGTATACATCAGTGTGTGTGTCATTAGTGTCATTCTCCTCTGACTAATGTTACTTACTCTTAATTTTAACAGGTGTATACATCAGTGTGTGTGTCATTAGTTTCATTCTCCTCTGAATTAGGTCATGACATGTACTTAGAATGTCTTTCGTCTTTCACTTGATATCAGGTTTTTTCTGTAATCGGATTACACCTTCTTGCTCAGGAGGTTTTGTTTTACTTGAGGAAATGTTTTATAACATAATTGATTTAGTATTTGCTGGTAAAAAATGATAAAAGTGGTATATATATATATTGTTTAACTTTGTTCACTTCTACACATCATAATTACTTTGTTTCTTATTTAATCGAGTTGTGACAAACATATGTAAACTCTATAATTACTGCTAAGATTACTGGTATTAAGTAAAATGGTTTATCTTGAATATGTGTAACACCCCTATTTTTACATGTATTGTTATTTAGAATATTTACGGGTATTAGGATATGCTTTTAGTAAAAGATTGTAGGGAGTAGCCAGGCTGAGATTATCACTGACGAATAATCTCGGTGGTGGGCTTCTTCTAAAAATACTAATATGGGAAAAAGTACGATAAATGTTTATATTTAGAGGTTATAGATGAATAATAGAAAAAATGATTATAGTTAGGTAAATAGGTGAAAATAGAGGAATAATTGAAACTTAGGTAGATTGATAGGGATAGAGAAATACGTGGTGATTAAGAGGTGAATGTAAAAGAATTAATTGGATACAGGGAATAACCTGCATTTATAATTATAATGTATAATTACGAAGCTAACATTCCTATGCTGTTACCTGCAATTTAATTGTAACTTACTTAGAAAATTAATTAGATTAGTTAGGGTCTAAAGTCGGGACAGTACATTTTCTCGTTGGCAGAACAATACATGCCTTGAATATGTAAACTGCATTAATATACTTTAACTGAGGAAGAAGGCGATGTGTTTGAGCACAATAATATGTGTAAATCATGTTATGTAACTATATACACAAGTAAGGGTGGAACTGATGGATTTGCCAGAAAATGAAATAAGTTGGTCACTACTTTGCTTAAAGGAGAAGTGAAGAGGGAGTAGCCTTCAGTATTTCCTTCTCATTTCTCGTCTGCTGGGGTGACAGATAAGAGCTCAAACTCACTCTCATCATATATATTGTATTGTGAATATAGTGTGGTGAATCTATTAGTCCAATAATGGAATTTAAATGACTAAAAAATATTGTGTGTTCACATTCAGACATAGTAATTAATGTATGTTTTTTTTCTCATGCTCATTTCTCGTCTGCTGGGGTGACAACCATTATAGCATTCTCCCTTGGTGTAAAGTGACCCACGTGGTACCAAAAGATTAAGAACATTTGCTGGCAATTCTATAGATTCATTATTATAGTATTGAGATTAGGAAGTGATTTTTTTTTTTATTGTATTAACTATATTTCGGCCTTGTGAAAAAAATATTATTAGGGATTATTTGGGGTATTAAGGGAGGGGGGACGCTTCATGTAATATTTTTTTATGTACTTAGCTCTGTCAACTGGCGAGACACGGAATTGTTCCTGTCCTAGTTGACAGAAAAGGGAGTAGGAACTGTATTAAGGGAGGGGGGATATTTAATAGTAATAATTGTTTATTTTTGGATTTATGTGGGTTAGCTCTATCAACTGGCGAGACAAGGAATTGTTCCTGTCCTAGTTGACAGAACGGGGAGTAGGAGATATTAGCAACGGAGGGGAGAACAGAAATAATGATTGTATTATTATGTACTCGTACCATAAGTATATAAAATAAACGGGTTTATAATTGTTTGAGTATTTCCGTCACCGATATAACAAATAGACTGTGTTTTTTTATAGATAGTAATAGATTCTTAATTCCAATCACTGATCGTACCCCCGTTAGAATTGTAGTCTGGGTTGCTTACTCGCGAGCCTTCTTAAAGTAACGTTACGCTACCCTTCCGGTGTGTGCTCACTTGGTTTCTCTGATCGACTTTGGTCTGGTGGTGGCAGCGTTTACCCAGTACTGGAGAGGAGCTGGACTTGTCCTTAGTATGATTTATTTTTGGCATTCGCAAGGCAAGTCCTGTTCCTCATCGGTATCTTGTTTTTTTTTCCGGACCAAGTTGATACAGCTATAGGATTGAGTAGTAGCATACACTGGTGTTTTTTTTGGTTTGTTAAAGGCATGTAAGTTTTTGTTTCCCTCTAAGAGTTGAGTAAAAATAGTAATTTTCAAAAGTAAAGTAAGGGGACAAAAATCGCGCTTTTACATATGAGAGGAGTTAGAGTAAATAATATACAAAGAAATACTACCAGGAGTGTGGGTGACAGAGAGGATACTCACCTTGGTAATAATATACAAAGATATACTACCAGGAGTGTGGGTGACAGAGAGGATACTCACCTTGGTAATAATATACAAAGATATACTACCAGGAGTGTGGGTGACAGAGAGGATACTCATTTAGGTGGAGCTGTAGCAGAGCAGGAGTCTAGGAGAGTGTGTCACCCAATTAGAAGAGAGTTTACCAATGATGTCTACACCTCAGTAGAACACAAGTTTCAGATTGACTTTATTATTATTATTATAATTAGTGTGTGTGTGTTATCACACAATTAGTGTTCTGAAATTATTATTATTATTGTTATCATCATCATTGTGTGTATTACCACATAATTATTGTTCTGATGCTATAATTATTATTATTATTATCATTATTATTTTGTTTCTGTATTATTACTAATTATTATCCTATGGTATTATTATTATTATTTTTATTTATTATTATTATTATTATTATTATTATTATTAGTGTGTGTATTACCACATAAATAGTGTTCTGATATTATTATCATTATTTTTATTATTATGTGTGTAATTCAACGAGTTAGTTTTTTCTGTCAAAATCTTTGAAACAATGCAACCATCAATGTAAACAAAGGATATCTAAAGTCATAAATAATATAATTATATTTATTGAATAACAAGATAACTACAGGATATAAGTAATAAAAATGAACTAGTTAATGTGAGATTCTCTTGTTGGAGAATAGGAAGGTGTTTGATTCCTCCAAACTATGTCACCAAACACATCCCCTATTAGTACTATTGAGGGTATCTGTTTGTATGTATGTATATGTATGTGTGTATGTATATGTATGTGTATGTATGTATGTAAGAGAGAGATAGACATCCCCTATTAGTACCATTGAGGGTATCTGTTTGTATGTATGTATATGTATGTATATGTATGTGTGTATGTATATGTACGTGTATGTGTGTATTTATGTAAGAGAGAGATAGAGATCCCTTATTAGTACCATTGAGGGCATCTGTTTGTATGTATGAATGTATATGTATGTGTGTATGTATATGTATGTGTATGTATGTATGTAAGAGAGAGATAGAGATCCCCTATTAGTACCATTGAGGGCATCTGTTTCCTGGCATAGTTTGGATGGAATCACACACCTTCCAGTTTATCAACAACAAAATATTCCTTTAAATGATCCAGGATCCCACCTAACATAATTAATTAAGGGAATAGTACAGTATTGGTAACTGTGGAGCAACCAATTCCTACAAACTATTCCATACAACATTATTATTGTTAATCTGGTACTGTTTCCTGGCATACTGTACTTTGGAGGAATCAAAACACTCCAATGTACAGTACCACAAGTATATTACCCTCTTAAAGATTCCTACAAACTATTCCATGCAACAGGCTATTATTATTATTATTATTATTAGGTTAGGTTAGGTTAGGTTAGTTTAGGTTAGGTTAGGTTACGTTATTATTATTTTTTTTTTTTTTTTTTTTTTTTTTAATTCAACAAGTTAAGTTATTCCTTTAAATGGTCCAGGATCCCAACCTAACATAATTAATTAATTAATTATGTTAGGTGGGATCCTGGACCATTTAAAGGAATAACTTAACTTGTTGAATTAAAAAAACGTTTATTGTCACTGTGTGTATGCAATGTGTTCTTTTCTCTCACCAAAAAATGTATTGGATAGTAGAACTAGAGTGGCCATGCCAACCTTACATGATTTAGTTAAAGCTGTTCCACGTCTTTATGAAGGTAGTCTTTCAGCACTGAACTATGAGTGGAGAAATTTAGATTCTACCCCTTTGCCTCCTGAGTTTAAGGAGTGTGGAATAATTGAGTTTTATGAGAAATTGGCTGACATCACTGATAATGAAGGGACACACCAATTTGTCATGCAAGTGTTGTCATTGCCAACATCAAATGCAGATGCTGAAAGACTGTTTTCTAAACTTACTGCAATGAAAACAAAGACAAGGAATCGGCTTCAATTGCCATCAATTAATGCACTGATTATAGTTTCAGAGGCTGTCAAAGTAAATGGTGTCTGCTTTAATTTCAAGCCATCTGATGCCATGGTAAAATGCTTAAGGTGATCTGCAGGACCTTACTTGGTTTGTTAAAAGTGTATCACATGTTTTGTTAGACTGAATTTTTATGCAATATGAAACTAATATTTTGTAATTGTTATAAAGTGTTATGGTGATGGATTACTTTGTTTGAAAATTTGATGTCAAATAAAATAGAAATGTCATAATTATTTCCCTGAACAATTTTTTTTTTTTTTTTTTGCATAAAAACGTAATAGCTTATAGAGAATAAAGGTAAAGTTTACTTCCACATTGCATATTTTAACTTGGACAATAACAAATATATGTCTTAGAATATGAAAAATTAAACAAACAGACAATAATTATGTATTATATCCATATATTAAAAAGAACTCCATCTGCTTTTATTACCAACTCTAATAACACTCCAGGAAACGCTGCCGATAAAAGTCACAAGAAGCTATTAACTAAGTTATAAAAGGCCTTTTCCCATTGACAGGTGGGGTTTGCAAATAATAATAATAATAACAATAATAATTATAATAATAAAATAAAAAGTGTAGATTGATTTCTCAATAATATCTACCAAATGACTAAGTCATGCATTATAATTAAGTTATCTTTAAACCGAGAATGTCAGAGAAAATGTGTGGAAATCGACGTCGTGGAAAAACGGCCACGCTGATACAGAGTTGCCAGGTGCAGGGAAATTTCCCTGTTTTAGGGAAATCATGACCCCAAAAGGGAAAAAGGGAAGAAAGTATCTTTTTGTATGGAATCTAGGGAAATTTCACTAAGAACCCTTTGTAAACAAGGAAGACACATTTTTGTCCATGGTTTATGGAAAATTTACCGCTGACAAAAAAAAAAAAAAAATGAATAAAGACAATTGTGGAAACTGAATTTTATGCTATATTATCATAAGAGCGAAATTTGCTCTTATATAGGTGGGGCTTCCGCCTGTTGTACTTTCCTTGCAACTGTCCGTCCGTCCAGGACACGTTCGGATATGCGTTCAGCCAATAGCCTGTTATGTTTTCCGTCATCTCTCCGTCCAGGACACGATCAGTTGTGTGTTCAGCCAATAGCTGCTTAAGATAGTTCTGACGTCATTAAAATATATGACGTATTCAGATATTCTTAGCCAATAAGATCCACCTGTTCAGAGGACGATTGAAAATTGAAATGTAAGTTAGTTCAGTGTTTCAGTGACAACATACAAGTGAAGGTGTACCGTGTAGACCTACAATTATGGAGTGCAGCAGTGGCGCCGACACGCCTCCAGCTAAAGTGAAACGTAAACGGACATACACACAAAAATATAAGAAAGAATGGGAAAGTGATCCAAAATTTCGAGGGTGGTTAAGTAACAGTGTCAAAGGACCAGAATATTTTCACTGTAAGGCATGCAACACAGACGGCAAGGCAGGAAAATCTGAAGTAGAAAAACATGCTGAAGGGAAGAAACATATTCAGAATATTAAGGCAGTGAAGTCAACTGTGAGTGTGCTTGAAATGCCGAGTGTAAGTGGCAGGAGAAAAGAGAAACAAGTAAAAGAAGGTGAACTGAGATTAGTGTCTTTCTTAAATCAACTAAATCTTCCCCATTCTGCCATGACACAATTAGTGCAAGTAGTGCAAGCAGCTTGTCCGGATTCAGAGATTGCTAAAGGATTTAAGTGTGGTAGAACGAAATGTACAGCGATGATAAAGAATGTCCTAGGAGCTGAGGAAGAGGAGGAACTCTGTGAATTATTGAGATGTAATCCATTCTCATTAATTGCCGATGAGTCTACAGACCGTGGTTGTGTAAAACATCTAGCTTTGGTGGCAAGAGTTGTTTGTGACACGGGTGTTAGAGATCAGTTCTTAACTCTAATTCCTCTAGAAAGTGCTACAGCTACAGTCTTGCATGAACACATAAGGAAAGTGTTCAATAATAAAAACATACCTTATAAGGAAAACATGATCGGCTTTGCAGCCGATGGAGCAAATGTGATGATGGGGCAACATAACTCTTTATCAAAACTGCTCAAAGATGATATTCCTGATCTATTTGTGATGAAATGTATATGCCATTCGTTCCACTTATGTGCATCATATGCATGTAACAAATTACCAAGAATTGTAGAGGATGTGGCACGAGATGTGTATAACTATTTTCAGTCTCCTAAACAAACCAGTATATTGAAAGAATTTCAAGAATTTGTTAATGTTAAGCCACATAAATTGTTACACCCGTCTCAGACACGGTGGCTATCGTTACACAGTGTTGTGAAAAGATTGTTAGAGCAGCTCCCAGCACTGAAGTTGTTTTTCACCAATGCAGTGTTAGAGGATCATTTGCTTGCAGCTGAATCAATTCTAGAAAAACTACGTAATCCTGCAGTCCAATTGTATCTTGAGTTTTTAGACTATGTCTTGCCTCTCTTTAATTATCTGAACACTGAAATGCAAGCAGAGAGACCAAAACTGCATGTATTGCACAAACGAGTTTCTACAGTGCTTCATATACTATTTGAAAATTACCTGAAAGAAAGATACCTGCAAACAACCCCAATATCAGACATACGAGTGAGAGACCCAGCGAACTTTCTTCCTCTAGATGAGATTTACCTAGGTGGGAGAGTAGTTGTCACAATACAAACTCTTCATGGCCTAAGGAAACAGGACATTCACGAATTTCGCTTAAGATGTCTTGACTTTTATATTGAAGGAGCAGCTCAAATTCAGAAGAGATTTAGTTTGTCAGATCCAGTGATGAAAAACCTTGGTGCATTGGATCCTAAAAGTGTATTAAATAAGTCTGTTCGATCTATTGCCCCATTAGCTTCTTTCTTTCCAAGATTAAGCTCAAGTGATAATCTCAATGAAATAGATAGAGAGTGGCGCCTACTACGATACACAGAACTAAATGTGCAACAGGATATAGATATCTGCGAGTTTTGGTGTCAAGTAGCCAATATGAAGAAAGGTGATGATACGGCTATGTTCCCTTTACTAGGATCGTTCATGAAACATCTGCTATGTCTCCCACATTCTAGTGCAACTGTTGAAAGAATCTTCTCCCAATTAAATCTGATGAAAACAAAATTACGAAACCAACTGGAAACGTCTACCTTAATTGGTATGCTTCATTCAAAACGTACATTTACTCAAGCCTCCTGCCACAACTTCAAGATAAAACCAGCTCATCTGAATAGAATGAATGATAATAATGACAAATAACGTATAGGTAAGTTTAATGAGTAATTTTTGTATGTAAATAAATGATTATAGGCTAACTAGGCATAACCGGTATACATAGGGAAATTTTCCTTCAAAAAGGGAAATTCTGATGGCTAGGCTAGGGAAATTTTGAGTGGGCGACCTGGCAACCCTGACGCTGAATCACACACAGACTGCCACAGTGATGCCAAATCTTTGGAGAATTGTATTTAAAAGAAAATGGTTATATTATACACAAGTAGGCTACTCAATCACATACTCAGCAACAACAACAATTAATTTTTCAGATATATCAGTGGTATCCAGTCGAATATCAACTACGAAATGGTCTGAAAAGCTACAAAATGTGTGTGTTTCATTTTTCGTATCTAGCACAGTGGATAATCTCTGTTATTGGAACTTTCGGCGGCCCTATCCAATCTCGGTCGTCAATTTCGGCGTAATTCAATTCGGCAAACAGTTTTTCTATCTTTTTATGTGAACTAATTAATACAATTGTTTTGTACAGATTACTACAACGTGGGCGCCCAAATAAACTGACATAACCAACTCATAATCAATAACTATCTATATCATAATATCAACTCATATCAATATCTTGGGGTTTTAACCATGGAGGTATAATATTGAGGAGGGGGCTTGAGCCGCTCGTCCTGTACTCCCAAAGTGAAGCCAGGGGCAGAGCCTATTACCCTACCCCCCATTGACTCAAAACATTGCCCGGGCTGCTATAAACCCACAATAATTATGCTCTTATATTCTCATATTAACTATAATTTGAGCCAGAAAGAGACTTGAATTTGTTCCATATATGATAACTGCATAAAATTCTCCAATTCTGTATATTATCAAAAGTACTTAAACCCATTAAATACCGGTGTTTCCTAGAGCATTACCTCTTCTCGCAAAGTTTTCCTAGGAGTATGAATAAAAGAATAAATGAATTAATGAATGAATAGTTTATTTTATGCACATAGTAAAAGTATAGTAAAAGAGAATTTGATTGATTGATTTATTGATGCCATTAGGCATCTGGCGGCGCAACAGCAATGGTCATATAACGCCCAACATAAAAAGGACATCTACATCATTAATAAAATATGTACAAAGATTAAATAATTTTCACTACCTCGAAAGGGAGAAGCAGCATGAATAAAACCCACGTCTTTCAAAAAATCATATATTAATGAAATAACCTACTTAAGTTAGATATATAAAAAAAAATTGAAATATTAGGGAAAGAAACATTAAACTTTAACTACCTAAAAATTAATAGCCATAAATACAATAAAATTCACAATTTGTGGAGAAGGCCAGCTTCCTCCACATAGGAGAGGGTGTTCCCTCCCACACTACAAGCCTCCTCCCTGAGCACCTGGGAGAGACTGTAAGAACCGTCACCCTTCCGGTACTCGGAGAGGTGCCTACGACGAAGGTCCCCAAGGCTGGGACACTCGACAAAAAGATGTCGTACTGTCAAAGGGACCAGACAATCATCACAGTAGGGAGGGTGAGCCATCTCCATTAAAAAGCTATGAGTCAATAATGTGTGGCCAATGCGGAAACGGACAAGAGCCATCTCCCACTGGCGGGACAGGCCACTGTAGCTTCACAAACCAAGGCGCTGGCGGATGTCGCGGAGCTTGTTAGCCCCGACGGCGTCCCATCTGTCCTACCAGCAGGAACGAACGGTAGCATCTATGTAGGGTCAAAGGTCCACTGCAGGAACAGGATGATGCCTGGCAGGAGGCCGGGAATTGGAGACCACAGCCTTAGCCAGGGCTAAGCCCGCTCATTCCCATCAACACCCACATGGGCCGGGACCCAACAAAAAGTGACTTTGCGGCCACGACGACCCAGGAGGACGAGCCACTCAAGAATGGCCAACACCAGGGGATGGGAAGAGTTAAAATTGCACAAGGCCAGCAAGGCACTACAGGAATCGCTAAAAATAGTAAACGAAGGCTGAGGGAGAGTGAAAATCACTTGGAGGGCATATAAAATGGCCGAGAGCTCAGCAGTAAAAATGGACATGACAGAAGGGAGCCTGCCTCCACGGCAAAAGTCAGGAAAGACAACTCCAAAGCCAACTCCAGCATCAGACTTTGACTCATCAGTGTACACAGGGAGGGACTCCCTGTGAGTGAAGGCATGTTCTAAAAAGAGGGAACGAGCCACTGGAGGAGGAAGAGATTCCTTCTTGTCTGTAAAGCAGGTGCAGGGGAAAACTTCTGGAAGAAGCCATGGAGCCACCCTGGGGACCCTCACAGGACAAATCTGGAAGTCATCTATGCCCATCTCCTCCATAGCCTTCCTGACCCGGAAGCCAAAGGGCCATGGTGCACGAGAATGTAAAAGGTAGTACTGAGACGATATCAGATGACACCGCCAAGCAGGGTAGGGAGTCAGGAAGTCAATGTAATGGATGCCAACAACGAACCATCAAGGACTGGCAACGGAGATCAAGAGGTGGCTTATTAGCGTCCACCAGGAGACTGGGGATTGGGGTCGACCTGAAGGCTCAAGTCGCCAGACGTTCTCCAGCATGATGAACAGGGTCTAAAACTCTGAGACGGGCATCGGTGGCAGAAGAGTACACCTCACACCCATAGTCAAGTTTTGACCTAATAAGAACATGGTATAGGCGGAGGAGGGTGGCCCAATCAGCACCCCAGGACGTATGGCCCAGGACCCTCAACAGGTTAAGAGCCTTGAGGCAAGAGACCTTAAGTGTACGTAAGTGGGGAACCCAAGTCAAACGTTTGTCAAAAAGGAGTCCCAAAAAGCGAGTCTCCTCGACACAACGTATCCGATGACCATACATGAATAAGTCCGGATCGGGATGGATGCCTCGGATGCGGCAGAAGTGCATAGCAACTGTCTTGGAAGGAGAAAAAAGCTGCATGCGCCGCTCCGCCACTGACATACGGGAAGCAGCAAACCAGACTGCCAGGTCGTCAACGTACATCGAGTTGGCTATACCGTCTGGAAGGGATGAGGCAATGGCTTTAATTGCTACTGCAAACAATGTGACACTGAGGACGCTTTCCTGGGGGATGCCCTCCTCCTGTGCAACAGATGCTGAGTGGGTTGTACCAACCCTCACAGAAAAACTGCGACCACTGAGAAACTCCTTAAGAAATCGTGGAAGGCGACCTCACAGGCCATATAAATGGAGTTGCTGTAGGATGCCATATTGCCATGTAGTGTCATAGGCTTTCTCAAAATCAAAGAATACACAGACAAGGTATTGATGTCGTGCAAAGGCCTCATATGCAGCAGCTTCCAACCTGACCAGAGCATCTGTAGTGGATCGGTGTTTACGAAAGCCAGACTGGGACGGAGACAGAAACTCACCCTGTTCCAAGAAGTATACCAGTCTGACATTCACCATCTTTTCAAATAGTTTACAGAGACAGGAGGTCAAGGCAATTGGTCGGTAATTGAGGGCAACACCAGAGTCCTTGCCCGGCTTGAGGAAAGGAAGAATGGTAGCAACCCTCCACCCAGAAGGGAAGACACCCTCCAGCCAGATTTTGTTATATAAAGCTAAAAGAAATGAGATCGCCTCCTCACCCAAGTGTCGTAACATAGCATATGGGATGTTGTCTGGCCCAGGGGAAGTGTCGCCGCAGAGAGAGAGAGCAAAATGCAGGTCTCTCAGGGTGAATATATGGTTATAACTTTCATTCTCGTTCCCTGAGAAATCCAGGATAGTGCGCTCCTTGGCTCTTAACTCATGCCTGACAGCCAGAGGTCGAGAGTCACGGCTGGAGACTCTTGCAAAAGCCTCTGCCATGGTATTGGCCACTGTCAAACCATCCATGATCTTAATTCCGTTGACCTTAAGTACAGGTGGAGAACTAGGAGAAAACTTCCCCGCCATCTTACGGACTCTCCTGAACACTTGGGTGAGTGGAGTTTTAGTATTAATTGAAGACACATAGGCCTTCCAAGATGCACGTCGGGCCTCTTTTGAAACTCGTCTAGCCCGAGCCCTTGCCCGTCGGAAGTCTTCTAAAAGAGTTGGGTCCCCACGATTGCGACGAAGGCGAGAGAAAGCAGCGCGCTTCTCCCGCACAGCAGTGGTGCAGACTGGTGACCACCAAGGGACAGGACGTTTGGGAAAGTAGCCAGAAGTTCTAGGGATAGAGTTGAGAGCAGCAGAGTGGATCATATCAGTGAAATATGTTACAGCCTCGTCAGAGCTACCACAATCGGCTACAGAAGAGACCGAAGAAGTTAGCTCTCTAAAAAACTGCCAGTCAGCCTTCTCTAATTTCCACCTAGGAAGACGAGACTGTGGTTCGTACCTGTTACCTTCTAAAAGTATAGGGAAATGATCACTGCCATATAAATCAGGCAACACTCTCCAAGTAAAATCCAACAGAGCACTGGGTGAGCAAAGGGAAATGTCAATGGCGGTAAAAGTCCCAGTAGGGCTATTAAAATGTTTCACATCTCCCGTATTTAAAACCCCTAATCCCTCATCCTCAATAAAAGAAGCCAATAAAACACCCCTGGGGTTGACCGAACTGTCACCCCACAGAGGATGACGACCATTAAAATCACCCAATAAAATAAAGGGAGAGGGAAGGTCCTGTACAAGACGGTTGAGATCACCCCTCTCAACTGTAACACTGGGAGGAAGGTATAGACTGCACCTAGTGTACGGGCGGTCCATAAAAACCTTAACTGCAACAGCCTGGAGCGGAGTGTCAAGCTCCAGGCTCGTGCATGGAATATCTCGGCGAACTAGGATGGCAGAGCCACCATGGTGACCCTGCCCTTCAAATGAATTGAAATAAAATGCAGAGTATGCTGGAGGACTGGCAGGAATGTAGTCCCCAAGCATTGTCTCTTGGAGAGAAACACATGCAGGAGAGAAGCTAGAGAAAAGAACGTGCAGTTCCTCCCAAGAAGCACGCAAGCCACGGCAATTCCACTGAAGGACCTTCAACGGTGTTACTTTAGTACCGATTTTTGGGAAGCCTCACGGAGGTACTTCCCACTACCACCTCGACCTGAGGGTTTACTCGAACGATAAGATTTGTCTAATCCTGGGCCACTAGAAGAAGAGCGAACCCGAGGAGTAGTACTTGGGGGCAGTAATTAGGACCCGTTGACGAGTCCCTGAAGCATCTGATATGTTAATAGATGAAGGTATATGAACTGGGATATTCTTTGAAACAATTACATTGGTATTGTCCTGTACAGCAGTGGTATCACTGACACAGGCAGATACATCAACATCCATAATACAAGTGGTAGAATCACTCCGCTGCTCAAACGGAAGAGAAACTGAATCTTTTGAAGTCACAACATCCGTGGCATCCACATTAACTTTACGCCCCTCTGATGATACCGAAGGAAGCTTGCGTGGAGGAACTTCTGTTGAATCAAGAGATTCATCAGAGCCACGAGAACGCTTCTGGTAAAATTGAGAGGAAACTATGGATGAGTCCACAGAGATGGTTGCCTTACAAGGTGAAACATCTATAGAGTCAAGTGCCTCAGAGGAACCACGAAGGCGTCTCTGTGGCAGTTTAGGTGACTTAAGTTTCCTTTTGGGAGAGCGTGTGGCAGCGTGAACCTCTACCACATGGACACCTTTAGCTAAAGTGTGAGAATTGTCATCAGTTGAAGGGTCACCCGAATGAGTGTCTGATAAAGTTTCCAAGACAGAGAAACTATTATGTAGTTTAACCTTAGAAACGCTCTCACTAGAGCAAAAAGCAGCTGCCTCCTGAGAGGGTGCTGCAACCAATTTAGGGCGAAGGGAGGAGGCATATGTCTTCACACCACCATCCTTCAGTCGCCTGAAGTTGAGTTGCCGTCTGGCACTACCTATGCTAATGAATTGGGTATTAGCCAAGTGGAGGATATCCTGCTCAAGGAGGTACATCTTACATTGGCGAGAACGCAAGGGGTGAGCATCTCTACAGTAAAAGCAGTAACTCTCTGACCGACACTCGGAAGTAAGATGTGAGTCAAGAGCAGAACAATTACCACACCGGGAACGGTTGTTGCAGTTCCTCCTCCCATGACCAAACTCATAACAACAGAAACACTGTAGGGGACGCTCAACAAAAGGCTTTACCTCAAATGAGGTGGGGTTAATGTTAATGCGATCTGGGATATGCGAGCCATAGAAAGTGAGGATGATCATATTTTTACTGCCTTTCATCTTCGTTACTTGTTGGACACTGTCTGGGCACATAGCGAGAATGTCCTCTTCTGAGAATTCATACAGGTCCTCATTATATATACTCCCCTTGCTATAATTAAATGTTCGATGTGGTTTAATAGATTCAAACATGCTATCAGAAGGACAGGGGAGATTGAGGAGCATCATGGCCTGTGTAAGATCTTTGGCTCTGATTAAAATGCCCTTACCATATTTCTTTATGTGGCCCATTGGTAATAATCCAAGTTCTTTCTCCAGATACCGGGAAGTATGGATAAGGTTACCACGTCCCTCCCTGTAGTAAGCCACAAACCAAAAGGGTGTAGGAACCCGACGTTCCTTTGGGACATGCTCTACAGAGTCATCAAATATATTAGGGCAGTAGTCATTGTCACTGTCAACAACATTGATGGACCGCATCATCTGAACTTTACAATGAGTATCCCCAACCGTCAGAGAATCTTTTGCTTCAAATGCTGCTTTGGCAGCAGCTTTTGTATTGAAAGTAATATAGCACCGATTAGCCCTACAATCACTGTCATATGTGATTCGGATTCGAAGAACTACTCCAAAACACTTAAAAATGGAGTGGATAGCGCCATCGGAAAGGGATGCAAGTACATTCGTTAACATTAACGTGTCCAAATCGCTAACAGGGTTCTTCGACACAACACCCGACCTGCTAGGTCTAGTCTTTTTGCAGCTTTCTGCATATTACCACGACCAGAGAGTGACGTCTCGAGGGCCTGGTCGACCACCGCTCAAGGAAGAGATTGGGGCTTTTCTTTATCCATATATCATTGATTTGGTGTTTTTGGACCCAGGAGCCAAGAGCTACTACCTACTGAGCAGATGAGGGGACCGAGCGCTGGTCGCCGTGGGCGGGGTACCTCTTCCCCCACGGGGCCACTCGTTTTAAAAAGCAGCCCCAATGACTCGAAAGTTTGCCCACGACGGTGCTGAGACCCCCTTCCCCAACATCTCCCGGCCTAGACACCCAACCATCCAACATAGGACGGCCCCTAGAGGGCAGTCCCTCCGGAGGGCAGCGCTGTTGGCCCGTACTGGCAGCCTAATGCATGGAAACCATTTAGTCTGGTCTTTCACTGGTGACCTTACTAGCATGGGAAGCCCTCTCTCCCCGAAATCGGGGCAGAGCAGGGGCCGGAGCCCCCTCTAGTCTAGCTCGCCAGGTCTCAGAGACATGCAAGCCCCCCCACCACGTCAAGGCGGTTCCCGTTGGGGGGGTAGTAAAAGAGAAGGTCATAGCTTACACACCAACCCACAGACATAAATCTGGTATGCCTCGCTACTTGCGAGATACCTACAACGGGAAGGAAAGTGAGCAAAAGTTATAGTTTGTTGACAAGCAGATAGTAATAATATTTTACTGTCTGCCTGTCAACAAACTACATCTTTTTTCACTTTCCTTTCGTTGTAGCCACCTCACAAGTAACGAGCCATACCAGCTTCATGTGTGGGCAACTGTACAAATGCAAATAAAATTAATTATATAAAGAGTACTAGTATGAGACTCTGGAAGGCCTTATGTCACTCTTTACGTACAGTATATAAATATGATTACATACAGTAAGATGTGTATAGTGAAGTGAAGATGTGTATAGTGTAGTGAAGATGTGTGATGTGCAGTGAAAATGTAGCCTACATAGTTTAGTGAAGATGTGTATAATGTAGTGAAGATTTACATAATGTAATGTAGGTGTGGTGTGTTGTGATGATGTGTATAGTGTAGTGAAGATGTGTATAGTGTAGTGAAGATGTGTATAGGGTACTGGAGATATGTGATGTGTAGTGAAGATGTGTATATTATGGTGAAGAGATGTGTAGTGTAACACCCAGAACTGTCATGTAATAGAGTTCACACTCAGGTGTGTTGTCTTGTATCAAACACATTTTACCACTAAGCCACATGGAATCTTACCATGATGGCTGGATATTACTGCATAAAGTGTGTCATCACTTACTCAGTTCCAGTTCACTCTGATTCACACAAAAACATTAATTTTACTCATCAGTCCCGGGCCGTAATTTCACAATTATAAAAACACTTTTCGCACATTGGCTTACCTTAGACTACGGTACTATAACTTAGACCTAATTTTTCAAGAACCAAATACTCTACATAGTAAACACAATTATAAATTAAATATCTTTAAAACATTATGTAATATGTTAAAACATTATGTAATATGTTAAAACATTCATAATATAATCTCTCAACACTCGAGTTATCCTACAAGCCAACCATAACTTGGGCACAAGTAGGTCACCCCATGGAGCCAGTTTATCTTTTATAACCCAGTTAATGCCATATATACGTGATGTTATTCAATAACAGTTAATATCACGACACTATAATAGCCTTGGCTTTGCAGTTTTTATGTGTGCAGTATCAATATTCTACAGGACATGGGTGTCACGGTGTGTGAGGCAGGTGATGAATTTCACTTCGTTGATTTGCCCATTTCTATCGTATATTTTTCTGTATGACTTTCTTAACATACCTATGAAAAGTAATAGAAAGACTCTTGTCTCTCTGGGTACACCCATATGCTGAACACGCCGGCATTATTACAAAAATGGCAAAGAATGTTGCAGGTACTTGATAGTCTGACGTGATCAGCTGAGGTTTGTTTTGAGTCAATGGGGGGTAGGGGAGACAGCCGACCATTAGCGAGTTGGCTTCACTTTTGTGACGTCATGCCGCCTCCTTTATATTATACCTCCATGGTTTTAACATACCTACAAAATTTCATGGAAATCAGTTCGCAAGTTATAGAGATACTTTGTTTACAGACAGAGACAGACAGGCAGTTCATATAGTTTAATTTTGATCGTAAAATTTTCTGGATCTCTCTCAGTCCAAGGCCAAGAGATATCTCTTGGCCTTGTCTCAGTCCATATTTATATGTCGTGAGTCCAAGAATGTCAAGGAGAAAGAGACCCACCATTTTCTCCCCAAAACCCCTTCCTCATACTTCCCCACGGTCTTGGTGAAAGAAAAATTTTTCCAAGTCCTTCCCAACTCTGAGTAACTGGGAGGGAGGCTCAGTGGGAGAAAGTTTGCATGAAGTTTAGTGTAGAGGAAGGTAGAGAAGAAGAGAGATAGAAGGTTCACTGCTTCCACAAAGCTTAGTGTCAAAGGAAAGAAGGAAGGAGAAAATGGAGGAACCCCGAGTAAGAGAGATTTGAAAGTAAGAGCTTTAACCAGAGGTGGCAATGGATACAGAAATGCTTGAATGGAGATTTGAAACGAATAGTTGAAAACAGAGTTGTTAATCGAAATAGAAAGACTTAAATGAGGAAAAGAGTGGTCCATTATTAATCAATGGACCTATCAAGTATAGGTGAGACTAGATATATTCACGGTAAGTTGGCTGCATGAAAAATGGACTTTCTCGCTGCACAAAAGGTTATTTCACAAAATAAAATATTAACATATATTGAAGATACTTTGCATTCTTTTGTTCATCATCATAAACATTAACAATCGCAATAATTTTTATATAAGAGAAAACTAATGGTACACATTTTGCACTTCCTATCTGTCGATTGCAATTAACCGTAGTCATGAGCAATGAATATATTTGGTGCAAAATGTGTGTATATTTCCAGGTCACTCATTCCCCATAGAACATAGCCTGACCTCTGTCTGGGAAAAGGAAAATGCTGTGTGTCCGTGTGTATTGATACGTCATTGTGTTCAGCTTCACTCAAATGACCTCTGAGAGCCTTGTTTTATCTGCACTTGGTACATTTATTCATCACTGAGGAGCTGTCATACATATTGTTATAGTTGATGGTAAATATTGTAAATTCTTACCGCGATTGGTTGAGCTTACTATGCAGAAAGTAGGAGTCACACATCAACCATCTGAATGAATGAAGAAGGAAAGAAAAAAGACTGTGCTAGGCCAGAGAGACCATATGCCACAAAGGAGAAGGGGACAGAGAGGAGAGACAGTCAAGCATGAAAGAATAAGAAAAAAAGAAGGGAATGAAGGACAGTGGAAGAGAGGAAAGGGATTGACTCTTTTCCGATGGGGTGCCCAAACCCTTGAAGTATTACCCACATCTGTTGGGTCAATAAGTCAAGAGATGGGATTTGGTATCACCTGTGAACATCTACCTACCACTTGTAAATTCTGAATTAGCCATGAATTATGGCTCTGGAAGTTTTAGCTGACAATCAAGTGTCTTGAAACTCACTTGAAGAGAAAGAAAGATCAACCTTGGCTTGGAAGACGCTGTAGGACGAGGCAGATAGAGACAAGGGACGGCAACCAAGAAGGGAGAGATGGAAAGGAGAGGCAACGCAGAATCTACTTTAACTGTACTGTATGTTTAATAGTGCGTGTCCGTGTGTATGTGTGTGTTTTGTTTTTCTTTTAGTTTTTGTAGAAGGGTGGAATGGAAGGAATTGGGTAGGAAATTATGTGCCCGTGAAGACGCTAAAATAGGCGTATAATGTGAATGATGGGTTCTGATGGCTTCCTCTTCCAAACTACACAACATTACAAGGCAACATAATGCTAAACTTTACAACACTACAGCACAGCAACGTACAACACACCAACAATACTATACAACACTATAACACAATAACACTTTACACAACGAGTACACTACACGACACTGTATTACAAAGCGTTAAAATACAAATAACATTCTAAACTACAAAAATTACAACTACACTGCACTACACAACACTACAACATAATAAAAACTTTAGTGTAAGACAATTGTTGGAAATACAACAAAGAAAACCGAAATATAATAGATAATTGTTAATTCAAGTTTACAAAAATGATAGGTAAGATGTGAACCTTAAATTAAATTCATGGAGGTTCCACTCTTTAGTTTCGATATACATATTTTAATTCTTATGTGATTGTCAGAGAATGAGGTAATCAATAAGGGGAACAGGTCAGGGGAGTGAGTTTACCGAAAATGATGTCAATAAATTATCTCTATTAACCATCTATCTGTATTCCCTAACTATATACCCTAAATAACACACACACACACACACACACACACACACATACACACACACACAAGAAAAAAATAAAGGAAAAAGATGTAGCCACTGGATTCACCTGTATTTATTCAATAACAATTTATTTTATTTATGCATCCCCGTATTGCCTGCATTAGTGATGTGGGTAATACTTTAAGAGTTTTGGCGCTTCTTCGGCCCCAGCCACTAGCTTTTAGTTCTTCAACTGTCCCTCTTTTCTTTCTATTTCCTTCCTGCTTGCTGTCTCACCTCTCTATCACCTTATACTGGCGCTATATGACCTCACTGTTGCGGCGCCTAATATCAATCAATCAATCTATTTATGCACAGCTAAACATTTGATTTAATTAAAAAAGAAACGGAACGCGTTGTGCTAAATTGTCACTGTCGCCGCCCGCATACTATCGCCTATCGGGCCTGTGTGTGTCCGTCACTTGACTCACGATTTCGGCGGAGTACCAACCCTACCGCGTTTACCGATGTTAAAATTAGCGTAGGGGTAGTAACAAAACTTATTTTGCCGACTGTACGTACTGTACTTGCGAAGACTACAATGACATCTGTAGAATGGGTAACCAACTCAGAATAACCACAAATTAAAGCACACTTTGACACACCTCTGAGCATTCTGTAGAGGTGCTGGCCGAGTGGTTAGTGTGCTGGAATCGTAATCTATCATTCGGGAGATCGATTCCTCTCAGGTGATGGCCTGAGAATATTTACTCTCTCCGATTTGAGTTTGAGGCACTAACTATAAGGCCACCGAACGTCGTAACACCCTCGCTGGTACCATAACAGCTGCAGTATTTGGGAATTACTCTCACTTCCCTCCCTCTGTGGCTGGGTACCAGTTCGGAGGTCGTGACGTGTGTGTGTGTGTGTCTGTGTGTGAGTAGCAGTTGACCTGGGCCACGGTAACGGGTTGTCCAGCGTCGGAACATAAAAAATACAAAACGAAATTCCAAGGACTGTTCCAAACTCTAATTTTGTCATAAAACGAGTCAGATGGTAATGGAGGGGTGTAGGCTTGGGAATGGTGTGGTGCATGTTTTACGGAGGAAAGTTAGCGAGAGGATTGTAAGCAGTAATGCTTCCGAGCCTTAGGCTCTCATCTCCCTTCACTGAGCCCCCTAGAGGGAACCGCCTTGTCGTGGTGGGGGGGGCTTGCGCATTTCTGAGACCTGGCAAGCTAGACTAGAGGGGGCCCCGGCCCCTGCTCTGCCCTCATTTTCGGGAGAGAAGGCTTCCCATGCTAGAAAGGTCGCCAGTGAGAGATCAGACTAAAAGTTCCCATGCAATAGGCTGCCAGTACGAGCCAACATTGTTGCCCTCCAGAGTGACTCCCTCTAGGGGCCGTCCAGTGTTGGATGGTTGGGTGTCTGGGCCGGAGGAGTTGAGGAATGGGGTCTCAGCACCATCGTGGGAAAACTTTCGAGCAATTGTGGCTGCTTTTTAAAACGAATGGCCTCGTGGGGGACGAAGTACCCCGCCAATGGCGACTACCGCTCGGTCTCCTCATCTGGCCGGTTGGTAGTAGCTCTTGGCTCCTGGGGCCATTACATCATAAACACATGGCTTTTGGATATCAAGTTAGAATACCTACTCGATATCGCACTGTGAAGCTTTTCCTCTCCAACCACACTCCTTTTTCCAACTCACTCGGTAGTGAGTGGTTCGGATAATGATAAAATGTGGTTCAGGATTCAAATTTCTGGGTGGCTCAACCGTAGCAATGTTAAGGTGGGAATTCTTTTTTGTTACATTGGAGTGCCGTGATTCCTTCAAAGTATGCCAGGAAACAGGACCAAAAGAGCAAAAATAATAGTGTTCTGTTGCTTGGAATAGTTTGGAGGATTCAGTTGCTCCAGATTTACCAACACAAAACTTCCCCCTTAAGTGGTAAAAGCGAAAGTGGAGCCAACTATACATGTAGCCAGCTCAGAATGACAGCAACTCAAAATTTACTTTTACACTCTATTTACATATCTTAGTTCGCGTCGCACTCTGATTTTGTTATAAAACATGTGAGAATTACATTTTTCAAAACAACAGTAAGAAATATAATGTCACTGCTGTTTTTCATACAGTCGGCAGTATAAGTTCGCTTCATTTTCAACTGCGTATGTATTAGCTACAGTGATGTTGTAATACAATTTCTATGTAGACTTATGTCACCTGCAGTTACCCACACCTGTTGGTGGTGTCTACTTATGTTGTCACCCGCGTTTTTAAGGATTAAACGAGTGAACACTGCCTTTGCTCGCGAGATTTGTTATTTATGTTGTTTCAGTCTAATCACTGTACAAATCTTGTATTTTTTTTTTTTTTTTCCCCCAATAGCATGGGCAGCAAACTTATACAAGTTACCACAACAGAATTTAATAAAATAAAAGTATATTTTCTTGTGCTATTTCCAGTGATTTGAGTTACTTTAACCATTGTTTTTTTAAAGAAACGGAAAACTTGTCTAAGAGTTCTCAATTCTCAGTAACCATAAGGGGTGAAAAATGTAAAAACTAAGCCAAATTTTGTGTTTAACCTATCCTGAGCAAACCTAACCTAACCTGACTTTACCATTTGGATTGAAGCATCCTTGGGTTCTAGTGAGTCATTAATCGGTCCTAACTGGACATTCCTTGCTACTAACCTGGGAATTTTTGTAATAGGGAAGGTGTGAAAAGCTTTATTTACAACATTGTTGGTCTTCGAAATATAATGATACATACCAGAAGTACAGTATACGTGTAAAACGTAACTAGTGTTTTAACTCAAGGGCCTCCGCCTCTCCTTGCACAATTTTCAGTACTAGAAACAATTCCCTAACCCGCCTTTTCATGTTTCATGTTTACACTGTTGGGTCCCTACTGTCGATTGGTAGAGCACGGGGTGCCTGCATTGTTTTCAGTTCTGGCTCTCCTACTTTCTCACCTCTCATCGTCTCTCTGACTGGAGTAACATTAACTAGTGCGAATTATCTTCCATTAATTCAGCTCTTGTCGGCCTAATCAGTGTAAGAATATCTGGTCTCATTTTCAGTGACTCACAGGCAACCCTAGCCCTTATTCATAGGCCTCCATCACACCCTTCAACCTTTCGCCTCCTTGTACCGGTTAAACTACATATGTATGTCCAAAAATATATCTCTTTAACACATAACCCTGTATGCACACTCGTGATGCATAATTTCTGACCAGGAGGTGTATGAGCTCCACGTCCATACCTGAATATAATATTAAAAAAATAATTAGTGACTCCTTTAGTTGTCAAGATATACGGCAATTTTTTTGGATTTTTAGATTTATACTTTTATATATGTATTAAGATTATGTCCTTGGTCTGGCCACGACTAGGCCACGACTAGGTCTAACACTCCCTGGTCAGAAATAAACACAAGGGGAAATGAGTCAGACCAAGCCAAGCTTATTGTACAGTGCTAAGCTGAGTGTTTCTCCACCTGCATTTAATTCATCATTTGATTAATCTTTTAAAGAACCTGCCGAGTATAGTTGGAGACAAACATACACTTAAGGCGGGGTCACACGAGTCATTTTTTCGTCAATTTTTCACCGTCAATATCAACTCGGTTAAATTTTGGCTTAAATTGACGAGATTTCGTCAATTTTCACGACACGATCCTGCGCGTCAAGTGTTGACGATATCGAGAACAAATATGGCTGCTGATGATCCATCTGTAATGTTATTAAGCCTAGAAAATTATATTAAAATACATGTGTGCTGTTGAAATGATAAAAATGGACCAAAAGGATGCAGCAGAAAGTAGCTGTGGAAGTCCCGCTTGGCGGGAATACAAATAAAGTTCATCAACGACGACGACATATTTACCCCCTCAGATCCTACTGCTGTATTGTTCTTGTCGTTATTGTTATGACAAATAACAACAAAGTACTGTGAACCCAGACCTCTGATACCTCTTTGTTCCAACTCGGTGAAAAGCCTACAAATAAAGAAACTAACCTAAATAGAGTAAAAAGTTAGAAGGTACTAGGCTAGCCGACGGGAGAGAGAGGTGGTGTTTGTTGGTTTTCCCGCCAACACTGTGTTCGTTCTTCCGTTGTAGCTCTGACTTGGTCGTTATCCTTAACTTCTTTAGTTACTTCTTGAGGCTATTGCAGGCTTTAGATTTGCAAATTGTATTGAATCTTGTTAAAAAATAATCAAAATTACAAAAAAATAACATGCTTTAACTTTTCTTAATTTATATTTACGGTGTATCTTGACCTAAAATGAATGGATTCGAACGATACAGCACCTCTGTAGCCTAATGAACAACCAGCCTTATTTCCCTACTATACCCAGTTTTCCCTTGTCATTTGGCAATTATATAATAATATTTGTTATATTAAAAACATAATAACGTGTCAGATATTTTATTTAAGGCAAAATAGATCAAAACATCTGAGATATAAGAAGTTTGGACACGTTGCTTTAAGAGCCAGTATACAGGGTGTATCGCGACGTATAGTATTAACTTACACCAGAGAGATATAAAATATAATTTTGAGTATATTTTGTTGTATAAAGTATGCTGTGTGTGATCTCAGTAAAGTACAATGAATACTGATAAAAACTATTTTAACTTGTTTTGTCAAATGGCGGTGAGCATCGGAGGGAGTGGTAGCCTAATATGTTTTCGGACCAAAGAGGCATTATTTATTTCATCTTAATAAGTTTTATGATTATTGCAATATTTATGTGATGTTCTATATCGTACATTGAATCTTATTTTCAATGCAGAGGGATAATACCAGGCCTGTATAAGAAGAAAATCCGTGAAATGTAGGGAAATGCTAAGACTTGCAATTTACCTAACCTCCAAAAGATATTAATCATATTTCGTCGAATATTATTTGTAGGGGCCTGGTATTATCCCTTTGCATTGAAAATATGATTCAATGTACGTTATATAACATCACATAAATAATGAAATCATGATAAAACTTATTAAGATGAAATAAATAAGGCCTCTTTGGTCCGAAAAATGTTTTAGGCTACTACTCCCTCCGATGCTCACGTGACACCGAATTGACGAAATATTCTCAAATCTCGACTAGCTCGTGTGACCTGACACATTTAAAATTGACGGTGAATAATAATATTGACGGTGAAACATTGACGAAAAAATGACTCGTGTGACCCCGCCTTTAAGCGGCTATCACACGGGCACTTTTTCCGACGACATCGTGTCGTACGACACGATTTTCGACGACATGTCGTGGGAAATGGGAGATTTCGGACGACGAGGTGTTGACGGAAACTATCGAAAACTGTCGGCGATTTCCTGCGACAGGGAGAAAGTCGTTGAAAGTCTATAGTGAATAATATTGTATGGAATATATTATTATAGCATATTATGATTTAAGTAGTGTTAAGTATCATTATTTGAATATAGAAATTGTATTCCTAGATCTTATATATTATATACACCGAATTTAACTGTTAAATATAAGCATGGAACATTGATTTGATTTCGGGGTTTGTTTACATTTCTGCTTTCGCCTGCCGCCTGGTCCAAACCTCTTTCTTCTTCTTCCAAAACAATTGCACATGCTCCAACAGCTAAAATGATTAGGTTAGGTTAGGTTCGGTTCGGTTAATGACGTCCATCCTTGGTGATGGGGCTTTTGTAACAGAGTGTTTTGGTTGTCCCGCCGCCCGCGTGATGTCGTCGGTCGTCGTTGTTGTCTGAATGAAAAATTGCCGTGTGCTATTGTTTCCCGCGACATGTCGTCGAAAATGATGTCGTACGACACGATTTTGCAGGAAATGAGCGACCGTGTGATACGGCCTTTAGCTCAGAGAGTCACACAGGAAGCTGCTCACCTCCGGCTGACTTATCTGCCTGAGTGCAGATGAGCAAGCACACGTGCTGTTGGGTAAGAAAGGCATGTAGACTCGTCTGCAGAGTGCAGTTGGAGATAAACATGCACTTAGCTCAGAGAGTCACGCCGGAAGTTGTTC
Source organism: Petrolisthes cinctipes (assembly GCA_033782935.1). NCBI lineage: Eukaryota > Metazoa > Arthropoda > Malacostraca > Decapoda > Porcellanidae > Petrolisthes > Petrolisthes cinctipes. The sequence continues at coordinate 913,733 of JAWQEG010002789.1, read as the reverse complement.
GATTCCTTTACGTTTAGCCTACTATGTAAGTAGATAATCAATGTCTTATCCTCTTTCAATAGGAAAACACCTAACATCCCCATATACTCGTATCTTGCTGTGCAGAGACTTCTCTTTAAGTAAAATCTTATATTACTGAGATGCTTATCACTTCAAACGAACAACTCTACGCTACCAATCTCATCGACCATCATATCTTATTGGGCATAACCACCTAAACATCCTTCCCACACCACCATCTCAATCGTGCCAACAACTTTGCCTTATGTGTCTCTATGATCTGGATCCCTGTTACTGCACGACCAGGTCGATAGAATGGCCAAAACTGCATGCTACCTCTCCCAGCCTGCTGTTTGTCTCCCATCTCCAAATTTCTAGATTAGGTGCAGCCACACTCTCCCGAAACATGTGTCTGTAACGTTTTTCTGATATTGCCTCGAACTTTGTCTCACACATGCTAAAAGCACATGTGTCAGGGTCATGTCAGCACCTCTGCTTGAATCATGTTGGTACAGTTGCGGAAGGGAGTTTCTTTATCACCCTGGGCTCCTCTATACCCTACCCCACAAGGAGGTGACGGAGGTGTAGAGAGTTGAACATATAACGACGGAGATGATTGGTCGATAAGTTGCTAGGAAAGTTTAGTGATAATATAACCTTATTATATCTAAACAAGAGAGCATTGTGGTGAACTAAATATATTATGTTTATTTGCCATATATACAGTATATGAAGAACAGTAGCAAACATTGTTAATGAGGAACTGAATTATAACACATACTGGAATAACTCGTATTTTATTCTCAGTTGTGGTTGTCATACATCAGCCAACTGATGGTGATGGGAGGAGATCTGCCTGGCATTGCTTCACGGGCTCACAGCTCGTGCTGTGATTCGTTTTAAGGCTTCAAATATTCATTTCTACCTTAGTAATAGGGATAGGTTATATGCTTTTTATATAATTATAGACAAATTTATAACGATTTACATTTACAGATAGTGAAGTAGTGTTAACGTTTGTTGTTAATATTGTCATCTGTTTTCTTATATATTTTCAGTACGAACTGTTAAAATTTATTTTGATAGAGCCTAGTGAGATAAAGAACGTTGAGTTAAAATAAGCATTTGCTTGACAAAATGGTAAGAACAACACTCTATGACGAGGAGCCTTTATTGACGACGTTTCGCTATTGATTCTTCAGATCAAAGGCACATCCATATAACATACAGTACTGTGTAACTTATAGTTCTATTTTAATTGTATGTGACTGTATTCTGTTTTGTTCCACTTCCTCCGTTACCATTCCATGTATTTTTTTTAATTTGCCCTGATGTTCTTTCCTTTCCCATTATCAGCTCGTCTCTCCTCTCCCCCCCCCCCCATTCTATCTCTGTTTCCTTCCTCCTGCGTGAATTCACACACCCCCATCCCAACTTCTCTTTCCCCCCTCCTCCCGCCTCCCTATCACGTGACCCTTCCGCCTCTCCCCCCTACCACTCTCCCCCTCTATGAGCGGTATACATATATATTCGTTTACTCTACCTGTCCTCACTCATACCTGAAGAGGGCTACGTGATGTAACCGAAAAGTCGTATATCTTTTTCAATCAATTACAAATAAATGTGGGTTTTTCACTAGACTTCTGCATTCACGGCATTGTGAATTTTTCTTGTTCATTATACAGTACTGAACCTTAATTAAATATGCGCGCTCCATGGGGAAGGGTAGGGGCGGAGGTGGTAGGGGGGGGGGAGGTTGCGGGGGTGAGCGAGGGAACTGGGTGTGTGTTGGGGGTGCTTGAGGAGAGGTAGGGAGGAAACGAGAGCAAAAAGGGGTGGAGATAGCCAGGTTGCCGTTAAGGCTAACAAACTATATATAATAACAGAAATGATGACAGAATGAAGCTAATGACAATTGCAATGTTTACATTGGAAACATGGCAACAATGAAGATAAAACAAATATACTGGTATTCAGTATCCCTAAGAATTCTCATTCAGGTCACATGGTAACCCCTCAAACATAAACCGCATTATATAACTATAAACCCATTCACATAAATATTTTTATACATATGGCCCTACATATTAAGCAGGTCTCCATTCTCAGAGAGTTTGAGTGAGCGAGTGGAAGTGGGGGAGGGGTAGAGTGAGAGGAAGAGGACGAAACATACAAACAGATGGACAGAGAGAGAGGGAGAGAAAGACAAACAGAGAGAGAGAGAGATGATTATTATGATGGTAGAAAAATTCGTTTGTGATGAATGGAGAGGACTTGTTATGAGGTTTTCTACAATATTAAAACAGAGATTTACACACACACACACACACACACATATATATATATATATATATATATATATATATATATATATATATATATATATATATATATATATATATATATATATATATATATATATATATATATATATATATATACAAATTTAACATATAAGCTGAGAAAAGTTAAACCAGGTTTCTGGTGGGGTCAGACCGTGTAGTTCCTTGTGTAGTGTGTTGCAATGTTTCCTAAACTAGGGATTCATAACTTCTGTGATATAATGTAAAAGGCACACAGATAATAACACATAACAATACAATTTCGATGTAAATATTTTTGTATCCCAAATAAAAAGATATATATAAAGCATAATATATTAAGTAACGTATAAACAAACATGTGAAGCAACCAACACCTCGAAGCGTTACTCGATAATCTCAGGGCCTCAGTCTCAGGCCACGACCTTCAATCCCGAGGTTGAGGTATAAAAAATTAATAAACTAAGGTCTTTGTGTGGCAATAAAGAAATGTTGCTTATATAATACAATGTTGTCTCTTATATCGAATTATACCGTAGTTCTTGGTTAGGTAAGTAAAGTAACGTTTATGTCTATAATATAATTTGAAAGAAAATAATTAAAAATATAATAATATAAAAATAAATAAGGAAACAGATGACAAAATTAACATCAAACGATAACACTACTTCACTATCTGTCAATATAAATCGTTATAAATTTGTCTATAATTATATAAAAAGCATATAACCTATCCCTATTACTAAGGTAGAAATGAATATTTGAAGCCTTAAAACGAATCACAGCACGAGCCGTGAGCCCGTGAAGCAATGCCAGGCAGATCCCCTCCCATCACCATTAGTTGGCTGATGTATGACAACCACAACTGAGAATATAATACGAGTTATTCCAGTATGCGTTATAATTCAGTTCCTCATTAACAATGTATGCTACTGTTCTTCATATACTGTATATATGGCAAATAAACATAATATATTTAGTTCACCACAATGCTCTCTTGTTTAGATATAATAAGGTTATATTATCACTAAACTTTCCTAGCAACTTATCGACCAATCATCTCCGTCGTTATATGTTCAACTCTCTACACCTCCGTCACCTCCTTGTGGGGTAGGGTATAGAGGAGCCCAGGGTGATAAAGAAACTCCCTTCCGCAACTGTACATCAAATCCAATTAGGAGTCAGGGTCCCCTTAACCAACAATATAAATTCTTGAGCAGTTTCTTTACGTTAATAATATCAATTATTAAGCAGTTTCCTTAAGTTAATAACTAAGCTGGCTTTACCCGGCTGGAGGGACTTACCGACGAGCTTCACCACCCTGGTCGTCACTTGACTATAGCCCTACGTCCCGTACCCACTACATACTACATACATAGGTATCCAAGCAGGGATCCTTCATAAGGGCTTGAGATGGGATCGGGTCAGCACCTGGCGACCTCTGGTTGCCTGGAGATGCTGGTGTTGGTGATTACCCACTCCCCGTTGTTGGAGAAAGAGCTGCTAGTGCTGTGGCTGAGCTGTGAAGGCTGGACTCGGTGGGTGGATTGGGACAGTGGGTCTTCTATGAGGAGGAACCCTCTGTTATGGAGGGCATGGTCTGGCGGGCTGGGAGGGCTGTCACATTGATGACAGGAGGTTAAGCCGCCAGCACCCTGTCCATAGCTTCTTGGCTTAAGAGACTAGGAGACAGGGGTTCCGCTCTGACCACACCCCGGAGGTTTGTCCCAGAGAGCCCATTGGCCGCGGAGGTTCTGACTGCTAGCCTCGCCTCAGAGAAAGACCTGGCCGCCAATGGGATGTAGAACGTCATCATGTTGGTCAGGCCCTCGGTCACTGTAGCGCACCTCTTCAATATGTCTTCCAACTAAACCCCAGAGAAGGCTTCAAGGTTCGCCGTTAGACAGGTGAGCCAGTCCTGAAGTAGCGACACTGATGTGGTGGTGGGCAGGTGATGGGCCAGGTCCTGTCTGGCCACCATCTCTGCAGAGAGCGCCTTTGCCTCTGATTCCTGGGGATGAGGATAGGAGAGGATTTTTTATAAAAAACTTCGTGATTCAGGTGCAAATCATATCGGCTCATAAATATACCATTTATGTTCAGACAAAATCAATGGTCACATTAATCACAGAATTCTTGATCTGGTAGGGGATGGTAGTGTCCGCATTATCTCTCCACAGGCAGTCCAGGAGGCCTGTGGGAGCGCTGCTTCCCCGCAGCTGAACCTAGAAGGACAGATTGGCAACTTGTTTGCAGGGACCCTCTGGAGTCCTGGGCTCGAGGAGAGAAGAAATATCCAGGTGATTATCCTCTCCAAGCAGAGGGAAGAATGTTGGCTTTGGTCACAGACAGCCAGATCATGCGAAAACCACCCCGCTCTTGCGCAAAAAATTACTCCACTTCATCACCTATTACCTCCTCAATCAGGAGCCAGGGTTGGTCTTATAGTAGATTGTGAGAACAGAGCCAATTTAAGTTCCTTGGTATTGTAATTTAGACGTAGGGATTATTGTAAGTTAACTAGAGTGTTTTTGACTTGAAACCTTAGACAGGGAGGGAGGAACAGGACAGGGAGCCCGGCTGGCACTAGAGGTTTATCATTAGAACAGAATATTGGAGTTTGCATTTAGAAGTGACAAAGTTGTCAAAAAGAGATAAGAAGGCTAGTCAATTACCCAAATTGACATTACCCAAAACGCAGATTTTACTAAACAAAAATGATGGTCAGATTCAAATGAATGCTTATAATCAACCATGGAATAGAATGGGTGCAGTAAATTGCAAAATGAGTTATCAGTATGAGATTCGAATGGGTTTTTGTTAATTAAACAAAGTTGAGATCAAAATTAGGTGGAGAGAGCACTTTGAAACTACCTTGAATAGACCAATACCATCAGAAGAAGCAACCCTACCTGCTGAAATAGATGAGGATGGAAACGGGTGAAATTATATTAGAAGAAATATTAATTGCAATAAAACAGATAAGGGATAATAAGACATCAGGGAAGGATGGCATTTGGCCAGAAAAGGTGCAGGAAGAAAAATTGCCAGTGGGGTTGATGAAGTTTCTGAATATAGTTTGGAAAACTGGAGAGATACCGAGTGATTGGAAGCGGGAAGTTTTCGTGAAGATACCGAAAAAGGGTGATTTAAGTAAATGAGGCAAGTCAAGGGGTGTTACGTTGTCTTCATTAGCTTCAAAATTGTTTTGCAGGATTTAATTGAACAGGATGGAACCGACTTTGGATGCTATATCAAGAGATGAACAGACTGGATTAAGAAAAGGATGAGGATGTAATGATGAAATATTAAAAATAAGACATGGGTGTTTTGCGGTGGTGTAGAAAAGTAGAGTAATCTGGGATTGTAGAGGGGGAATGGTAAGCAAGTCAATGAGATGAGGATGCCAGTAAGTTTGTGCTTTGTTGCTATTGAAAAGACTTTTGATAGTGTATCTCGCAGGGCTATGCTTCTGATTATGAGGCATTTTGCAGTGCCGGGAAAGATTGTAAAGATTATAATGAGTATGCATGAGAACAACTTTTGTAAATTTATGGTAGAACCAGGTAGATGGATGTTTAACCCTTAAACCGCTGGTGATGACATAAGTCAACACCACCAACAAGTGAGGGTAACCTCTGGTGACGACATAACCGCTGGTGACGACCGCATAGTTTTTCAATTCGTGTGCCCCCGAAATACTTGATTAGGCTCACAACAGAGGGTGCGTGTGCCTATTGACTCACCCGAGTCACCACAGCCACTGGCAGCCAGTGTAGGAATAGCTGTGAGCATGTGATGTTGTATTTTCAGCACTCTGCATTTGTGCTAATTACCATATATGTACGTAAAAACGACTGTGGCGTTATATTTTATATTATTATGTTGAAAAATGTGGTTCTGACACATTTTATGATAAAATCTATGAGTGATGACGTACTTAGTTATGTTAGGAGAGTGTAAAAGTGAAGTTTGAGTTGTGGTCATTTAGTCATCACACGATATAGGCCAGCCTCCACAAAAGAGAGGGTGCTCCCTTCCAAGTACCTGGGGGGGAGAAACTGTAAGAACCGACCCCACTCGTTACTCGAAAAGGTACCTACAACGAAGGTCCCCAGGGGTGGGACACACCAAAAGAAGATGCCGCACTGTCAAATTGACTGGACAGGAGGGAGGGGGAACTCTATCCATTAAAAATCCATGAGTCATACGGGAGTGGCCAATGCGGAGACGGGCAAGAGCCGTCTCCCACTGGCGGGACAGGCCGCTTTAGCTCCACAAACCCAGGCGCTGGCGGATGCCGCGAAGCTTGTTAGCCCCAACAGCGTCCCATCTGTCCGGCCAGCAGGAACGAACGGCAGCATCAATGTTATTTTCCAAGAGTATAGGGAAGTGGTCACTACCATATAAAGAATATAAGCATATGTTAAGTTGAATAATAAATGTGAATTTACTACATATGAAATATATATATAATGAAACTTTAACAAATAATAACCATTTAACCATTACCTATTCAACCCCTCCCAGACAAACACATAATGAGTGCAACTTTACCCTAATTATTACCTAAAATACACTGAGATACACAGAGAGGGTTTTTATGAGGATGGGTACGTCCGCAGGTGTTTCTGTACCCTGCTAGGTTGGTGGGAGAGGCAACACAGCCTGATACAAGTTACATACTTTGAGTAAGGGTAGAGTCGGGAACACAGAGATATCTTGATGATTCTTGATGAGGTGACTACCTCCCTCTGCCAGTGCTGGTCTGTCTCTTCCTCCACCGAAGCCACGTGGCTTGTGGTCACCTCGCATTTTCCCAACGAGAGTCTGAACAGCTCCTCTGAACCCTCTTGCGACACTACAACACTGTACCTAAACTTAGATGAACTATTAATATTGAGACAATGTAAACCACGACACTAAATTGACCCATTAACACTAGCAATATTAATAATTACGCTAACACTGAAAATAATACATGCATTATAATATACAATATTATAGATTAATATGGTTTATAAAACATCTCTCCCATCAACATGTCTGTAACTGCCTGACAAATACTGTCACTCCACAGAGGATGACGACCATTAAAATCACCCAATAAATCAAAGGTAGAGGGAAATTCTCGTACAAAACGGATGAGATCACCCCTCTCAACTGTAACACTGGGAGGAAGGTATATACTGCATACCGTGTAGGGGCGGTCTTTAAAAGCCTGCCCTTCAAATGAATTAGAATACATTGCAGAATATACAGGAGGACTAGAATAAATGGATTCCCCAAGCATTGTCTCTTGGAGACAAACACATGCAGGGAAGACCCGCAGTTCTTCGCAAGAAGCACGCAAGCCACGGCAATACCACTGAAGGACCTTGAACAGTGTTATTTCAAATAATACGGAGTTTAGGGAAGCCTTACGGAGGGACTTCCCACTACCACCTTGACCAGAGGTTTTACTCAAACGACAAGTTTTCTCTAATACTGGGTCACTAGAAGAAGAGCGAAACCGAGGAGTAGTACTTGGGGGTGTAGAGTTGGGGATGGGTGTGGTGCGGTGGTATAGGAAAGTAGAATAATCTGGGATTGTAGAAGGGGAAGAGTAATGTAAACAATAATACAAAGCTAACATATAAACTAACTGTATAAATAGTACTGTAAAACAAACATAACTTTTTTTACCACAACATTGTGGTGGAAAGGAGAATCCCTTTTCATTGTGTGCGTTTTCAGTACTATGCATTCTTACAGCAACAGCACGTGCGTTGGTCAGATAGTGAGGTAGTAGTTAGCCTCCGCTGTTGTCCGTCTTCATGAATGTTCAATATCAGCACGTGAAAACCAATACATCGTCTTCCACCGTGTGAGGTGTGGAAACACGTGAATCCAGACAAATATTTACAATATGACCTACTTAAATCTACCAAAACGATGGTGACGTACCAGAAGTTCCTCTAAAATTTGGTGGTTCAGCAGGTGTCGACAAACCACATTAAGAGGCAGGCCCTGGGGCAGCAAGTGTCGGACAGTGGGGATGGCTAGACGATAGTGTTCTATAAGGCCAAAAACGACAAAATCTGCTGAACAACAGTAGAGTGTGTGGGCTGGACACTGGAGAGGAAATCAAAGGCAGGTTTGGAGTCGCAAAAGATGGCAACATTCACTCCACGTCGACAAACAACACTAACAACATCCAAAATGGCATACACTTCACACAATGTTGAGCTAGAGTGGTTACAGAGACAACGGCCATACCCGGCCCCCTGGAGGTGTCTCCATGTCAGGTGAGAAAACGGCACAACCTGCTGTACCATCCACCTGCAATGAGACATGTTCTAAAGTTTCCAGAGCATCCCTAGGAAGTTGAATCAAAGCAGGGTAGAGGTAATCAACAACTGAACAGATAAAAGCAATATAAATGGTCCTGGCTACTGGGATGGAGATGCCCTAGGAGTTGTTAGTGAGCCATTGAAGTGGTGTAATTCAGCACTGGAGGCGACCCAACAAGTCCTGGAGATAGGGATGGTCTTGAGGTCTGGCAGGGACAACCGGCCAAATATTAACTGACGCTCCCAGGTAGCAGTACTGAGAACACATGGGAATGATAGTCCCTCCAAGGGTGAATACTGGCCGAGCTTGAGGAATGCGGCAGGTGAATATTCTGCTCTTATCTGGGGAGACCATAATACCACAGTGAGAGGAGGCCACAGAGAAGGAGTCAAGAAACTGCTGGAGATCCATTGGCGAGGTAGAATGAACACAGATATCATCAGCATAGCACGTAATTGTAGTTACAGGAATATCAGGGAGAGAAGTGAGCAGCCGATGCATCAGAATATTAAATAAAAATAGGCTGAGAACATCCTCTTGAGATGAAAACTGCGCAAAGGATTGAGCGCATCACTGAAAAACACACGAGAAGTCCTGTTACTGGGGTAGCCCCGAATTCACTGTAGTAGATTACTCTTTATTCCAAAGCCAACCAGTTGATCCAAAATGACGTCTCTATTAACAACATCGAAGGCACTTCGAAGGTCACGTCTGTCCTTAGAGAGGCGAAAGTACAGGTAGACTAGGCAGTAGTGTGTTCTCCGCTGGGGAAGGAAAACAAACAACTATGGAGAGAGGTGATCCTGCAGTCGGTACAAGTTGTTGGGCATAGATGGCGGGAGTGTGATGACGAGCAGTGGCCGGCGTTTTTTTAACAATCTGATGGATGAAGTGCACATAGAAGCCACTCTCTTTTGCTGGTTGATGCTCTCCGTGAACAGCTGCTAAGACTCAGTGTGAGCACACTCCTGCAGGGCGACTAAACCGTCTCTAGATATCTGGTAATGATGGAGCAGGTAAGGGGATGGGTTGGCTTGAAACAAAAAGCCATCACATTCAGCCTCCTCCTTCACCTCCTGTATAGGTGCATCAAGCGTCAAGGAGTGGGCGATGTTGAAGGTGTGGTCGGGAGACGTATAGCCTATAAAAGTCATGAGTGGCAGATACAAGATCAGAGTACAACTGTTCAGGTGAAGATAAGTCAAATGTAGGGAATATATGGGTCATAAATAAGATGTAAGTCAGGCAATATTTAGGGGCCTAGCAATATGTAAACGAGTGGCTGCAGCACTTGACTCAGCAGGTAGAGAATAATGAAACTGAGGAGCGACTTAATCAGAGAATAAGAATGGTACAGAGGAGCACTGGATCTGAGATGCTATCAGGCCAGACGAGAGGATGTAATCCAGAGTACCTCCCCGGCAATGAGTGGCACCGCCAGTATTTCAGCTTGTCAGATGATGCTTCCGAATGTATGAAAAGAGACACACACCATTACGATTAATAGAGCCAGAACCATCACCCAAGTCAGAATGCCGAGCATTAAAATCTCCCATGTACACCATACCACACACTGTTGGAGAAGGAAGAGCCTCAAGAGTGAGTCTAGCCAGAGCAGAATAGACATTACATAATTGGAGTACTCCATCCCCAGGTGGAACATCAAATAGCTGAAAGGTCATGTCAGGATCAGAGGAGGTACGGAGAAGGCGATGTGGCAATGAGCTAGGTATATAAGTAAGGAGACCATTTCTTACCAGATGAACATATAGCATATAAACAGAGAGGGGAGGAGCTTGCACAGCGGTGAGCGGCCGTCCGGGAAAATAATACTAGGATGATGACGTAAAATGCAGGCCTTGAGTTGAGTGAGCTTTGCATGACTGGGGATATCACATACGTTCCAGGACTAGCGAACTCTGTGTTTGGAGGTAGAAGTCCGGGGATTGGGGGCAGATGAGTGACCTGGAGAAGATGATGGACCAAGAGAAGGATTGACACGAAAAGCTTATTTCAAGGGGAGATACAACAATATTCATCCTTTCGGTAAGGGAGGTGACAGTTGAGATGATGGCCTGCTGAGCCTCATCCAAGGTTGAGAGTTTGGAGTCATTAGCAGCATGAACGGCAACCAGCCCATCAATCCTGGCTTCAAGGGCAGAAAAGCGGTTATCTTGAGCCGTACATCGTGCCATGAGGGTAGCAACAGACTTGCGGAGGCCCATGTCCAGAGGCGAGGCATGGCTGGTGGGAGGAGCAGACTGGGGAGGTGATGATGGCTGTGGTTGTGATGGTGCAATAGTAGAGGCACGAACCTGGAACTGAAGTCGAGCACATCCATGCCACACATCCAACCTCTGGCTGAAGGCATAGTGGACACTTCCATAGAGACGTATCCTCAGGAGGTGAAGGCTCAGAGGTGGAGGCAGCAGGACGTGCTGGTTCACCCCTGACAGGACACTTCCTGGAATCATGGTCGGTGGCACACCAGGCACACTTTGGCGAGGCGGAACAGTTCAGGGAGATATGACCAACTCCCCAGCACTTGTAGTACCTCATACGGTGGAAGACAGGGAAGGAAATCAAAGGAAATCTCAATTGGGGGTGTGTCGGGAAGACTCCAGACAGCAACAATACGGCTAATAGGGGAACCATCTTGGAGAAAACGACGGGCAGAGTACACACCAGGATATCCCTCGGCAAATTTCGGGTCAACATTAATAGGAAAATGGGTGAGGATGTAGCTGGGGAACTTACGAGGCCTCTCGGATGAGTTTTGAAGAATGAGAGGCAGAGACAAAAATTCACCAGCCTTGACTCTATCAATGATATCCTGACACTTTCTAGAGATGTAGACAAACAGGGAGGTGAGGGCTGCCATCTTGACTTCAGCAAGTTCACGCTGTAATTGGAAAGCCCTGTTGACATCAGACAACCAACACAGCTTTGTGTCCGTAGATGGGTTCCCAGAGAAGGAGAGCTTGACATAGGTATCTCTCGGGGCAAAAGCAGGAAGGTTAGACTAGGGCAAGGAGTTGGTATACAAGGAAGAAACACCAGGGTAAGGCAGAGAAGGTACGTCGGGCACAGCTGAAGCACCCTTTACCGTCTTGGCAGCTGGAGGCAAACAGTCCACACCATCGGAATCCTGCAAGGAGTCGGACGAGGCATCAATGGGTCGCTTGGTAGAGGTTGAGGAGGTGGAAGGCTGCAACCTGAGCTGCGGAGTGACCGAGGAGAGGGGGAGAGGGTTGCGAGAGGGCAGCTCCTGCCAGTGATCCTTGATAGAAGACTCATCCCCCTTCAACATGGCCAAGTCGGCCTCCAGGCAGGAAGCCACATCTGAATCCGTGCTCTCCATCAGGCAAGGCCTAGATAGGAAGCGAACAACTGAACACACACGAACACACAAACAAACACACAGAACCACAACAAAACAAACAAACCACAAACAGCAAAACCACACAAAAAAAAAGAGATAGAACAGACAAACAACACCTACAACACCACAGAAACAACACACAAACAAGAATGCAGAAACAACACAAACAACAATGCAGGCAGAGCGCCAGGAGAACGTCTTCACTCCTCTAAAGTTGGGGCGAGACTGAAGAGAGAGTTTGGGGAACAACATCAACAACATCGCCAACAACACAAGATACACTCACTGAGAGCACTGTGGGAAAACCCGGTTCAAGGCATAGCCTTCCTCAAGAGCTCGGGGCTGTTCGGCCAGACAGCTTGAGGAACTTCAACAACAATAACATCAACAACAACTCTACTGGCCAATATTGAACATTCATAATGATGGACAATAGCCAAGGCTAACAGTTACCTTACTACCTGACCAACGTGACTGTTACCGTAAGAGCGCATAATACTGAAAACACACACAATGACAAGGGATTTGCCTTTTCATCACAATGTTGTGGTAATTAAAGTCATGTTTGTTGTGCAGTAGTACTAATACAGTTAGTTTATATATTAGTTTTGTATTACTCCTTTCACTCAGTCTCGCTCCAGCACTGGTGGAGTGTGGACGTACTCATTGCACTCTGCCTCCATTCTTGATTGTGTTGTTTTTTGGGTTATTTTTGCAATCTTGTTTGTGTGTGTTTTGTATTGTATATGAGTTCTTGTTTGTGTGTTGTTGTTTCTGTAGTGTTGCTAGTTTTGTTTGTCTGTTGTGGTTATGTGTATAGTTTTGTTGTGATTGTCTGTGTGTGTGTGGGTGTGTCCCTGGCTGATTGAGTGTTTAGTTGTTTGCTTCCCATCTAGGCCTTGCCTGGCCTGATGGAGAGCGCGGATTCCTGCTTGGAGGCCAACTTGGCAATGTCGGAGGAAGACGAGTCTCCAATTGAGGATCACTGGCCTGAGCCGCCCTCTCGCAACCCTCACAACCTCTCGTCGGTCACTCCACAGCTCGGGTTGCAGCCGTCCACCTCCTCAACCTCTACCAAGCGACCCGTTGACGCCTCGTCCGACTCCTCACAGGATTCCGATGGTGTGGACTGTTTGCCTCCAGCTGCCAAGACGGCAAAGGGTGCTACAGCTGTGCCCGACGTACCTTCTCTAGCTTACCCTGGTGTTTCTTCCTTGTATACCAACTCCTTGCCCTCGTCCAACCTTCCTGCTTTTGCCCCGAGAGATGCCTATGTCAAGCTCTCCTTCTCTGGGAACCCATCTACGGACATAAAGTTGCGTTAATTGTCTGATGTCAACAGGGCCTTCCAGCTGCAGCGTGAACTGGCTGAAGTCAAGATGGCTGCTGTCACCTCCCGGTTTGTCTACATCTCTAGAAAACGTCAGGACATCATTGATAGAGTCAAGGCTGGTGAATTTTTGTCTCTGCCTCTCATTCTTGAAGACTCACCTGACAGGCCTCGTAAGTTCTCCAGCTACATCCTCACCTGTTTTCCTATTGATGTTGACCTGAAACTTTCCACGGGATACCCTGGTGTGTACTCTACCCGTCGTTTTTTCCAAGATGGTTCCCTCATTAGCCATATTGTTGCCTGGAGTCAAACCGATCCACCTCCAAATGAGATTTCCTTTAATTCCCTCCCCTGTCTTCCACCATGTGAGGTGTGGAAACTTCATAATGACCAGCCTTGGTGCTACAGGTGCTGGGGAGTTAGGCATATCTCCCAGTACTGTTCTGCCAGGCCGAAGTGTGCATTGTGTGCCGCTGATTATGATTCCAAGAAGTGTCCGGTCAGGGGTAAACCATCACGTCTTGCCTCCACCTCTGAACCTTCACCTCCTGAGGATTCGTCTCGATGGAAGTGTCCACGATGCCTTCAGCCAGGGGTTAACGTGTGGCATGGATGTACTCGACGTCAGGTCCAGGCTCGTGTCTCTACTATTGCTCCACCTCCACCACATCCACCACCACCTCTCCAGTCTGCTCCTCCTTGAACCCAGGATTGATAGGCTGGTTGCCACTCAGGTTGCTAATGACTCCAAGCTCTCCACCTTCGTCGAGGCTCAGCAGGCCATCATCTCAATTGTCACTACCCTTACCAAAAAGATGGATACTGTTGCATCTCGCCTTGAAAAGCTTTTCGAGGCAGTCCCTTTTCCTGGTCCATCATCTTCTCCAGGTCGCTCATCTACCCCCACTCACCGGACTTCTACCTCCAAATACAGAATTAGCTAGCGATTGTCGGCTGGATGTCATCTCCTGGAATGTATGTGGTATCACCAGTTATGCTAAGCCACTCACTCACATTTTTCGTCATCATCCCAGTGTTCTTTTTCTCCAGGAAGCATTTCCAGGACGGCCGCCTACTGCTGTTCAAGTTCCTCCTCTCTCAGGTTATGTGCCATATGTTCATCTGGAAAGGAATGGTCTCCTGACTTACATACCTAGCTCCTTGCCACATCGCCTTCTCCGTACCTCCACTGATTATGACATGACCTTTCAGCTTTTTGAGGTTCTACCTGGGAATGGAATACTCCAACTATGTAATGTCTATTCTGCCCCAGATAGACTCACTCTTGAGGCTCTTCCTTCTCCAACAGTGCGTGGTATGGTGTATATGGGAGATTTTAATGCTCGGCATCCTGATTTGGGAGATGGTTCTGGCTCTATTAATCGTAATGGTGTTCATCTCCTTTCATACATCCGTAAGCATCATCTGACATGCTGGGACACTGGCGGTGCCACTCATTGCCGGGGAGGTACTCTGGATTACATCCTCTCGTCTGGCCTGATAGCATCTCAGGTCCAGTGCTCCTCAATGCCAGACCTATTCTCTGATCACATCGCTCTTCGATTTCATTATTCTCTATCTGCTGGGATAAGTGCTTCAGCCACTCGTTTGCGTATTGCTGTGCCCCCTAAATATTGCCCGACTTACATCTTATTTATGGCCCATGTATTCCCTACTTTTGACATATCATCAGCTGAACAGTTGTACCCTGTTCTTGTATCTGCTACTCATGACTTTTATAGGCTATACGTCTCCCGGGCACACCTCCAGCATCGTCATACTGCCCACTCCTGGACGCTGGATGCACGTAAACAGAAGGCAAAGGAGGAGGCTGAACGTGATGGCCTATTGTTTCAAGCCAACCCAACCCCTGACTTGCTCCATCATTACCAGATGTCTAGGGACGCTTTAGTTACCCTGCAGGAGTGTGCTCACATTGATTCTTGGCAGCAGTTCACGGACAGCATCAACCAGCAAACAAGTGTGGCTTCTATGTGGCACCTCATCCCTCGTGTTGTTTAAAAGACACCGGCCACTGCTCGTCATCACACTCCTGCCGACTATGCCCAACAACTTGTCGATGCCTGGTCAGAACAATCTACCCCAGCCAGTCTACCCATCCACATACAAGATGCACTCGCTTCCCGTGCTGTTGTCCATCAGCTACGTCTAATGTCTGCTCTGTTACAAGATGATGACGATGATGCAGAGGAGATAACTGAAGAGAAGTTGCGCCATGCTCTCTCTCGGGGTAGAGCTTTTTCCCCTGGTGATGATGGTATTATTTATGCTGTGCTGCGCCTACTTCAACAAGTTCTTGGGAACCCTCTACTTCGACTGTACAATCTTTGTCTTCGTGATGGTTGTATACCACAAGCCTGGATCAGCAGCACAATAATACCCATCCCTAAGCCCGGCACTGCGAAGTTCAGGCCTATTTCCTTTACTTCCTGTTTTTGTAAGGTTATGGAGAGAATCTTACTCAATCATCTCATGTACAGATTGCAGGATCGCCTCTCTCCATGGCTGTTTTGTTTCCTTTCCCAGCGGAGCACACACCACTGCCTCGTCGACCTGTACTCTCGCCTTTCCAGGGTCAGTGTGGTGGCCTTCATTGACTTTCGAAGTGCCTTCGATGTTGCTAATAGAGACGTCATTTTGGATCAACTGGTTGACTTTGGGATAAAGGGTAATCTATTACGTTGGATTCGGGGCTACCTGAGTAACAAGACCTCCCGTGTGTTTTTCAGTGGTGCACTCAGTCCTTTGGGCAGTCTTCATCTTGGTATGCCTCAAGGGGGTGTTCTCAGCCTATGTTTATTTAATATTCTGATGTATCCGTTGCTCACTTCTCTCCCTGATATTCCTAAAACTACAATTACGTGCTATGCTGATGATATCTGTGTTCATTCTACCT
This sequence comes from Petrolisthes cinctipes, assembly GCA_033782935.1. Lineage (NCBI taxonomy): Eukaryota > Metazoa > Arthropoda > Malacostraca > Decapoda > Porcellanidae > Petrolisthes > Petrolisthes cinctipes. Next base: position 897,447 of record JAWQEG010002789.1, on the reverse strand, counting down.
TGCCAAGGGATCTCCAGCGGTTTCTTGACTCCTTCTCTGTGGCCTCCTTTCACTGTGACATTATTGTCTCCCCAGATAAGAGCAAAATATTCACCAGCCGCCTTCCTCAAGCTTGGCCAGTGTTCACCATTGGAGGGACTGTCATTACCATGTGTTCCCAGTACCGCTACCTGGGCATGCCAGTCAATATTTGGCCGATTGTCCCTGCCAGACCTCAAGACCATCCCATTATCCAGGACTTATTGGGTCGTCTCCAGCGCCAACTTACACCACTTCAATGGCTCTCTAACAACTCCTTGGGCATTTCCATCCCAATAGCTAGAACCATCTATATTGCTTTTATCTGTTCAGTTGTTGATTACCTCTCCATGCTTTTATTCAACTTCCTTGGGCTACTCTGGAACTTTATAAAAATTTCAGAATAGAGCAACGAGAATATTTCACGGCTGTCCAATGTCGACCAGGATAGTGAACATGCAGCTTGTAATGTTACTTGCTTCACTGTCAAGTGCCTCAATTTCCCACATCTTTCACCCCATTACTCTCAGTTAGTCAGGACTTCTCTTAGACCAAACTCACCTGTCCCTCCCATACTGCCTGCTGGACGTACTCTTATAAGGTCTGTTTCCTCTATGCTCCGTAGTCTTAATATAGATACAATGGTTGTAGACGTCCCCCCAGGACCCCCTCTATGGATGCTACCAACACATGATGGGAGCTTCACACATACTTCCAAGTTGGAACTGCCCTCTCTACAGCGACAGATGGCTTTGGAACAAATAGAAACAGTGACGTCCTCCATCACAGATCCATACTGCCTTTACACTGATGGCTCATTGTAGGTGGATGGTACAGCAGGTTGTGCCGTTTTCTCACCTGACATGGAGTCACCTCCAGGGGGCTGGGTTGGCCGTCATCTCTGTAACCACTCTAGCTCAACGTTATGTGTACTGTATGCCATTCTGGATGCTGTTAGTCTTGTTTGCCAACGTGAAGTGAATGCTGTCATTTTTTGTGACTCCAAACCTGCCCTTCATTTCCTCCCTATTGTTCAGCCCACACACTCTACTATTATTCAGCAGAATTTATCGTGTTTGGCCTTATTGCATCAACGTAACTTGACTGTCAACTTTTCATGGGTGCCATCCCATGTAGGTTTACGTCACAATGGTACAGTTGACAGACTCGCAAAGGAAGCCTGCCATCTGCCTCCTCGTGGTGTTGGACGTCCTCTCTCCCTGAAATGTTACCTTTCTAGAGTTTGCTCCGCTGCTCTGCTCCCTGTACAGCATCTCCATCACCCATTACGAGTCTGTCTGCTGTCACAAATATTCCTACTGGCGTCGAGGCCTCATGGTTCGGAGGCACAATGTAGTCTCTGCTCGTTTGAGGCTTTGCTACCGGCCACCATGGCAGGTTGCTGGGATGCAGGGTGAGCCTCCCTTCACTGAGTGTCGCTTGTGTCGAGAACCTGGCCTGCCCCACTGTCCAACACTTGCACTTGATGTGGTTTGCTGACACCTGCTGAACTATTAGGTTCTGGAGGAACTTCTGGTACGCCACCCTCGTTTTGGTGGATTTAATTAGGTCATAATGTAAATATTTGTCTGTATGCTTGTGCTTCATTCTTTTATGTTTTCGTGATGTGTGTGTGTGTGTGCGTGTGTGTGTGTGTGTGTGTATGTGGTTGTAGTCATTGGATTCTCATGAGTCCCGCCTACCTTTGTGTATTGTTGTCTTCCTGTTGACTGACGCTACGGTGCAATGAATTAAAAAAAGAAAGCTCTTTTTACTACCTTCATCCCTCTACAACCACCCCCACCCCCTACTCCACTACCTAAACCACCGCACCACTCCCATCCCCCATCCCTACTTCCTTGATCCCCCAGCACCATACCCTAAACTCATTCTGACAAGTGTTTCGTGTAAGAGAGTCGAAACTGGCAGTTCACACTTTGTGGGGTACACACATTGACAGCGCTGAGTGATGAACGTGGTAGCGGAGGACACTGTATGTACACTCACTCCAAAAAGTATCGGGCTACTTCCACATTGAAATAATGTGACACAATGGACGAATCATTCTGCTACTTTACTGTGAAAATTGCATTATGTTGGTACGCCTGCAGTTCAGATGACCCTGAGTTGCCACTTGCTGATTTTGGCATATGTCTATGATCGAGCATGATTTGCTCTCTATACTTGCCTATCTGCTAATGTAGCGAGAACATATCAATAATAGTAGAATACAAAATCTGTATATTTTAGAATAAATTACATGAAAAACAATGATACCCAAAACAGAGACAAATTAAGGTTTATGTTTTATATGCCATATAGTGAATAACGTGGTGAAGAGCGATGATGACTCCTCGGGTTGTCTGTGAGCTCTCCATGGTGCTTATGAAATATGAAACCTATGTGTTGCCATTACTACCAGGACTTTTAATGTGAGGCAAATACTGATTCGTTTTCGTATTGATTCGTGTTCGTTGCAAATCACTATATGATTCAAAGCTTATCTCAAGATAAGCTTTATATAATCTCATTACATTATAGTCAGATTCAAGTATGAAGCTAGTTTGGGCGAGGAGGCTACGGGACCTCCTAACTCAACAGCGTTGTCATTTAACCCAGACAAGGCATACAATATTTTATACCTTCGTTATTTAGTATTTGAAATAGTCTTCAAATCTTCAAAAAATTATTGTATATGATAAACCTTGATTATATGATGTAAATGTGTTGATATTTAGGATAATAACAATCCTTTATGTATGGAATTGAATCCAGTACACAAGACAACAGTGTACTACTCTGCGTTGTTGTCATATCTGTGGTGAAGGTGGTCAGGTCACCCCTCCCGGGTCTCAGGTCATTACCCCCTGGTAGGGAGGAAGAGGGTGACAGAGGGGGGAAGAGAGGATGTCTATAGGTGCGGTCCAACACCTGAGACGTTTATACATGAATCCATACTCGTAAATACTTTATGTATATTATATACTTCATATATCAGATATGTACTATTGAGCATTGCTTTATAAGTATTTGTATATAATTAATTATATATCGTTATGTGTGTTCGATTTTTCTCACATTGCAGTAACAAAGAAATATAAAAAATAATTTCCAACACTTCCGAGATGAACTGAAAATCACTCCACATGTGTTTTACGTCAAATCCCAGGGGTACAGTAACTTTCATACCCTGACCCAAGCAGAATAGAGATATGGCAACGCTGTAGAGTAGGAAGGTTACCGCCCAAACTAGCTTCATATTTGAATCCGACTATAGTCAAGTAATCATCTCATGATAAGCTAGAATCTCATTAGGCACGTAATCAGCCGAGGCAGATATTGGCCTATTACCTACGAGTTATTTTAATAATGTGGCATGATAACTCATAGTTCATTCAGAGCAAATCGACTGAAACCTGTATAACGAAATTAAGCACAAATTAATCCTTATTTGTTCAACTCATTCCTCTGGCATGTCATGTAATCTAAGATGCATTACTTTGCTACAATACATACCGGTAATAACTTTGTGGTGATGCGTATGAGAGAATATCCATCTATTTTCACACCCTTATGTAATACACACGACTGTAGCAATAACAGTATTTAATGTGTGATGATGAGAGAATGGTGGCAACTCACAATCACGATTACCAACCCAAACGATACTGCTGTAAATGGGACTTTAATGTTCGCTTCCAGACACATCGTGACCAGGAGGCCCGATACTTTTTGGAGTGAGTGTACATTCGCAATCCAAAATATGTATCCAGGCTTGCTTCAAATAGTCTGATCAAGTATTAGGCGAACTCAAGGAAATATGAAACAGGGTAAGCGTGTAATTGGTTCACTAGAATGTCAAATGATTCGAAGCTTCAACCTAACCTGGATACATATTTTGGATTGCAAGTGTATAGTCGGCGGCAAAAGTCCTGTCGCCACATTTGCCAAGTCATGAACGAAGTATGGAAGTATTAGCTTCACAGGCTTGTAAAATGAATAACCTGAGACATTAATTAATTTGTTCCCTGGATATCTTAATTTAGTATGACGAATGTTTTTTTTCGATGATTAGCCTTTTTGTTATTCTTCAACAAGCACTGTTTCAGGCGACAGAACTTTTGCCGCCGACTGTACAGTCACTCATAAAAGTAAAGACACCCCCAGGCAAGACACCTTTTAAGTGGTGTGATATCGGTTCTGGTAACATTGTACAGCTGGTCACACTTCCGTGAGGCCCACCCAGCGTTGTCAATGTTGGCCGAGATAACCCCGAAACACTAGTTGTGAGCTCTGCTCGCTCGAACCATTCACTGGTGAGAGGGAGAAGTAAGGAGGGTAGGGGGGGTGCCTGCCTATACAAGAGAGGTGAGAAATTATTCTTGGGGAGGTGAAAAATGAATGGAAGCTTGAATAAAAGTACGAAAATACACCCGGTTATCAATGATTTATGTACCGATATTAGTGTCAATTATTAACATCATTAATTAAAGGTAAGATTAACTTTTTCATATTATGATGTAACACAAAAACAACCGAGGTAACATTATTGTTACCTCGGTATAATAATTTCGTATAATATTTAATGGTTATTTTCAAGCACTAAACGCTGAAAAATACTTACACAATAACTGAATAAGAATCATGAACCAGAATGCTATTTATTAAATGAAGCAAATGTGAATACCTATATATTACATGTGTCAAGTGTTGATACCACTAACACACACTTCCATAAGTTCCATTTCCCCCGTATCTACCTAACAGTTTATAATCGTGTCAAATATCAAGGCTCTCATTATCCCTCACGTGATACCAACCTTGTAATATTCTGAATACTTTTAATAATAGCTCGTTGTATTGAATATAGTGAACACGTGCTGTTTGATAATTTACTATAAATCCCTCAGTATTTCATCTGTTTCTAGGTAGCGAAATTTGTTTATTTTGGCAGATAATACAAGTGAGCAGAAGCCAGGGAGATTGCGTCTGGCACCCACAGGCTTGTCAACTGTTTTTTTTTTTTTTTTTTTTCATTAATTAGAGATTGACGTTGACTCTAGTCTCGTTAGCCCAAATTAGTTTTGATACTCCAAGAGGATTATGAGTTGGTTGAAAACCACTAAACTGGTAAGGGTATTGAAGACTGGGTGTGGAAATATTCCCTATCCAACATGTTGTCAGTCCTGATGACCTGAAGATGTGTAAGGTGGTGCAGTCAGTCAGTTCACAAGGCAAGGTGTATATGGAAATTCACACTAATATCAACCTTGTAGCAGAAGACAGTAAAGACCAATACGGCATCAAATACAACGGTATGAGTAGTGGTAGAGTGTATATGGAATGTCGCACTAATATCAACCTTGTAGCAGAAGACAGTAAAGACCAATACGGCATCAAATACTATGGTATGAGTAGTGGTAGAGTGTATATGGAATGTCACACTAATATCAACCTTGTAGCACAAGACAGTAATGACCAATACGGCATCAAATACAACGATGTGAGTATTGGGAAGGTGTTGTATGATGGGAAACACAGGATTTCAGACCTTAACACGCCTTCAATAAAGTTTAATTTTAAGAAATGTTGAAAATAGTTGCCAGCTTCTTTATTAACATGTCCGATGAAACCTCAACTGTGCATTCCATGTATTACTTGATGGAACTATTACAATGTTTAAATAATTATGAATATACTTCTCTCGCAACTCATGACAGATAAAACCAATAGAACCTCTGTCACCAACATTATTATGTTATGTGTGTGTGTACTGGCTTATATAATTATATAAGTATATTACATGCACACAGAAAAGAGAGATACACACGGAGAAGAGAGATACAGACCAAATAATAATTTTTGCTACCAAGAGACAAATGACAAAAAAAGGGTTTCATATAGTCAAATTCCAATATTTCAATACAACGAGCTATTATTAAAAGTATTCAGAATATTACAAGGCTGCTATCACGTGAGGGATAATGAGAGCCTTGATATTTGACACGATTATAAACTGTTAGGTAGATACGGGGGAAATGGAAGTGTGTGTTAGTGGTATCAACACTTGACACATGTAATATAAAGGTATTCACATTTGCTTCATTTAATAAAGAGCATTCTGGTTCATGATTCTTTTTCAGTTATTGTGTAAGTATTTTTCAGCGTTTAGTGCTTGATGATAACCATTGAATATTATACCAAAAAATACCGTATACAATAATATTACCTCGGTTGTTTTTGTGTTACATCATAATATTAAAAACTTAATCTTACATTTAATGATGTTAATAATTGACACGAATGTCGTTATATAAATAATTGATAACTGTTTGGAGGAAGGTTGGTTTGCTCGAAACATTATCCCAACTCATGCTTCGTCTCATCTACCATTAGTTACAAATGTGTCGAGCAAATCAACTTTATCTCTCAAGCGCCATCACTGACGTCACGTACACTGTTGCCAGAACCGATATCACAAGTATAAGAAGATGACTGGCCTGTGGGGGTCTTAATTTTTATGAGTGACTGTACATACATATATATAGTGGAAAAGTAGCCCTTTATTAAAAATTTATGTTCGCAAATGTTTACTTAATTAATTGAAGAATAATGCATGCAGAACAATATAACTAAAATCATCATCATCATCATCAAGTGTTCTGCCCATGGGCAGGTCCTTTCATGGATCATACCTTTTCCATCTCCCTCTATCTTGAGCTAACCTTTTTAGCTTCATATAACTTTTGTTCCCTCTAAGATCATCCATCATTGCTTTCCTCCTCCTTCCTCTAGCTCTTTTCCCTTGAAATCTGCCTTCTATCACCTCTCTCAGTAAACCATCTCCCCTCAACACATGACCAATCCAGTTCTTTTGTCTTCCCTTTATCACATTAATGAGGTTCCTTTCTTCTTCCACCTCTCGCAGCACATCGTCATTTCTCCTATGTTCTCTCCAACTTATTTTCAACATTCTTCGCCATATCCACTTTTCAAAGCTTTCTAATTTCCTTTTATCTGCTGCATATATTGTCCATGTTTCTGCACCATAGAGTGCCACACTCTATATCAAGCTCTTCACCAATCTCTTCTTAAGTTTAAGGTTCTAATTTCCTGTCAAAAGGAGTCTCTCTTTTTCAAATGCAGCTTTACCCATTGCAATTCTGGTTCTTATTTCCTTACTGCACCTTCCATCATTTGTTAGTATACTGCCAAGATATTTGAAACTGTTAACCTCCTTTAAATTTTTATTTTCTATAATTATTTTAATAGGGACTCCCTGTCTTTTGGCAATTCTCATTACTTTGGTCTTTGATTCATTAATTTTAATTCCATATTCTTCTGCTGTTTTATTCAAACTATTAACCATTTCCTGCAATCCCGTCTCACTGTTACATACAATTGCCTTGTCATCTGCAAATCTAATTGACTTAACCATCCTGCCACCCACTCTCACTCCCTCCTCCAGTTCCAACAATGCTTCATTCATCATTGCCTCTGCATAGATGTTAAATAATACTGGAGATAGAGAACATCCCTGTCTGATCACACCTCTTCCAACCTCTCCAGGTTCTGATTCACCCTCAGCAACTCTTACCCTTACCGTTTGATTCAAATACAAATTTCTTATCAACCTACGATCTCTCCAGTCCACACCAATTTCTTTCAGTATCTCAAACAGTTTTCTCCACTGTACTCTGTCGAAAGCTTTTTCGAAATCAACAGAGCACACAAAAATTTCCTGATCATTCTCTATCATCTTTTCACTCATTATCCTCATGATACCAATTGCTTCTCTCGTTCCACACCCAGCACTAAAACCAAATTGATCTTTCCCTATGAACTGTTCAGCTTTATTCGTCACCCTTCTAGTAAGTACTTTCAGTATTATCTTAGAAGCATGACTAACTAGACTTATTGTTCGGTAATCTGAACATATTACTGGTCTTGTTTTCTTAGGGGGGGTTATCATAATAAGGTTTACAAAATCAGATGGCCATTCACCCTCTTCATATTAGTCTTTAGTCATTTCTATCAATTCTTTTCTTGCTTCTCCGTCAAGATTCTTCAAAAATTCAGCAGGAATTTCATCTTGTCCTGGAGACTTACCGTTTTTCAGGTCTTTTATTGCTCTCTCTATTTCACTTTCTATTAACTGAGGTCTTAGAAAATCCTTTTGAACATCAATCTCATCTTCTATTATTTTGTCAGGTTTGTTTTGATTATCATATAGTTCTTCAACATATTCAATAAACCTACTTCTTATATCTTCTGCTCTAGTCAATTTTTTCCATTCTTTCCTTCTATTTCCTACACCCTTTGACTGTTTCTTTTCTCCTCTCGTATATGTTTCCCTTTCTGATAGAGTAAATCATATCTACCTATTCTTTCTAGTTCTTCCATTTCTATGCACTGTTCATCAAGCCACTTTTCCCTGGCTTTATCAGTTTCTCTTTTCAATTCATTATTCAATTTCCTATACATCCTATTTCCTTCTACTGTATTCTTGTTTTTTCATTTTCTCCTTACATCCATTTTCTCTATCATCTCTCTTGTAACCCAAGCCTTCTTTGCTCTTTGTTTCATATATCCAATACACTCTTCACCACTTTTCTTCATTGAACCCTTCAATATATTCCATCTCTGATCAGTTGTTCTTTGAAAATTTCCATAATCTCCATAATTTCTTTGATCTTGTATCTTTTCATTTACTTTTGATGCATAATTGGTACCGGCATGCTGCTCTCTCTTTAACTTTTCTGTATTCCATTTCTTTCTAGCTTTACTCTTCTTTATGGTCTTAAACCTTATCTCATTTTCCATTAGTACAAGTGTCAGCGTCTGCTCCAGGATATGCTCTCGAGTTTTTTACAGCATTTCGGTATCTGTGCCTCACTAAGATATAATCAATCTGGTACCTTCCTATGTCTCCAGGCATTTTCCACGTATATCTCCTCCTTTTGTGATTTTCAAACCATGTATTGGTTATCACAAGTTTCTTCCTGCGACAGAATTCAACCAGCGTTTCCCCCCTCTCATTTCTTCTGCCCATTCCAAACTGGCCTACTTCTCTCCCATCCGATCCCTCTCCCACAATACTGTTCCAGTCTCCCATGATGATTACATTATCATTTGTTACTTCATTATCTAAAACTTCTTCTATGGTATCATACATTTCATCTATTTCTTCTTCCGGATGCTCACTAGTGGGCATATAGACCTGCATGATAATGGTATCTACTTTTTGTCCCTTTATTTTTAACCACATTAATCTATCCGAGATACACTCATACTTTCCCACAGATCTTCTAACTTTCCCTTTAATAAGTATGGCCTCTCTTCTTTCAGCTCTTTCACCTCCTGAATAAATGACTCTAGTATTTCCATCAATGTAGTCTCCACTCTTTTTCCATCTCACTTCTGATAGTCCCAGTATATCCATATTCATTCTGTTCATCTCATACATAATATTCTCTAGTTTTCCTGGCCTATTCATTGTTCTGACATTCCACGTGCCAATCCTCATCTTATAGCAGGGGTTTTGCTGAATAACGACCTGAGAAGCCCTGCTACCTCTCCTGCCGGGCGCGACATTGCCATTTCTATGATTGGCAATCCCGGTAACGCCGTTCACTTCATTTCTGTTTAAAGACATGATCCATGATTAGTTCATGGGCAAGTTAGTGAAGTGGTTGCCTGATGCCTTCTTCACCGCAGGCCCAGCTGACTAGGGCATGATCTAGCTGACTAGGATCCAGGAACTCCTACCATTGTCTAACTAGTAGATCCTCTGCTAGCAGTCCTATCCACCATTGCTGCTGCCCAATGGCTTCACCGTAACCCTGGAACGGGGGACTTGACAGGTACTACACCTTGTCCATGGGTGACCTGAGACTATGCATGGCAGGTTTGTCCATTTCCTGAGGTAGATAATCTACCCGCATACCAGCTAACTAACTAAAATACAGTACTTTAAAGTGTATGTGTTATTTTTTTTTATTAAATATAGGACGGGTATCCAGGTCAGAATGACCACACCTCAAAGCACACTTTTACACTCTCCTAACCAGTTCAAAGACTGTTCCACACTGATTTCGTCACGTGTCAGAATCACTATTACAACACAAGTTGAAAATATTATAACGTCACTCACTGTCTTTGTTACGTACAGTCGTGGTCTAAAAAAAATCATCCATATAGGGGTAACTCACGTAAGACTTTGATAGCTTCCCTCTGTTCATTGATAAAGTTTCCAGTAAATAGGTTAAATATTTTGATTTACGTCAAGCAGCTATGCACTACGGTGCTTAAAACAATAACTTGATATGTGAAAATTTAAACATTAGACAGCAAATTCTTTGATATACTCATTTGTGGATGATTATTATTGACCAAGACTGTACGCATATGGTAATTATCGCTAAGGCGAAGAGCTGAAAATACGCCAATGCAACAGAAAATGAGGGTGCCACCGAAGACTCAGTGAGCACCCTAATGCTGGGATCACACATCTGCGATCTAGCCTCTGCGACTATCTGCGATGACAGAATTTTGCCAAAATTTGTGTAATCGCAGTTTACAACGACGTTCCTACGCTTTAATCTCAGCGGCATCGCAGATAGTCGCAGAATGTCGCAGGTGATCGCATTAACTTCGTGCGACTCGGGAAGTGGCTGGGATCATGTTCAAATTTTCAAAACTTTCGCAGGCCACCTCTGCGATTATCGAATCGCTCGACTAGTTGCAGCGGGGACGCAGTATGAGCGAAGCTCGGTCGCCGCTCGCTGCAATGTGGCAACGACGGCCTGCGTCAAAGCACTGCGCAGTCGAGCGATTCTCCCACCAAGCGATGTGGCAGCGACGCATCGCCCCTATATAAGATGCCCGCTCGATGCGTCTCAGCACAGTCTCCGCTCGGAAGCGATAGAGTAACGACCTTCCAGCGACCACCAATCAACCTCCAACAGCACCACCATGAAAAAAGATCACCTCAGGCAATCTCCCGAAGAAGGGGAAGAAGAGGTTTGCGGCCCCTCTGTCTGCGGAAGTGACCACTGACCCTGCCACACACATACACACAAACCATTAAAGAACATACATCAGGATTTTTAGGGGAATTAGAACACCAACACACACATACACACACAATGGCCACCAAAAAATTCCTACATTTTACCTGGCCTTACACCTGGCCCCGACAACCAGGCTGGCTATATTGGCAGAGGTGAAATATGGCCACCTTTGCAGCTGGTATAAATGGCCAGTCCACACGTTTAATACAGCATGTAGGACGTGGAATAGTTTCGTACGATATAATTATATTTCTTACATGTTTGTATTATTGTATTCTTTTATAATTATAAGTGTGGGTTCATTTTAACTTTTTTCACTTCTCTAACGATGATAATAAAACAACTACAACAACAGTAGTAATCAAAATAACAACAATGAAAAAATATATTTATTAATAATAATAATAATAATAATAATAATAATAATAATAATAATAATAATAATAAAAACAACCAATATAATATCAACAACAACTAAAATAATAACAACAACAACACGAATAATAATAATAATAATAATAATAATAATAAATAATAATAATATTGCGTTCACCATACTTATTGGGATTACTAAACTAAAGGCTTGTTTTATTTCTCCCCTTTCTCTCTTCTTTTCGTTTTATTTCATTCATTTAATCTTTTGCAATTTAACTCCTTTACACAATATGTTTGATTTAGATTTTCTCTTGTTTTCTTTCTTATTATCCTTCATTATTTCATTCATAATTAGTAGGTGGACTCACCCCTCAATATATAGCTGTGGCGTCAGAACTGCGATCATTTTTTGACATCGTTGGGAAATCGAACTGCAAGCGAGAGGCAGTCGAGCGACAATGGAGCAGCCATCGCAAAACGTCGCAGGTGCTCAAGACGTCCTCACGATAACTCCTCGCATGAAGTCTGCGAAAGGTGCAGTAAGCTGTGATACACAGACGATCACTTCTAGACCTTTCCTCGCTTCGTCTGCGATGATTCGCAAACAACTGCAACTAAGCGAGTGAAGGACGAGCAGATGTCGTAATGGATCACGATATCTGCCTAGTCGTTGGGAATCGCTGTGTTTGAGTGGCGACATCCACATTTTCGGCATCGCAGATAGTTGCAGAGGCTGGATCGCAGATGTGTGATCCCAGCATAACCCACACTCAATCCGACTGAAGGGCAATACTCAAATGGGGGGGGGGGGGGTACACCACCGTCGACAGGGTAGGGCTTACGACTATTCACTAATACAACGGAAAACAATAAAATATCTTCTCATCACATAAGTATAACCCACTGGTTCTGATTTGCACTCGACTACGAACCAAAAAAGTAGTTCTATAGAGAGGCTGCTGTAAGTAAACCATCCCTTGGGATTCCACGACACCGCCAGGCAATATCGGAGGGTACAAATGCAACTACAATACAAAAACAAGAAAACAGTGGTGTTAAATGTGGTAATACCGCCCATATAAACTAAACTGTCTCCCAGTTACGTACAAAAACACCGCTGGTTTTATAAGAAACAAAAACATACACGAAACATAATTATAAGTAAAAACATATAGAAAAGATCAGAAGAAACAACATGTGGGAAACAAAGATCATTTGTCAGGGAGGGAATCATCCAGAGGCTGGCAGCATGGTAGTACCGTATACCACAGGTCAATGCCTACACATTACACCAATGCCCAGAATTTTGGTAGGGAATATGTACTGGAATGATTATGGCTGAGGATAGTTGTACTCGTGGGTCGTCCACTTCAGCTTTCAGCTTACCTGTGGAAATACCTGCCGAAAATTTCACTTACAATTGGGCTGGTGTAAAACTTACCACAAACTCTTCCTTGACTCTGAGACCTGGCGCCAGTCAAATTCTACCCTTTGACTGAACTTACTACTCTCGTCTGGTCTTGGGGAAACTAATGTAATTACTCAAGGTTTAGAGTAAACGCTTGAGGTATATCGGGTTACAAGATTACAGGTTATATCAGAGAGCTTGTGTCTCTCAAAAATAGGAGGTAGATTATTTCTCACCTAAGGCAGAGCTATAACAGGCTTCTCTTCTGTCGTTCCTCCCTGACGTACACGTGTCTCGTACGTAATAGATAGCAACGAGGGTGTGGATAATGTTGAGTTTATATGTGAAATATACACATGCTATATACAATTTTATACAAGAATAATGTGAGTAAATATATATTGTTCCCTTCTCTACATACAAGATGACAATATGGAGTTGATTATAGTATGGAGATTAGCATAGAAATGATTATAGAGTGAATCTAGTGAAGCTGGTATGAACTGCCTTCAACTCCTACGCCATATTCCACCACCATGGGTGTGTCATGTGTCGCGGGCGTGATACGGACGCGGATACATAATGAGGATGAGCTGGATCATAATAAAGTGGCTAGAGATGCTGTTCTATAAGTATGTTTGGCGTGGCTGCTCCTATGTTTTATTGTAGCCAAGATATCTGAGGGTATTCTCGACTTATGGTAGTGAAGATGTCAAGTGAGGAGTAGTGGTGATTTTAATGGGTAGTGAAGGTGTTGCAGAGATACTGGTGTGGTAGTGGAGATGAAGTGGGTATCTCAGTTGATTTTGATATGGTAGTCATACAATATTACATACAACTCTGCTATATTATAATAGAAGACATAAGGAGAAATAAAGTGTTACTCAAGTACGCCAGTAACTTGTTGTTGTTGCCATAGACGTATTGAGGTATAAAGTTATACACTTCAAACATTCCTCCCTTTTCTCCTCTCCAGCAGTTTGGCATCATGTCTGGGATTGTGAAGTTGATTTTGGCGAGGGGCTTCCAGAGTAGAGGCTCGATACAGGCATTAATGGTCCGATCGCTGGTCACTTCACCTTCAAATACAGCACCAACCGCAGCAGTGGCAGCAGAGAGTCAGCAGTCACAGCCAATCAAGTCCATTAAAGAAATGCCAGCACCCCCTCACTGGCCTCTGCTGGGAGTCTTACCTGGCTTTATTTTTGATCAATTAACTGGAGGTAAATTGATTAATCTTAATTAGATCATAATCTGCATGGTAGCATGAACTGTAATACACTCATACACCACCCACTACATTACATGGCAAAACACCCACAGATGGTTGATTCATTTATAGATAAGTTACTCTTCTAAGCTATCACACTCAGAGTCATTTAGATTGACTTGCACCCTATATATGTTATTGAATTCCTCTTTCGCCCTGGACGATGTATTATGATTATAACAGTTCAGGCCGTGCAGCTATAATTTTACTGAAAACCTAAATCCTAAAGTAAAACTGGCTTAAATAGTGCTACAACGGTGCAGACCAGACAATAAGAGAGAGAGAGAGAGAGAGAGAGAGAGAGAGAGAGAGACGTTATTCAAGGCACTCTCGACATTTAACTTTGAACATATAACTTATGTTACCAGCCTCGCCCAGCCCGTCTGTGGCCAATGTGAACAATAAAGACCGAAATTTCATTATGTGATGATGAATATAATTATATGGTACAGTCACGAGCATAAGTTTCTTTACCCCCATGGCGAGAATGAGGTCGAAGTTGTGGTTGGAGACTGGCCAGGCAAACGAACATTGGGAGTCAGTATCTCATGACGGCGTAAAATTAGTTGTATTCAAGTGAACACCAACCGTGACATGAAGCATCATCCGAACATTATGAACTGGTCCATTTTTGTTCGTCTAGTCCATATCCAACCACGACTTCGACCTAACTCTCGCCAGGGGGGTAAAGAAACTTATGCTCGTGACTGTACAGCTGGTCACACTCTCGTGAGGCCCACCCAACGTTGTCAACGTTGGCCGAGATATTAACCCCCAAATACTAGTTGTGAACTCTGCTCGCTCGAATCATTCACTGGTTGGAGGGAGAAATGATTCTTGAAGAGGTGAAAAATGAGTGGAAGCTTTAATAAAAGTTCGAAAATACACCCGGTTATCAATTATATTATTTATATACTGACATTCGTGAGTGGGCTTCACGGGAGTGTGCCCAGCTGTACATGTACCGTCGGCGGCAGAAGTCTTGTCGCCTCATCTGCTTCACCGAGATAGGCAGTGTTCATGGACTCGAGAAATACGCACGTTTTCCACACTTAATAATCTCGAGTCTATGAACATTGCGTGCCTCGGTGAAGCAAGTGAGGCGACAGGACTTTTGCCGCCAACTGTACTACCCTATATGTAATAATAAATGTATACTGATAATTTGCTGGTCATCTCTGGAACACTCTACCTCCATCCATTTCTCCCCTTACTATTAAGCATGCTCCACCTATAAACGCAATGTGTCTAGCACTATTTAAACATAATGTGGGGGAGACACTGGCAGAGGGGGAGGCGGTGGCAGAGTGGATAGAGAGACGGATTGCAAATGTTAAGGACCCGGGTTCGAATCCACGAGAAAACGTCTGGGATTTTTCTGAGGTGAACTGGGTCCAGCTGTTCGTCAATTATCCTGCCTACGCCGACTCGTCAAGAAAATACCCCCTACATCGTCGTCAAACAACATAGAAGATGCCAGACCATATTCCAAGATGCTGTGAGTGACAGTGTAGCTGCTCTCCCCTGATAGTGACGTGTATAAACAAGGTGTCTACATCTAGTGGGACAGAAGAGAAGCTACGATACCAACATCACCACGAAGCTCCACTGTCTCATCTGGTGCGACACTCAATAAACTCGGGTCTCGCAAGAGTCACGGGCTACTGATAGCCTACAGTCCCGAGGTTGAGGTATAGAAAAAGAAAAAAGAAAAAAAAAGAAGCATCTCGAACGGAACAAAATATGGATTTGAATTTTTGCTCATTTTATCTCACAGGTGAGGGCACTTAGTGGGCTGTCAGTGTTTCGTCATCTTCATCAATAAAAAAAAAATATTGTCATTACACCACCAACAATGTTCATAATGCTCGTATAACGATAAAATTCGTTATTATTGAGATTAATTAATACCATCCCCACAGGATTATAAGTATATCATTGTGACAGACTTGGAGTGACGAGCCTGTAGTACTGTAAATAATGAGGCCTGATGGTGGTATGATATAGAAAAGATAGAAGAAAAAAAGAAAATAAAAAGCCATAAAAATCATAAAACTCACAACTTGTGCAAAAAGGTGAGGGTGCTCCTTTCCACACTACAAGCCACCTCCCCTAGCATCTGGAAGAGATTGTAAGAACCGTCCCACACCCGGTACACGGAGAGGTACTGACGACGACGGTCCGCAAGGCTGGGCCTCTCAACAAGAAGATACCGCACTGTCAAAGGGACTAGACAATCATCACAGTAGGGAGGGGGAGCCCACTCCATTAAAAATCCATGAGTTAGTGGCCAATGCGGAGACGGGCAAGAGCCATTTTCTACCAGCAGGACAGGCCACTGTATCTCCACAAACCCAGGCGCTGGCGGATGTGGCAGAGCTTGATAGCCCCAAGAGCGTCCCATTTGTCCTGCCAATAGGAACGAATGGTAGCATCTAAGTAGGGTCGAAGGTCCATATTAGGTACGGGATGATGCCTAACAGGTGGCCGAGCACTGGAGGCCACAGCCTTAGCCAGGGTGTCAACGTGCTAAAATCGGAGGAGTAAATATTCTTAGGCCCTCACCTGAGGGGACAAATCTGGAAGTCATGAATGCCCACCTCCTTCATAACCTTCCTGACTCGGAAGCCAAAGGGCCATGGGTGCGAGGATGTGAGGGGTAGTACTGAGACATGATATCAGATGACACTGCCAAGTAAGGAAGGGAGTCAGGAAGTCGATGTAGCGATGCCAAAAATGAACCATCAAAGACTGGCGACCACCAGGACACAGGGGATTGGGGACGACCTGAAGGCTCCGGTCGCCAGACGTACCCCAGCATGATGAACAGGGTCTAAGACTCTGAGACCGGCATCCGTGGCAAAGGAGTACACTTCACACCCATAGTCGAGTTTCGAACCTAATAAGAGCACGAGATAGGCGGAGGAGTGTGGCCCTATCAGACCCCCAGAATATATGACCCAGGACCCCTAAACGTGTTGAGAGCATGGAGTCAAGAAAGCAGGAAAGTAAAATATCTGTAAAAAAAAAAAAAAAAAGACCCCAAAAGCGAGTCTCCTCGACACAATGCATACGATGATGGTACGAGAATAAATCCGGATCAGGGTGGACTTCCCGGATGCGGCAGAAGTGCATAGCAACCGTATTGGCAGAAGAGAAGCGAAACCCTTGAGAACCAGCACAACACGACACCCTGACTATGGCAAGCAGCATGCACCACTCCGCCACTACATACGGGAAGCAGCAAACCAGTTCGTCAACGTACATCGAGTTGGCTATACTGTCCGGAAGGGATGAGGCAATGACGTTAATTGCCACACTATAAACAACGTGATACTGATGACGGTTCCCTGGGGGATGCCCTCCTTCTGTGCTACGGGTGCAGAGAGGGCTGCGACCACTGAGAACCTCTTTAGGAAAGAGAGGGAGGCGACCCCTCAGGACATACGCATAGAGTTGCATTAGAATGCCATATTGCCATGTAGTGTCATTGGCTTTCTATAAATCGAAGAATACAAAGACTAGGTGTTGATGTCTTGCAAAAGCCTCACATGCAGCGGCATCCAACTTGACCAGACCGTCTATAATGGAATGGTGTTTACGAAAGCCAGACCGGGACGGAGACAGAAACCCACCCCGTTCTAGGAAGTAAAACAGTCTGACATTCACCATCTTCTCAAATAGTTTACAGAGACAGAAGGTCAAGGCAATAGGTCGATAATTGAGGGCAACACTAGAGTCCTTGCCTGGCTTGGGGAAAGGAAGGATGGTAGCAACCCACCACCCATAAGGGAAGACACCCTTCAGCTAGATTCTGTTATATAAAGCTAGAAGAAATGAGAACGCCTCCTCACGCAAGTGTTGCAACATTGCATATAGGATGTTGTCTGGCCCAGGAGAAGTGTCGCCTCAGAGAGAGAGTGCAGGTCTCTTAGGGTGAATATATGGTTATAACTTTCATTCATCTTCCCTAAGAAACCAGGGCACTGCCCTCCTGGGCTCCCAGCACATGAATGACAGCCAGAGGTCGAGATTCACAGCTGGAGACTCTTGCAAAAGCCGCCGTCATGGTGTTGGCCACTGTTACACCATCCATGATCTTAACTTTATTGACCTTAATTCATAACTCGCGGGTGTAGCAATATTTCGGCACTATCAACAAGTTTGGAGCCTCGCGGGTGTTGTATTATTTCGGCAGAACCGTTTTTGAACGCGTACGGTCTCTAGCAAGCTTGTTTCGAGGTGGCAGCACGGTGGCTGGCATTCAAGGACTTTGCTACAGCCATCTCACCCACCACCACTCAGTGTGGCTTAAACTGTGAGAGGAGAAAGACATGTTTTCATAACTCCTCTTTTCCTGTAATTACCATTCATTATATTTCATATTATTGTGTTGAAAAATGTGATTTTGACATGTTTTTTAACGAAATTGGAGTGTGAAACTTAGATATATAAATATAGTGTAAATAGAGTGAAAAAATGAATCTTGAGCTGATGTCATTGTGAGGTGGCTAGCCATCCTACAGATGTTATTTTAATCTTCCCAAGTACATCATGAGACAGCTAAAGGTTTGTATTTCATTATCCTGTATCATTTATTACTATAGTGTGAGTGGTTTACAAGCCATTAGCCATCAAAATTGTTGTTTACATAGTGACCGTGAGTGCAGGAGAGAGGCCCAGAAGGGAGAGATGCCACGGTAGATAATGCCCGCAGCTAAGTGGTTAAGGACAGGTGGAGGACTAGGAGAAAATTTCCACGCCATCTTATGGACTCTCCTGAACACCTGGGTGACTGGGGTTCCAAGATGCACATCGTGCCTCTTTTAAAATTCGTCTAGCCCGAGCCCTTGCCCGTCGGAAATCCTTTAAAAGAATAGGGTCCCCACGAGGCAAGAGAAATCAGCGCACTTCTCCCGTACAGCAGTGTTGCAGACTGGTGACCACCAAGGGACAGGACGTTTGGAAAAGTGGCCAGAAGTTGTAGGGACAGAGTTGAGAGCAGCAGAGTGGAGCATATCAGTGAAATTGGTCACAGCCTCATCAGAGGTACTAAAATATGAAACAGAAGAGATAAAAGAAGTAAGATTTTTAAAAAATTGCCAGTCAGCCTTCTCTAATCTCCACCGAGTAGGACGGGACTGCAGTTCGTACCTGTTATTTTCCAAGAGTATAGAGAATTTATCACTACCATATAAATCGGGCAACACACTAAAAAAAAAAGTGCACTGGGTGAGGAGAGGGAAATGTCAGTCCCAGTAGGGCTATGGAAATGTGTCACATCTCTTATTTAAAACCTCTAATCCCTCATCCTCAATAATATAAGTTAATAAAATACCCCTGGGATTGATCGTACTGTCACCCCACAGAGAATGATAACTCAATAAGATAAAGGGGGAGGGAAGGTCTCGTACAAAACGGATGAGATCACCCCACCCAACTGTAACACTGGGAGGAAAGTATAGACTGCACACCGTGTAGGGGCAGTCTATAAAAACCTTAACTGCAACAGCCTGGAGTGGAGTGTTAAGCTCCAGGCTCGTCGAACTAGAAATGCAGAGCCACCATGATGACCCTGCCCTTCAAATTAATTGGAATAAAATGCAGAGTATACTGGAGGATTGACAGGAATGGATTCCACATGCATCGTCTCTTGGAGACAAACACAAGCAGGGGAGAACAGAGAGAGAAGAACCCGCAGTTCCACCCAAGAGGCACGTAAGCTATGGCAATTCCACTGAAGACTGAAGAACCTTGAACAGGGTTACTTTATGCACTTTGAGGGAGATTGAGGAGCATCATGGCATGTGTAAGATCTTTGGCTCTAATTAAAACACCCTTACATACTTTTTCATGTGGCGCATCGGAAGTAATTTCTTTTTCCAGATACCTAGAAACATGGATTAGGTTACCATGCCCTGTAGTAAGCCACAAACTAAAAGGGTGTATGAATGTGTCGCTCCTTAGGGACATGCTCTAAAAAGTCATCAAAGATGTTAGGGCAGTAGTCATTGTCATTGTCAACTATATTCGTTGACAGCAACATCTGAACCGTACAGTGAGTATCCCCCACAGACAGAGAATCTTTTACCTAAAAAGCTGCTTTGGAATCAGCATTTGCATTAAAAGTTATATATAACACCGATTGGATCTGCAATCACTGTCATAAGTGAGATGGATACGGAGAACCACTCCAAAACGCTTAAAAATGGTGTGGATAGCAACATAGGAAAGTGGGGGTGTTGATGGTTTAATGGTTAGCACATTCGCCCAGCACGCGAGAGATCCCGAGTTCAATTCCTGGGTTAGTGAAATTGTTGGACAACTTTCTCACCCCCCCCCCTATGTCCCTGTTCACCTAGCAGTAAGTAGGTACCCAGCAAGGATAGCAACCTGTAGGCTAGGGGAAGATGTGTTGATGGCTGGGGAAGATGTGTTGATGTAAACTACCCAGCACACCTCTCAACTACCCAGCACACACCAGTGAGGGAAAGATGTGTTGATGTAAACTAAACAGCACAGTCTGGTGAGGGCTGGTTCTATCCAGAAATGAGGAATCTGGCATCCTCTACCACACCCTGGCCTGTTTTATCTGTTTATCTTACTATTTCTCATTCCTGATGATATGGCCCGATTGGGTACATGCCCGTGAGCCAGCAGACCACTCGTCTGTTGCCATCGAAGAAACAGATCTCACTATCTCTCTGGCTCCATTTGGGGGCCCGAGCATCTGCGCGGCTTCGGTCAACTAGACTCGGGACTGCTCGACCAGACAGTCTGGGGAACTACAACAACAACAACAACAGGCTTTGTCGACACAACCCCTGACCTGCTGGGTCTTCTTTTGATAGTAGAAATTACAGTCAAATACTGCTAGTTAGACAGTACATCAGTCGGAAAGGGCCTGTCATACAGCTGATGTCTCTGATTGGTCATGTCAGGACATGCATTAAGCATGTCTATGATTGGTTAATCATATCTCCCTTACCCCTCGGAAGCGTCTGCAGAGAGTTGGCTCGTGTTTGCCGATTACTTCACTGATTGGTCCAGCCAGCACATCCAGTAAGCACATCTGTATTTAGTGGATACAAGCATTCATTCATTATCAGTATAAAGTCTACTATGTATGCAGCAGTTATGTGATGTGGTGGTGTAGTGGTAAACTACTTAGCCTTATCTACCGTGGCAACTCTGCCTTTATCCTACACTCGAAGTCACTATGTAAACAACACATTTGATGGCTAATAGCTTGTAAATCACTCACACTACGTCCTTCCACCCTCACTGCTATTTCAACACTGGCGGGAGGTGGGTAGCTGGACTATAGCTACTCCCTACATACTCAGAATCAGTGTTGCCTCACGGGACAACCATGTTATGGGGCGTGCAATTTTTAAAACTGCTTTGTCGAGAATTCTCGTCACCCTAGGTTCTACACACTTGTTGTTGGTTAAAGTGCATGTGTGGAATGCTGTGCTTGGTGGGTTCGAAGCTCCCAAAGGCACATATGTATTTTTAATTGAAATTTCCGGCAGGTTGTTCCAAAATGACGTCTCTATTAACAACATCGAAGGCACTTCAAAGGTCAATGAAGGCTACCACACTGTTCCTAGAGAGGCGAGAGTACAGGTCTACTTGGCAGTGGTGTGTGGGGAAGGAAACAGCCATGGAAAAAGGCGATTCTGCAGTCGGTACACAAGACGATTGAGTAAGATTCTCTCCATAACCTTACAAAACAAGGAAGTCAGGGAAATAGGCTTGAACTTCGCAGTGCCGTGTTTAGGGATGGGTATTATTGTGCTGCTGGTCCAGGCTCGTGGTACACAACCGTCACGAAAACAAAGATTGTATTCCTTGGCCATGGATTGTACAGTCGAAATAAAGGGTTCCCGGTAAGTTGTTGAAGTAATACCAGCATCACCAAGGAAAGAAGCTCTACCCCGAGAGAGAGCACAGCGCAACTCCTCCTCAGTTATCTGTTTTGTATCATTGTCATCATCTTGCAACAGAGCAGACACCAGATGTAGCCGATGGACAGCAGCACGGAAAGCGAGTGCATCCTGCATGTGGATAGTCAGAATAGCTGGGGTAGATTGTTCTGACCAGGCATTGACATGTTGTTGTTGTTGGTGTTGATGTTCTCCCGGGGCAGAATGACCTCCTGCCCCACAGACCCCTGGTACACTTTGGTCACAGTGAAAAAACAAATTAAAATAAAGGAGGGGCTGGCCCTATATGCCTGGGCTACCGAAGCACATCCCAGGGAAATGGGACCAGAGCTGGACCAGGGAGTCTGGGGGCCTCCGACTGCCAGGGAAATCGGGGGTAAGGTCTTTGATCCCACAGCCAGTACTGTTGGCCCAAGTCCACGTTACCACAAGAGCTACAAGTGGGGCAGCACCTTCCATGAGACAAGCCCTAAAGGGACCATAAGGGGAGGGAGTTTACACTGCTGCATGCAAAGGGAAATGCACCCCCTGTGTGCTGGCGGTCCACACAGCAGTGAAAAAAAAAAACCTCCGGTTGCAGTACACCTCACGTGGATTATTAATCCATGTGGGCAGATCTCGTCAAATCGACTGGAATGTGACCAGATTCTACAACAATCTTTAATTTAGCCCTGTGGAGGATGATTAATATTCACAGAGAATAAAGTCAGCCTCCTGGGCAGGGCATTGACAAGTTGTTGGGCATAGGCGGTGGGAGAGTGATGATGAGCAGTGGCCGGCGTCTTTTTAACAACCCGAGGGATGAGGTGCCACATAGAAGCCACACTCGTTTGCTGGTTGATGCTGTCCGTGAACCGCTGCTAAGACTCAGTGTGAGGACACTCCTGCAGGGCGACTAAAGTGTCCCTAGACATCTGGTAATGATGGAGCAGGTCAGGGGTTGGGTTGGCTTGAAACAATAGGCCATTACGTTCAGCCTCCTCTTTCGCCTCCTGTATACATGTATCAAGCGTCCAGGAGTGGGCAGTATGGCGATGTTGGAGGTGAGGCCGGGAGACTAATAGCCTATAAAAGTCATGAGTGGCAGATACAAGATCAGAGTACAATTGTTCAGGTGAAGATACGTCAAATGTAGGGAATACATGGGCCATAAATATGATGCAAGTCGGGCAATATTTAAGGGGCACAGCAATATGCAAATAAGTGGCTGAAGCACTTGATCCAGCAGGTAGAGAATAATGAATATGAAGAGCGACGTGATCAGAGAATAAGTCTGGCATGGAGGAGCACCGGACCTGAGATCCTATCAAGCCAGACGAGAGGATGTAATCCAGAGTACCTCCCCGGCAATGAGTGGCACCGCCAGTGTTCCAGCGTGTCAGATGATGATTGCGGATGAATGATAGGAGGCGAACACCATCACGATTAATAGAGCCAGAACCATCACCCAAATCAGAATGCTGAGAATTAAAATCTCCCATATACACCATACCACGCACTGTTGGAGAAGGAAGAACCTCAAGAGTGAGTCTTGCGGTGTCAGAATAGACATTACATAGTTGGAGTACTCTATCCCCAGGTGGAACCTCAAATAGCTGAAAAGTCCTTACTAGATTAACATATGGCACATAACCTGAGAGGAGAGGAGCTTGCTCAGCAGCGAGCGACCGTCCTGGAAATGCTTCCTGGAGAAAAATAACAATGGGATGATGACGAAAAACATAGGCCTTAAGTTGAGTGAGCTTAGTATAACTGGTGATACCACATACATTTCAGGAGATGACATCCAGATGGCAATTACTAGGGAATCCTGTGTTTTGAGGTAGAAGACCGAAAAGTGGGGGTAGATGAGCGACCTGGAGAAGATGATGGACCAGGAGAAGGGACAGACTCGAAAAGCTTTTCAAGGCGAGATACAACAATATTCATCCTTTCGGTAAGGGTGGTGACAATTGAGATGATGGCCTGCTGAACCTCATCCAGGGTTGAGAGTTTGGAGTCATTAACAGCCAGAGCGGCAACAAGCCCATCAATCCTGGTTTCAAGAGCAGAGAAGCGGTTCTCGAGGGCCTTACATCGTGCCATGAGGGTAGCAACAGACTTGCGGAGGGCCAGGTCCTGAGGTGAGGCAGGGCTGGTGGGAGGAGCAGACTGGGGAGGTGTTGATGGCGGTGGTGTAGGCGGCGCAATAGTAGAGGCACGAGCCTGGACCTGACATCGAGCCCATCTATGCCACCTGGCTGAAGGCAACGTGGACACTTCCATCGAGATGTATCCTCAGGAGGTGAAGGCTCAGAGGTGGAAACAACAGGACATGATGGATCATCCCTGACAGGACATGTCCTGGAATCATGGTCGGCGGCACACCAGAAACACTTCGGCGAGGAGGAATAGTACCGGGAGATATGCCCAACTCCCCAGCACCTGTGGCACCTCACACGGTGGAAGACAGGGAAGGAAATCAATGGAAATCTCAATTGGAGGTGGGTCGGAAAGACTCCAGACAACAACAATACGGCTAATGCAGGAACCATCTTGGAGAAAACGACAGGCAGAGTACACACCAGGGTATCCTTTGGCAAGTTTTGGGTCAATATCAATAGGAAAACGGGTGAGGATGTAGCTGGGGCCTCTCGGGTAAATGTTGAAGAATGAGAGGCAGAGACAAAAATTCACCAGCCTTGACTCTATCAATGATGTCCTGACGCTTCCTAGGGATGTAGACAAACCGGGAGGTGACAGCAGCCATCTTGACTTCAGGCAGTTCACTCTGCAGTTTGAAAGCCCTGTTGACATCAGACAACCAACCCAGCTCTGTGTCTGTAGATGGGTTCCCAGGAAAGGAGAGCTTGACATAGACATCTCTCATCTCTCGGGACAAAAGCAGAAAGGTTAGACGAGGACAAGGAGTTGGTATATAAGGAAGAAACACCAGCATGAGGCAGAGAAGGTACTTTGTGCACAGCTGAAGTACCCTTTGTTTTCTTGGCAGCCGGAGACAAACAGTCCACACCATCGGAATCCTGTGAGGAGTCAGACAAAACGTCAACGGGTCGCTTGGTAGAGGTTGAGGATGTGGACGGCTGCAACCTGAGCTGCGGAGTGACCGAGGACGGGGATGGGGGGGGGGGGGTTGCGCGAGGGCAAGTCAGGCCAGTGATCCTCAATTGGAGACTCGTCATCGTCCGACTTGTCCAAGTCGGCCTCCAAATAGGAATCCAAGCCCTCCATCAGGCCAGGGAAGGCCTAGATGGGAAGCAAACAACTGTACACTAACAACTGAACACACAATCAGCCACAGACACACACACACAAACAAAACCACAACAAAACAGAACACAGAATCACAACAGACAAACAACACCAAAATACACGACAGAAACAACAACACAAACAACTATGCAGGCAGAGCGCCAGGAGAACGTCCACACTCCACCAGGGTTGGAGCGAGACTCTGAGCTGGCACTGGCTTCACACCATTGCCTGGTCAGAGACTACTTGCCACGACTGTACCTCTCCTTTCCCAAAAAATTTCTTTTGTATTAGAATGATTGGACTGTCAGTAACTTTTATAGTATGAAAGATTTATAATTCTGATAAATATGCTGTGTAGTTTAATTTGAAGAGAGCTAATCTAATTCTCAATAATTGTATTCGAACTTGAAAAGTTATCTAGCCTGAGCTAACCTACTGTAAGAGTGGACCCTAAAAAAATTCATCCTTCCACAGAAATGAAGGGAAACAAGATTCATGAGTACTTTTTTAAGCTATGCAAGACTTACGGTCCTGTCTTTAGAATGGAAAATCCATTAAACCCTTCCATGGTGGTGGTGACAAGGCCTGAAGACTGTGAAACCATGGTGAGGGCCACGATGGACAACCCAGTGAGAGATGGATTTACTTCACTCAAAAAAATCAGGGAGGACACTCTGGACGACTACTTTGAGGGCAAGAGTGGCATACTGGTCGAGTGAGGATTTATTGAACATAGATAACTGTATATCTGAACTTGACATAAATATAGCTATTTTACAGTAACGAGCCCTAAGTAGGTATTATAGTGTAGGTAGGAGAACACTGCAGAGGAATGTGTCAGAGGAAGTGGAAGAGAGAATATAATATATGTAAGAGACAAGTGAAGAGGATGGTGAGTGAGAGTAAAAGGAGAGTGGATGAGGAGTTTGGTAGGAAACTGAGTGAGAAGTTTAAAGAAAACAAGAAATTATTCTGGAAGGAGGTTAAAAGAGAAAGAGAAGAAGGGAAGTGTGGTAACATGAGAATGAATAGAGAGGATGGAGTTACTGTGAGTGGAAGTGAGGAAGTGAAAGAAGTGTGGAAGAGGCATTTTGATGGTTTGATGACTGTGGGGACGGGAGGGAAGGCGGTGGTGACATACATGGGGATGGAGGCAGGTGGTAAACGACAGGGTGTACAGGGAGAATTAGGAAGGAAAGATGTTAGGAAAGCAATAGGAAAGTTGAAGATGGGAAAGACACCGGGGGTGGATGGAATAACTGCTGAAATGTTAAAGTGTGGGGGGGAGGTAGTGGTGGAGTGGATGTTGCTTATATGCATATTGGCCTGGAGGTAGGGAGAGGTGCCAGAGGATTGGAGGAGAGCCATTATTGTGCCTTTGTATACGGGGAAGGGGAGTAAGGATGAGTGTGGTAGCTATAGGGGAATAAGCCTTCTTAGTGTACCGGGGAAGGTGTATGGGAAGGTTCTTACTGAAAGACTGGTTAAGTAAAGGGGAACAAATCAATAGTGAAGAAGGCATACGATAGCGTTGATAGGAGAGCTGTGACAGAGGTGTTGATAATTTATATATATATATATATATATATATATATATATATATATATATATATATATATATATATATATATATATATATATATATATATATATATATATTGTATGTATATATATATTGTATGTATATATATATGTATTGTATTGTATTGTATATATATTGTATGTATGAGAGAGATGAAAGCCAAAGTGAATGGCTTGGGGGTGAAGTTGAGGCTGGATGCAGCAAATTTGTCCTTGGTGGCAAGTTAATTTGCGGATAACACTGTGTTGATGGCTGAGAGTGAAAGGGAGTAATAGAGAGTGGTAGACGAGTTTCAGTCGGTGTGTAAACGAAGGAAACTGAAGGTGAATGTTGGTAAAAGTAAAGTGATGGTATTTGAGAGAGCAGAGACTGAAGTGTTTGACTTTGCTACACCTTACAGAGTGGGAGTACTAACTGGGACGAAGTGTGAGATAACTCTGAGGGGTGAGATGATGGAGGAAGTGAAGGAGTTTAAGTACCTGGGTACAGTTGTGTGTAAACATGGAAGTATGGAAGGAGAAATTAGGGAGAGAGCAGTGAGGGGTAGACAGATCATAGGATCACTGGGGAGGATTATGAAGGGTAGAATTGTGAGTATGGAAGTGAAAAGGGGACTGATAAATAGTATAATCCTGCCAACACTGACATATGCATCAGAGACATGGACATGGAGAAGGGCTCATCAGTCTAAAATAGGTGCAGTGGAAATGAGTTACTTGAGAGGAGCATGTGGACTTACTAGATGGGATGGAGAAAGTAATGAGAGTGTGTATGAGAGATGTGGTATGAGTGAGAAGGCAATTGATATTGAATGTGGAGTGGTTGAGAGAGTGAAGCGTAATACATTAAGATGGTTTGGACATGTGGAGAGAAAGTCTCGGAGGCCTCTGGGGATGGGCCAGTAAACTCTCCTCAGCCTGGACACTTTGTTGACGACCCCCCGAGATGCCCTGGACCATTGCCTGACTCACTCTTTATTAACTTTTACACCGTTCATGGTCTTTCCTCCAACTTCTCTTCTGTTGAATACCACCTCTTCTCCGCTAAACCTCATCTTTTCTTCCTCACCGAAACCCAGATCTCAGCATCAACTGACAGCAACCCCTACTCTGTCTCCTCTTACTTTCTCTATCCTCAGTTTTGTGCCAAAGTCGGCTGTTGCATATACGTACGCAACGACCTCACTTGTTTTCGTGTTCCCGAACTTGACTCTTCTGAATTCTCAACCCTCTGGCTTCGGCTCACCTGTCATTCTCAAACTAAATACATCTGTGCTGTATATCTCTCTCCTAACTCTACTGACTATCCAAAATTCTTTGACTATCTTACCTCAAAAATGGAACACATTCTATCGCAGTCTCCTTTCTCAGAAATCTTAATTTCTAGGAGATTTCAACGTTCACCACCACCTTTGGCTTTCATCTCCCTTCACTGATCCACCTGGTGAACAAGCCTTCATCTTTTCTAT
This sequence comes from Petrolisthes cinctipes, assembly GCA_033782935.1. Lineage (NCBI taxonomy): Eukaryota > Metazoa > Arthropoda > Malacostraca > Decapoda > Porcellanidae > Petrolisthes > Petrolisthes cinctipes. Next base: position 869,050 of record JAWQEG010002789.1, on the reverse strand, counting down.
CCTCAACGACTTAAAGCAGTTAATTCAGTACCCTACTTGTATTCCAGACCGCCTTGGAGATCAGCCCAATATCCTTGACTTATTCCTAACCTCTCATCCTTCTGCTTATACTGTTGAACATTTTTCTCCATTGGGCTCCTCAGATCACAATCGTATTTCAGTATCCTGTCCTATCGCTTCAGTAAGACCTTTGGACCCTCCCAGGAAGCGGCGTCTGTGGCACTACAGCGCTCCCAACTGGGATAATCTGAGGCAGTACTTTCAAGATTTCCCATGGATTTATTTTTGCTTTCGTAGCCGGGGTCCCTCTGAGTGTGCTGCACACATCTCGGAGGTGATCCTCTCGGGCATGGAGGCATACATTCCATATTCTTTCCCTCTTACTAAATCACGAAACCCTTGGTTTAATCACGCTTGTTCTACTGCTGTCCACAACAAGGAGGAAGTTTTCAGATGGTACCGACTCCTTCAAACTGATGAATCTCGTGTTCTGTATACCTTTGCCCGGAATTGTGCCAAATCTGTTCTCCGACTAGCCAAAAAAATCCTTCATCCGTGCCAAGTGCAATGACCTGTCCAACTCTTCCTCCTCTCGTTCTTTCTGGCATCTAGCCAAAAATCTCTCCAGAAATTTTACTTCTTCCTCTTTTCTCCCTCTCATCCTTCCTGATGGAAATGTTGCCATCTCTTCACTAATAAAGCTGAACTCTTCTCTCAAACCTTTGCCTTAAACTCCACACTGGACGATTCCGGCTCTGTTCTTCCAACTCCGCCCCCATCTGACTTACTTATGTCTGTCATCAGAATCTCTTCAAAGGAAGTTTTTTTCTGCCCTCTCGGGCCTTAACACTCGGAAGCTCAGAAGGCTTACGGGCCTGATAGGATTCCTCCTGTTGTTCTCAAGAACTGTGCTTCCGTGCTGACACCCTGCCAAGGCAAACTGTTCCGTCTATGTCTATCATCATACACTTTTCCTTCTATCTGGAAGTTTGCTTTGATCCAACCTGTTCTGAAGAAAGGAGATCACTCCCAACCCTCCAACTATCGCCCCATTGCTTTGACCTCATGTCTATCTAAAGTCTTCGAATGTATTCTTAACTCCAAAATTCATAAGCACCTTACTTGTCACGACCTTCTTTTAGATCGTCAGTATGGTTTCCGTCAGAGACGTTCTACTGGCGATCTTCTATCCCTCCTTTCTGACTCATGGGCATCCTCTTTTCGGAACTTTGGTGAAACTTTTACTGTTGCCCTCGACATATCCAAAGACACTCTAACTAAATACTACACAGATGATGACAATGAGCGGGCTCATAGCCTTTAGTCCTCATCTTTATATATATATATATATATATATATATATATATATATATATATATATTGTTGGATTTATAGTGAGAGAGGGCTTAAGGATGGGTTTGGTAATTAATTGTGGAAAAACTGAAATTATTAATATGAACATGGAAAATGCACAGGACTGTATGATTGGAGGTGTGGTGGTAAAGCAGGTTGAAACGTTTAAATATTTGGGTACCTGTTTAACGAAGGATGGTTCTTTGACCTTAGAATACGAAGAAAGGTTAAGAAAGGCAAATTAGGCAATGGGAATGCTTAAAACTGTTTGGAAGAATAAAAAAATGTCTGTGCATACAAAAATCAAAATTTATAAAGTAATGGTTAGGAGTATACTAACCTACGGTCAAGAATCATGGTACAGTACAGCGAATATGGACCGTAAATTCTTGGTATTTGAAAATAAGGTACTTAGAAGAATATTAGGAATTAAGTGGTGGGATAGGATATCGAATAGCAGAATTAGAGAAATAACAGGGGTGCAGCCAGTTGATGAATATGTTAGGATGTCACGTTGGAAGTGGTTAGGTCATGTGTATAGAAGACATGGGATAGTACGAGATACACTAGGGTGGGTAGCACATAGTACAAGAAGAAGAGGAAGGCCTAGGGAGACGTGGGTGAGAACAATGAGGCGGGAAGCGGGAGATGAATGTTGGGGAGATTTGGAGGAGTTAGCTCAGGATAAGGTGTGGTGGCACGAGTTCATTGAGGCCCTATGCATCCCCGTGGGTGCTACAGGAAATGATTGATTGATTGATTGATAATGATAATATTAATAATAATTATAATAATAATAACAAAAATAATAATATGATAATAATGATAATGATAGTAAATATAATAAAAATAATGATGATGATAATGTTAGTAATAATAATAATAATAATTATAATGATAGTAATATTATTATTTATAATAATAATGATACTGATGATAATATTAATAATAATAATAATAAGAGTAGTAATAATGATGATATTAATAATAATGATAATAATAATGATAATATTAATAATAATAATAATAAGAGTAGTAATAATGATGATATTAATAATAATGATAATAATAATGATAATAATAATATTAATAATATTGATTTAAAAAAAATAATAATATTAGAAATAATAATAATATAATAATGATAATAATGATGATGATACTAAATACAATAATGATAATAATGATAATGATAGTAACAATAATAATAATAATGATAATGATAATTATAATAGTGATAATTAAAATAATGATAATAATATTAATAATAATAATAATAATTAATATAATTATAATAATAATGATATCAATAATGATAATTATAGTAATAATAATAATAATAATAATAATAATAAAAATAATAATAATAATAATAATAGTATATAATTATAATAATAAAAAAAGTTATAGTAATAATAAAAATGATAATAATAATAAAAATTATAATAATAATAAAAATAGTAATAATAATAAAAATAGTAATAATAATAAAAATAGTAAAAATAGTAATATAAATAATAATAATAAAATTTTTGATAATAATAATATTTATAAAATTGATAATAATGAAAATAATAATAATAATAATAATAATAATAATAATAATGATAATAATATTATTGATAGTATTATTAATGATAATAATGATAATAATGGAGAGAGAGAGAGAGAGAGAGAGAGAGAGAGAGAGAGAGAGAGAGAGAGAGAGAGAGAGAGAGAGAGAGAGAGTAAATAATAATAATAATAATTATTATAGTAATATTAATAATAGTAATAAGAGAGAGAGAGAGAGAGAGAGAGAGAGAGAGAGAGAGAGAGAGAGAGAGAGAGAGAGAGAGAGAGAGAGAGAGAGAGAGAGAGAGAGAGAGTAAATAATAATAATAATAATTATTATAGTAATATTAATAATAGTAATAAGAGAGAGAGAGAGAGAGAGAGAGAGAGAGAGAGAGAGAGAGAGAGAGAGATTATAGGGTCTGTTTTGTGGCCCTATGTAGAGGAATCAGTAAGCTTCAATTCAACCCACTCATTACATACACACAGACATAAGAAAATCATATTATTGTGAATCCAACAGAAAATGTGTTTGTGGGTGTTTACACCAATGAGTCATGTGTTAGATGATGTTTCCTTGTATGTGTGTGTGTGTGTGTGTATATGTGTGTGTGTGTACCTTTCTGAGTTTTCTCTTGGGTAATGTTTCCGTGTGTGTGTATGTATATATAGTATTTCAATAAATACAGTTATATTAATACAAGTGCACATATTATGTACATTAGGCCTGTATATATATACACATTATGTACAGTCGGCAAAATAAATTTCGTTACCACCCCTACGTTAATTTTAACATCAATAAGCGCGGCAGGGTTGGTACTCCGCCGTCTGAGCAGCTGTGCCTCGCGGGCAATGACAACTTGGCACAAGGCATTCCCTTTATTTTTATATCAAAAGTTTAACTGATTTTAAATTAAATTTTGAGTGTTCAAGAACTATTACTATTTAACTATTCATCATTTAACATAAAGAAATACGTTTGAGTATTTTAGAACAAGAATAACCTTGAAATACCCAGAAAAAGTAGCACTGGGTAAAAGTACGTCATTCCTACTTGCCTGCCCATTAGACACTGAGGGGTCCGGGAGGGTGACGGAGGTATATATGACACTCGCGCCACACCTGACTCACCAATCAGGCCTACCAACATTACATCACACTGTTAAAAGGATGGTAACAAAACTTTTTTTTGCCGACTGTACTAGGCCGACTAGGCCTGTATACATTTACAAATTATGTACATTAGACTAGGCCTGTACACATATACACATTATGTACATTAGACTAGGCCTATACACATGTACACATTATGTACAGTCGCGGCACATAGTCCTTGAACAGACTTCCCTTTACACCCTGGTCAAGGACTATATGCCACAACTGTACTGTACATTATACTAGGTGTGTTTATGAATGTGTAATTATCATAATGTAATATTACAGGTGGGAATAGACTGGATGAGGGTGACTGAGACCACACCAGGACACAACCAGACTATACAACAACACAACTGTAGTCGTCCACTGCCTCACCATCCTAACCTTACCATCACTATTTATTGTGACGAATTTTTTCGTATCGGGAAACCACCAAGGTGTGGTACAGTGAATCAACCCTGTCCCACTGGTGAGTTTAACCAAACTTATGTGATATACATATAACATACAACCTGACCTATCAACACACACACAGGGGAAACTCAGTGGTTTACACACACACACACACACACACACACACACACAGGGGGAAACAATGTCAACAACTCAGTGGTTTGCACACACACACACATACACACAGGGGAAAACACCAACCAACAAATAATATATATATATATATATATATATATATATATATATATATATATATATATATATATATATATATATATATATATATATATATATATATATATATATATATATATATATATATATACACACACACAGTGGAAACACAAACCAACAAATAACTCAGTGGTATTCACACACACATATACACAGGGGAAACAATGTCAACAACTCAGTGGTTTACACACACACACACACACACACACATACACACACACACACACACACTTAAAGAATATTTATAGTGTTAAGAAATAATACCTTTTTCACAGTATAAGTAAATATAATTATAATGCTAAGATAATGAGATAGTCTCTCTCTCTCTCTCTCTCTCTCTCTCTCTCTCTCTCTCTCTCTCTCTCTCTCTCTCTCTCTCTCTCTCTTTATTCTTGGAACATTATATATCGGACATTAAAAGTTTATTAGAGTTAAAATTGTGTTATAAAACTAATTCCTTCATAATGATATCATATATTAATACCATGTAAACAATTTTTGTAGTGCTAGCGGAGATTACTATTTCCTCCAAATTATTACAGGAATCAAAATGCTAATATTATATTATATTTTTTGTGTTTCTTCACATTGATTGGAGCAAAATGAAACTTCAAGTTCCTGATAAACTACATATATTATTTCACTATACTGTATGTACTAATAAACAAGTGTATTATTATGACTGTCTGTATAATATTGATGTTTGTATGAACTGTATTATACTTAACATGGATGTTAATATTTCTCTCTCTCTCTCTCTCTCTCTCTCTCTCTCTCTCTCTCTCTCTCTCTCTCTCTCTCTCTCTCTCAACATGGCTGTTAATATTTCTCTCTCTCTCAACATGGCTGTTAATATTTCTCTCTCTCAACATGGCTGTTAATATTTCTCTCTCTCTCAACATGGCTGTTAATATTTCTCTCTCTCTCAACATGGCTGTTAATATTTCTCTCTCTCAACATGACTGTTAATATTTCTCTCTCTCTCTCTCTCTCTCTCTCTCTCTCTCTCTCTCTCTCTCTCTCTCTCTCTCTCTCTAAGTACTCAACATGGGTGTTAATAACTCTCTCTCTCTCAACATGGGTGATAATAACTCTCTCTCTCTCTCTCTCTCTCTCTCTCTCTCTAAATACTTGACATGGGTGTTAATAATTCTCTCTCTCTCTCTCTCTCTCTCTCTCTCTCTCTCTCTCTCTCTCTCTCTCTCTCTCTCTTATACTCAAAATAAGTGTTAATATTTCAGACATTATGCAAGATACTACGGACATTGAGAAAGACATTACGGAAATCGAAAAAGAAATGTCTGACCTTGAACCCAACACAACTGACTCTGAACAAGATACAAACTCAACACAGAAGATGACGATGTGTGACCAGGTGTGGAAAGCAGAAATCCTGAATGTGGCATTGTATTTGCCAAGGCTGGAAGTAGTGACCTTGTTCTTGGCCACGGTGATATCTGTAATTATATACTTGTCTTGGATTAAGTTTGTGAACATTAACATTATGCTGTTCCTTGCTCCTATGTGTCGAAGGCTGGCTCTCCTTCTTTTTGGACGAGTACAAGTACCAGCCAACCAGTAACAAGGAAACACACACACAAACAGACACAAGTACCAGCCAACCAGTAACAAGGAAACACACACACCAACAGACACAAGTACCAGCCAACCAGTAACAAAGAAGATTCTCCAACCCTGTCTCCTGTAAACAGACGACGTCTGGCCTGTGTGTATGTAATAATATTGATATGTTGTTCAATTTATTCCCAAGACTTCTACAATTCCACTGTAGTACAGTGAACATGGCGATTTAAGAGTTACGGGGTCGGCCTGAGCGCTTAGTCTTCTTGTGCCGCCCGCCGCGTGGCGAGTAGCTACCGGGGGACCTTTCCCGGTTCTTGCGTCCGGAGACATCCATTGCTTCCTCATCAATGGTGAGTCTCCCAGACTCCACCGAGGAAGAGCTATCCCTTCTCTCCCCCGATGAAGTGGGAGTAGGGTGTGTGCAAGGAAGTGACTTGTTTGGTTTTAGGGTGGTGTAGTTAATTTTGTCATACTTGTCTGACTTCTTCTTTTGTTTCTCTGACTGCAAAGCAGCTGCAGCCTGAGAATAGGAGTTAGTAGATTTGGTAATAGTCTTAGAGGGGGTAATAATAGTAGGTGTAGAAGTAGATTGTTCAGCCTGTTCGCTCGGCTCTGACTCAGTCTGAGTACTAATGGTACACATCACGGGTCGAGATATTACCGCCGATGCATACGAGATGTTGGGTGATGGGGTCGCTTGCGATCCCATCACCGCCTTCCTCGCATCATGATAGGAGATACCTCGCACTGCCTTCACTGAGCAGACCTCCTTCTCCAGCTTCCACTTGGGACAATCCCTCGAGGAAGTGGAGTGAGTACCCTTACAATGAAAGCAGGAGAGCTCCACTGATGTGCACTTTTCCTCAGCATGGCCAGGCGTCGCGCACCTGCCACACACTGGAGAAGAAGCCTTACAAGTACGATTTCCGTGTCCATAAATCTGGCAGTTCAAGCATCTAAGAGGGTTGGGGATAAAGGGTCTTACTTTAACGATTTCATAACCTATTTTGACAGTTTCAGGAAGTGAAACTTTGCCAAAAGTCAAAATGAGTGTTGCAGTCTTCTTCCTTATACCATCCTCTAAACGTGTAATGAATCTAGCGTCAATGATATCTTGATTCTTCATTTCCTCAATTATTTCAGTTTCTTCCATCATCATTAAATCCCTACAGGTGATTACTCCCCTGCAGGAATTCATGGCTTGAGGAATCTTGGCTTCTACTTCATAATTGTGGATCTGACGTAATTTTAGCAAAGTGGCTACTTGTTTAGAATTAAATGTTTTGACTAAGAGATCTCCAGAGGCAAGTTTTTTAACAGATTCAACCACACCAGCCCAGCCATCAATTACCTTTTGAACAATGAAAGGATTGAGGCCGGCTAGTGGGGCCGAACCAGTGGCATGTAACATAACAAATGAGGCATTCTTCACGTCTATGTCAAGGGGTGTTCGAGTCTCGTATCGTCCGTCATTCCGTGGTTCGTTAGTTCGTGGTGGTGGTGGTCGGTCATGGCCGCCTCCTCCGCTATACGGAGGAGGGGTTGGGAGGGAAGGCAACATAGTAACCACTTCCCCCAAGATGGGGGGAAATGGGAAGAGGAAAAGAAAACACCAGAAAAGGATAATACCAGTCCTAATTAACTAATGTTTGAGATCAACCTTTCAACCCACACTAAGGTGGTCCGTCTGTGTCTATTCACACCCAGAGCTATCAGTGGGGGAGTCCGCCATAGGCAGGAGGCAAAGTTGATCTCAATATAAAGATATAGACACCTACTATATCTACTACCAGCTATGGAGGGAATGACTACTAGCTAAGCCTAGTCGTCACCAGAAGGGTGAAAAAAAAGAAACTACTGCCGGTGCGGCAGGCCCTGGCAGCTAGAGGAGAGAGCACAAAACATACGACCTCTCTCTCCACGACCCAGTCTCAAAGTCTCACCAACTGATTTTTTTTTTTTTTTTTTTTTTTTTTTTTTTCCCTGGCCTATCAACCATGGTGTTGGTCATTAAGGCCTTTTATTTTATTTTATTTTATTTTTTTATTTATTTATTTATTTTTTAAATTTTATTTATTTATTATTATTTTAATTTTAACTTTTTGCATATTATTTTTATGCATATATTGTTATTATTATTATTATTATTATTATTATTATTATTATTATTATTATTATTATTATTATTATTATTATTACATTGAATCTTAAAACTAAACATATATAATAATTTTCCTATTTTGTACATTTATACAAATAATATTTCTTAATTTTACATCCTAGTTAATAAACTAATCTATGTACCTACTCAACCAATAGCTAACTAGACTAATACCTATACCAGCCAACCGCTAAACCTAGACAGACAAATCGCTAAACCTATTTTAGACAATCGCTAAACCTAGCTAATACATCATATTATACAATATATACAACACATAATTAAAGCATTCATAATTGAAAAATATACATACAAAATGGTAACAATAGTAATAAAAAGTCACATCACTCTGATCAGTTCGGTCTCCCTCAAGAAAGTCATCATTATTGGTATAGTGAAACCAGCACAGCTGATTTGCTATAGAATAGGCCCCTTCACAAGCCCAGGCCCCGTATAGGCATAATCTGGGTTGGAAGGGTCAATTCCGTGACGTTCATCAGAAGTAAATAAAATTCAAATCTGGCGCTGTACTGATAGTGGAGCCACCTGGTGGTGGTGAGGTGAGGTATTAAGCCCCTCCTCCGCTGAATACCGCTCGCCCAACTCTGTCGCGGAACACGTCTCAGTCAACATCTACGCTCCTCGCTGCTACGCTATGGTATTGTGTCGCGTGTTCCTGCTAATTTTTTCTTTTGTGTTCTAGTGGCTAGCCTGCTTTGCAGATGTATCATGTGTGTTTTCTAGGAGGGTTTTAGGTGTTTTTGGGTTTTTTTTCTTCGTTAGGACTTAGTTCTTTTCCTTAAGCGAAGGGGGCTATTCAGCCCCTGTTTTCGGAGTTTTTCTCCGTCTGTCCCCCCTTTCACTGTTCCTCCTGCCACTAGTACATACTTCGTGTGTATTTTATCGGGGTTTCTGGGTTTTTTTTAGCGAGGTTAGTGGGCGCCACGTGGGACTTCTCCGCCCCACGTGGTGAGCACATGGGGTCTTTGCAGCCCTTCCTCTTGCCTTCCCCGATTATTATGTGTCCCCTCTCGGTAAGGAGGAGTGAGAATTGTGCCCTGGTTCTCTCTTCCTCTCCCGGGCGGGGGTTTTTTATTTTATTTTTGGTGTTTTTCCATTATTTTCAGCCTGGAGTGTTTCTTCTCAGGCTATCGGGTCCCCTCCTACCCCTCCTTCTGGTTCATTCTGTCCGGGGGGCCCTTATTTACCCGCTCCATGTGGCGGACTGTTTTGGTTTTACGGGGTTTTTCCCTGGGCGGCTGCGCGAGTGTGGGGGATCGTGTCCTGGTCCCCAGGTACAGCGGGCGTGTCCCGCTCTTCTTTCCTTCGGGGAGGATGGGTTTCGTGTCTTCTGTGTTCCAGTGTTTGCACGTGTTAACCCATGTTTGTGTATTCTTTTCTCCCTCAGCCTACTCGTGCCCTTTGTGCTGCCTCAGGATGTACCGTGCGGGTCTCGCCTGACGGACACCTGCACTGTTCACCTCACGCACGCTGCTTCACTCCCTTGGGTTACGACCCTTTGGCGTGTGGTGTGTGCCGCCCCTGGGCTGAGTTGTGTTGGGTTACCTCCCCTTCTGCCCGCTCCAAGCTCCCTGCCCTTGCTTCTCTTCGTATGGCGTGGACGAGGGCTAGGAGAATGGCCCACAAACGAGACGGTTCTTCTTTGGCGTGGGTGGACCCGATTTTGGGAGTGGACCTGGGTTTATTCAGGACCCGTTACCCTTCTTCCTGTCTCTCGGAGTCTCAGGGGTAGAACCTCTTGAGGCCCGAGAGATTGAGCCTCCTTCCCTAGGCGGTACTACGACTCCTTCTCGGGGCTTATCCCCCCGGGAAATGAGCGAGTCTGTCGCGCTGGTTCTCCCGACTGCCTCACCGGTACAAGGGCCCAGCAGGGAACCCCCAGCTTCGCCTCCTGCTAGAGCTGGCTCCTCAGGCCTCTCTAGAGGACGCAAGCGTTCAGCTAAGAGGTCCCGCCACTCCAGGAAGTCCCGTGCTCGTCGCCGTTCTCCTTCCTCCTCTTCTTCGTCGTCCTCTTCCTCTTCTTCGTCGTCGGGGAGCTCTCCTTCGCCCGCCCGCAAATCCCGCAGGGGTAAGCGGGGGGGGGACAGCCCCTCGTCGAGGAAGATAGTTAAGATCTTCCACGCCCTTATTCCTCACGCTTTTCCTGGGGCTTCCGTCGCGCAGCCTCCGGCTGTCGCTACGGAACCCGCTCCTGTTCCCCCGCCTCCCGCTGCTGCTCCCGTCGAGGGCACGAGTCCTCCCGGGGATGTTGGAGTCCTTTTCGTGCCTCCCGTTTCCCCGGGGCTCGAGTCTCCGTCGGGGGACGTAGCTGAGGAGTTGGTTACCTCCGCACCTCCGTCCCCGTCACCTCCTCCTTCGGGAGACGGATACCTTCCCTTCTCTTGGTCTCTTCTCCCTCCTTCCTGGACCCACTCTTCGGAGGAGGGCAGACTGGTGGCTTGGTCTCCGGACACGGCTCAACCAGACGTGTGGATCCGGAGGGATGACGTCGTGGTGAAGTGGGGGGCGGATGAGAAGGGCGAGGCTATTCCCTTCTACAAGGTCCGTCCTATCTCAGCGCCCGTACCCACTTCATCTAGGGTGTCCTCTGCGGCGACCCTGGACGCGATGGGTTTTCTGGTGGAGTACAGCCAGCTACACTTGTCCGGGGCTTGGAGGATTGACCGCTCCCACGGTAACACGGCTCTCCTCCTTTCCCCGGACGCGTACTTCCCGGGGGATAAGGGCGAAGGGGACCTGGACATTCCAGCCCTTCTCCTTAAGTCCCTGGACCACCAGAGAAACAACGCGCCCAGGAAGCCCCCTCCTCCGTCTTTCCCCATCATCCTCCCTCATTCCCAGGCCCCCCCGGGCTTGAGGGAGTGCCTGTGGAAGACGGAGAAGGAGCCCCCGGTCCCCTATCAGCTGAAGGAGCCCGATGGCAAGTTGCGACAGGCGGAGTCTGCTACCCGTCTAGAGTTGGCCCACACCATCTCCACGGGGGCAGCCGCCTCGTTGATTAGGGACTGCCTCAACGCCCTAACCAACTCCTACCACGAGATGTCGGGTGTACAGCTAGCGTGAGTACCTTACTCGTGTGTCATGTTTTTTAGGGATACTGGGTAGAGGGTCTCTCTGTTACTCCCGGGTACTTATCCCCGGGTTCGCTCGGTTTTTTCCTTGTTTACCCCTTACAGTGACACCCTCTCTTCCATGGCCACCGTGATGGAGGGCGTGGCGGCGATGGCGACCCACTTCATGCGGGAGGAGGCGAAGGCGTTCGCCGAGGCGAGACTGGCAGCCCGCCAGGCGGCGGCTAAATCTGCGCCGGAGATGGCACAGAGGGGAGTGGTGCGAGCTGCCCCCTTGTCCCCTGCCCTCTTTGACCAACCGGCGACAGACACGATCTTCGCCTCCCTCCCAGCGGTAATCAATTTACCAAAACCCTCCACCTCCAAGTAAGTACCTCTCGTGTTCGTCTTACCCGAGTTGTCACGGGGGTGAAATGAAAGGATTTTCGGGTCTACTTTGGTTCCTAATCATTCTGTTTGTCCGTAGGCCACGTGCCCCACAGCCAGCCAGACCAGCCTACCAGCCCCGGAGGCCCTCCCAGCCCTCCAGGCTACCGAGGCCCTCCTATCCCACTCCCCCGAGAGCACACAACAGGCCCTCCCAGAGGGGCCAGCAGCCGTTTCGAGGAAGGGGACAGGGCTCCAAGTCCTACTCGAAGCCCAAGTCCTCCTTCAACCACCCCTCCCAGAAGGACCGCGCCACTTGAGGGTCCCACTCTGGGCTGCCTCACAGGGTGGTCAGCAGCCTGGCCCACCCACGGCTGGGCAGCAAGGATAATTCGCCAGGGCCTGTCATGGCCCTGGATTACTGTTCCGGTGAGTAACTGTCATCTTTCCTTTCTGACATATGAATTATGCCTAATCCCGTCCTTGGGCTACCGTTAGGTCAAGATCAGATTTTCCCTTGCGGTCAAAATCTCTGCCTCTCCTGTCATTTACCCCCCAACCACCCCCGGGTCCCTCGGGCCCCGGGGGATTAGGATTAACGGTACTCTCACTGACACCTGTCTTCTCCCGTTACAGCCACTACGTCTACCTCCTGCCTCAACCAAAGTGTCACTTTCGGTCGTCCCGCATGTGTTAGAAATGCGGGAAAAAGGGGTAGTGGAGCGGGCGACGGGAAGGGTCTTTCTTTCTCGTTTATTCACGGTCCCCAAAAAGGACCAGGGAAAAACGAGATTGGTGATGGACCTGAGCAAGCTAAACAAATTCGTGAAAACTTTACATTTCAGGATGGTTTCGGTTGCTCAGGTCCGCACAGTTCTGAGGAAGGGAGACTGGTTAGCATCCCTGGATCTCAAGGATGCGTACTGGCACGTCCCGATCCACCCCAGGTTTCGCCGCTTTCTGGCCTTCCAGGTGGGGACCGAGACGTTCCAGTTTACCAGGCTCCCTTTCGGTCTTTCTCTAGCTCCGCGAGTCTTCACAAAACTCGTGAGGGTGGTGGCATCCCGTCTGGCAGAGGCAGGTGTTCCCACCCTCATGTACCTGGACGATTGGTTGCTTCACGCCCCTTCCAAGGAGCAGGTAGCAAACAACGTCCGGGTAGCGAGGGGAGTGCTAGAGGAAATGGGGTTCCTGTTGAACATCCCCAAGTCCTCTCTCACCCCCACTCGCAAGCTGTGTTGGCTAGGAATAGAGTGGGACTCTCTTTCGGCCACCCTCTCTCTCGCTCCAGACAACGCCCGCCGGACCCTCCGCCACGTCCGCCAGGCGCATTTTTCCCGTACTTTCTCTCGCCGCCAGTGGGAATCATTGCTCGGGTCCCTAAATTTCGCGGCCCCTGCAATGCCCCTGGGACGATTGAAACACAGGAGGCTGACGCGGGAGGTAAACCTCCACCTGTCCCCCGCACACAGGGACCTTCCCAGGCAAGTGTCCCCCTCTCTCCACCGCCTCCTTCGCCCCTGGCTACGTCCCGGTGCCCTGCGTCAGCGGGTCCCCTGGGTGTTCCCTCCCCCGGGGATCACGGTGGCGACAGATGCATCGGACGTAGGCTGGGGATACCAGTCTTGCCTGGGACATCAACGGTGCGGGGGATGGAAGGAAGGGGAAAGGCTACTGCACATCAACGCCCGGGAGTTGATGGTAGCGAAGGAATGGCTCAACAGACACCCTCAGTTTGCCAGGATAGGCTTCCGCTTCGATATGGACAACGTTGCGGCCGTGCAGTGCCTACAGAAACAGGGCACCGCACGGTCGGAAATTCTCCTGTCCCTGTCAGAACAGATTTTCGCAATAGCGGCCAAGAGGGACATTCACCTCTCGGCCCGCTACGTGCCAGGGCGGGAGAACGATTGGGCGGACGCCCTATCCAGGTTCAGGGGGACGTCAGTCGAGTGGCAACTGCGTCCCCTTGTGTTCGAGTCTCTCTGCCTTCGCTACGGGACACCGGAGGTGGACCTATTCGCCTCCCCATCCACGGCCCTACTCCCTCTGTTCCTGACATTCTCATCCAGAACAGAGGCGGGAGGCCCGGACGCCTTCACGGAGGACTGGAACAGGTGGGGTCATCTCTACCTCTTCCCACCCCCAGCCACTTCAGTCCTCCTGAAGGCGATCCTCAAGCTGCGCACGTTCAGGGGGAGGGTTCTCCTCATAGCCCCCCTCTGGCCAGCACAGCCGTGGTTCGGAGAGTTGTCCCGGTGGTGCCCTCATCCCCTTCAGTTGGGATCGGCGTGCCTCTCCAGCACCCTGTCTGCACCACTCCAAGCGTCACTGAAACTACACGCTTGGAGTTTCTACGGGGAGTCCTCAGCAAAAGGTTCACTAAGGAGACAGTGGACAAGATGTTGAGGGCTCATCGTCAGTCTTCGGTGCGACAATACGAATCGTGCTGGAAAAGATTCCAGGACTTCTTGCGAAGACACCCCTCCAGGGTCATCTCGGAGGACACAGTCCTGGAATTCCTCACGTGGCTCGCCGATTCCACCAACAGGGCCCCGGCGACGGTGCTTGCGCATCACGCAGCCCTGTCTGATCCCCTCCTCCTGGGTTTTAACATTAAGGTTTCGGAGAGGCCTCTCTCTCTCCTGAGGATGGGGATTCGGGCAGGGACCGCACCTCACCGGGCCCAGACACCCTCCTGGTCCCTTCATCGTGTCCTTTCCTACCTGACCTTCGAGGGGGTCCCTCTGGAGGTTTGTCACCTCCTCCAGAAAGCTCTCTTCCTGCTCGCCTTAGCTACAGGTTACAGGGCTTCTCAGTTGGCAGCCCTGACCCGTCACACAGCCTTTTCTTCAGTAACCCCTAACCTTACTTCCTTAACCATTTCCCCCTCTCCTGCTTTTCTAGCTAAGAATGAGCAGGCTGACGACAGAATTGGCCCTCTCGCAGTACCCTCGTTCCTGAGGGATGGAAATTTCCACCCCCTCTGCCCAGTCCACGCCTTTGTTGCATACGTGGAGGCGACGAGAGGGGCTTCTCCGGACCACCTCTTCTACAACTCTAGGTCCGGTAACCCTCTCTTCCCTAGGTCAATCGCTCGCCTTCTCTGCCGAGTGATAGAGAACGGGGATCCCGGACACGCCCCGAGGGCTCACAGCGTTAGGGGCGTGGCCGCCTCCCTCGCCTTCCTCAGGACTCACTCGGTGGAGAGGGTCAGGGATTTGGGGGGCTGGGCGTCCACTTCCTCCTTCAGGACGAGGTACCTGTTCCACTCGCTCTCCCCTACCCCCTGGGTGGCTATGGGTACTCCACCTTCTATTCCCCAGGGTCCCCGCGGGAGACACATGGGGGGGAGGGGCCGCCCGAAGAGAAAAGGTGGGGTGATTTAAGTCCCGTCACATCATCCCATACCTCATCCACATCTTGTACAGCTTCATACTCATCCCCATTCTTTACGTGTACATATGGTGAGAGAGACTAAAATAAATTACATTGTTACGGAATTCTTGTGCATTCATTTTCCAAACAATTACTTTACTACGATGAGTGACAGGAGATATTATTACACAGGATATCTGGATCCTAGTGTCCTACTTCATCCCCTCGGGATCACATTACCTGAGCGAGGGCCATAGCCCTAACTCAGAAGACTTGAATAAAGGGGGGGGGGGGAAGGGGGAGGGGGGTTTGCCGTGGGCACCTCCCCCCTCCTCTCCTAGGCCCGAACCCTCGAGTCTGCCTATAAAGACTTTATGTGTAACAATTCTGGTCTATAACAGAATGGTCTACGGTTATATGGTATAAGCTACTTCTCCCCCACCACGGCTATTCACCTAGCCAGTGTCGGGAGGGGCGTTAGCTGCTGCCTCACCGGGCTCGGTTCTTTCCTGCCCTCCGCTCTCAACCACTCTTAACTAGCACGTGATTGCCTCCACCTCACCTCCCACCTACCGCATCGCATGCATAGCAAATCAGCTGTGCTGGTTTCACTATAACAATAATAGTGCATTTGTCGCGGCTTCTGGCCGCTTAAATTGTATTTATTGGTTGTGAAACCAGCACAGCTTCTACTGTCCCACCCACCTCCCGATGCGGCAGGCACTCACTTCTTTCTCATTGGAGTGGGCGAGCGGTATTCAGCGGAGGAGGGGCTTAATACCTCACCTCACCACCACCAGGTGGCTCCACTATCAGTACAGCGCCAGATTTGAATTTTATTTACTTCTGATGAACGTCACGGAATTGACCCTTCCAACCCAGATTATGCCTATACGGGGCCTGGGCTTGTGAAGGGGCCTATTCTATAGCAAATCAGCTGTGCTGGTTTCACAACCAATAAATACAATTTAAGCGGCCAGAAGCCGCGACAAATGCACTAATTTATCAGTCACACCACCATCCCCATCACCTAAGAGAGCTGAGAGTGTGAAGGGGACTTTTACAGCATTGCAGTAACTTATGAGGGAAGCACGTTCCCCCACAAATCGCCGACAATGCAGGATGATATGACTGATAGATAACACCGCATTGCAGGTGTTACAATGCGGTGGAAAACGTTTGTCTATATAAGGTTCTAGGTGTGTTATCCTGGAGCAGTTGGTTAGTAATCTTGCAAGGATTCTTTCTTCAAGTCGATTGGGCCGGTTGGCAGTGGCCCAATTACCCAGTTGAGGCTTGATGGTGTTGATGTTTAGTCTGGTCCACTGACCTTGCCACAGAAGATGAATTGATTTCTTTCCGAGGGATAGACACGACTGTAAATCACGAGGGACGTCCCAAGTAACCTCGAGCACTACAGCCGATTTCGCAAGTAAGTCTGCCCGTTCATTGCCATAAATACGACAATGACCGGGCACCCAGATCAGAGTGAAGGACTTGTTGCATAAGTGCAACTTATTAATGATGCGACCCTGAATTTCATTAGAAATAGTTTGACATGAGTTAATTGCCTGAAGGGCTGACTTGGAGTCTGAGAAAATGACTATTGAATTATAACGAGAATTTAGTGCATAGTCTATGGCTTTGTCTATAGCAAAAAGTTCAGCTGTAAACACAGACGTATGGATCGGCAATCTGTACCTAAGTTCACATTCACTCGACCATACACTCGCACCTACACTTTCATCTGACTTGGAGCCGTCAGTGTACACGTGATGAGACCCCAGGTGACTGCGGACTATACCACCAAACAGGTGGTGTATCTCCAACTCCGGCGCCTTTTCTTTCGATGATGGTAACCACGATGTGTTGACGCCGAAGTTGGGTGTCTCCCACGGTGGTATCTTGGTGGTGATGAACTTGTCGCAGTCCCCAAGGTCTATTTGTAGTTGTTGTTCTAGCTGGTGGAGGCGTACAGCCAGTGGCCTCCGTCTTCCATGGTGGAGATAATGATGTTGTTGAAGGGAGGCACTGGCCACGTTACCGATCTCCGACTTCCGGATCGTAGACATAGCGGTGTTGAGTGCGAGTTGATCCCGTCGAAGTCGGAGAGGAGGTATGTTCGCCTCCACCTCCATCCTAGCTACACGTGTACACTTTAGAGCTCCCAAACACACACGTAAACATTTATTCTGGTACACATCCAATCTCCCTAGTGTTGTATCTGATGCCGACCCATACACCTGTGAGCCATAGTCTAGCTTTGTACGAATAAGGGTTTTATACACCATTAATAAAGATTTCCTGTCGGCTCCCCATGTGGTACCTGATAGGTACTTAAGGACATTTAAAGGTTTTTCACAACGAACAAGCAAGTTATTAACACGATGTATAAAATTTAATCTCTGGTCAAAATGAATTCCTAAAAATTTAACAGAATTATGAAATGTTACCGGTTGGCCATCTAACGTTACGTTAATTTGAGGTACTCTACGTTTACTAAAAATTACTCCGGTACACTTAGGAACGGAAAACTTAAAGCCCCACTGTAAGGCCCATTGGTGGACAGAATCAAGCGCTGCTTGAATCCGTCCTACTGAAAACTGTGCATTACGTGACGAGTGCCACATTGCACAATCATCAGCATACAACGAGTATTTAAGATTCCTGGGAACTAGAGCTGATGACAGAATATCATTGATCATGATGTTAAAAAGTGTAGGACTAAGCACGCTTCCCTGTGGCACCCCGTTCTCTTGGACAAAAATGTCCGATGTTACATTACAGGGAAGGGTGACAGAAAAGGTTCTGTCACGCAAAAAGTTGTTGATGAAAATGGGCAAATTACCTCTTAAACCATAACCGTGAAGCTTCATCAGAATACCGTGTCGCCATGTCATGTCATAGGCTTTATGGATGTCCAAGAACACCCCTACCATGAATTCTTTATTGGCAAATGCCTTTGAAATGCAATGTTCCAGGTTTATCAAGTGATCAACTGTGCTCCGGTGTTTCCGGAAGCCACATTGTCGATCACTCAATAAACCCTTCGCTTCTAAAACAAAAAGTAGCCTATTATTTATCATTCTTTCCATGACTTTACAGAGGTAAGAAGTCAACGCAATAGGTCGAAATGAACTGGGATTCACAAGACGACCAGACTGTTTAGGTATCGGTATGATCCACGCAAAGTGCCATGAGTCTGGGAAGGTGTTAGACACCCAAATCTCATTATACACTGCTAGCAACTTGACCAGGTTATCCTGGCCAAGATGCCGGATCATACCGTACGTTATGGTGTCAGGTCCAGGACTGGTGTCTTTACAGGATCTTAGGGCAAGGAGAAGTTCGTCTATCGTAAACTCCCGGTTGTATGGGTAGTCTACGTCTTCTGTGGCAAAGTCTATCTCTTGTAGTTCAGCCATACGTTTGTGATGGAGAAAACGCTGGTCGTAATTGGCTGAACTACTTACTTTTGAGAAACTCCTGGCAAGTACGTTTGCTACGTCCACGGGATCGTCGTAGATGTTATTGTCCACTTGAAGAGTGGTGATGGGGGTATACGGGCGTTTGTTATTTAATATCTTTATAGTGGACCAGACTTTAGTGAGTGGTGTAAAATGATTCACCGTGGACACAAACGACCGCCAAGAGTCCCTTTTAGCTCTATTAATTACTCTCCTTGCCTCAGCCCTCGCCCGTTTGTAAGCTATAAAGTTGTTCTGAGTGGGCTGTTTGTCAAATATCCTGTATCTCCTATTACGCTTCCTTAATGCCTCTCGGCAATCCGTTGACCACCAATGTGCTTCACGCTTATTTCGAATTATAGAGGTTTTGGGAATAGCAACCTCAGCTGCGTGTAAAATGTTTTGTGTTACATTTCGCATCTTTTCATCTATGGTCTCCCCGGATATATCTAGGTCGACGATCCTCCCGAAAGACCCCCAATCTGCTCTCTTAAAATTGAACTTTGGCACCAAAGGGGCCGAAACATTATGACTTGAATAAGAGAGACAGATGGGAAAGTGGTCACTACCAAGGGAGTCGGACTCAGGATGCCAAGAAAAATCCTGGTGTATATCCGGGGAGGCCAGAGACAAATCGATGGCCGAAAAGTTGCCAGAACGATCGTCAACCCTGGTGGCTTGGCCATCGTTCAGGAGGCAGAGGTTGGATTGTAGTATAATGTCTGCCATCTGCCCTCCGCGAGCATCAGTTCTTAAGCTTCCCCACTGACAGTGATGGGCATTAAAGTCGCCCAGTATTAATTTTTTACCTGTTAGTTGACTGAATAGATTATGAAATAAATCACTGTCAATGGGGCCGCGTGGCGGACAGTAAAGAGAGCAGATGGATATGTAGGTGTTGTGTAATTTCACTCTGCAAGCAATGGCTTCCAGAGTAGTGTTTAATGTTATTTGTGTTTGTGGATATGATTTGTGTGTGTATATTGCTACTCCGTGTTCATCGTTTCTCCTGTATGCGTTGTAATGTTTAAATTGTGTTGGGTCAGAGTGATTCTCCAACCCTGTCTCCTGTAAACAGACGACGTCTGGCCTGTGTGTATGTAATAATATTGATATGTTGTTCAATTTATTCCCAAGACTTCTACAATTCCACTGTAGTACAGTGAACATGGCGATTTAAGAGTTACGGGGTCGGCCTGAGCGCTTAGTCTTCTTGTGCCGCCCGCCGCGTGGCGAGTAGCTACCGGGGGACCTTTCCCGGTTCTTGCGTCCGGAGACATCCATTGCTTCCTCATCAATGGTGAGTCTCCCAGACTCCACCGAGGAAGAGCTATCCCTTCTCTCCCCCGATGAAGTGGGAGTAGGGTGTGTGCAAGGAAGTGACTTGTTTGGTTTTAGGGTGGTGTAGTTAATTTTGTCATACTTGTCTGACTTCTTCTTTTGTTTCTCTGACTGCAAAGCCTGAGAATAGGAGTTAGTAGATTTGGTAATAGTCTTAGAGGGGGTAATAATAGTAGGTGTAGAAGTAGATTGTTCAGCCTGTTCGCTCGGCTCTGACTCAGTCTGAGTACTAATAGTACACATCACGGGTCGAGATATTACCGCCGATGCATACGAGATGTTGGGTGATGGGGTCGCTTGCGATCCCATCACCGCTTTCCTCGCATCATGATAGGAGATACCTCGCACTGCCTTCACTGAGCAGACCTCCTTCTCCAGCTTCCACTTGGGACAATCCCTCGAGGAAGTGGAGTGAGTACCCTTACAATGAAAGCAGGAGAGCTCCACTGATGTGCACTTTTCCTCAGCATGGCCAGGCGTCGCGCACCTGCCACACACTGGAGAAGAAGCCTTACAAGTACGATTTCCGTGTCCATAAATCTGGCAGTTCAAGCATCTAAGAGGGTTGAGGATAAAGGGTCTTACTTTAACGATTTCATAACCTATTTTGACAGTTTCAGGAAGTGAAACTTTGCCAAAAGTCAAAATGAGTGTTGCAGTCTTCTTCCTTATACCATCCTCTAAACGTGTAATGAATCTAGCGTCAATGATATCTTGATTCTTCATTTCCTCAATTATTTCAGTTTCTTCCATCATCATTAAATCCCTACAGGTGATTACTCCCCTGCAGGAATTCATGGCTTGAGGAATCTTGGCTTCTACTTCATAATTGTGGATCTGACGTAATTTTAGCAAAGTGGCTACTTGTTTAGAATTAAATGTTTTGACTAAGAGATCTCCAGAGGCAAGTTTTTTAACAGATTCAACCACACCAGCCCAGCCATCAATTACCTTTTGAACAATGAAAGGATTGAGGCCGGCTAGTGGGGCCGAACCAGTGGCATGTAACATAACAAATGAGGCATTCTTCACGTCTATGTCAAGGGGTGTTCGAGTCTCGTATCGTCCGTCATTCCTTGGTTCGTTAGTTTGTGGTGGTGGTGGTCGGTCATGGCCGCCTCCTCCGCTATACGGAGGAGGGGTTGGGAGGGAAGGCAACATAGTAACCACTTCCCCCAAGATGGGGGGAAGTGGGAAGAGGAAAAGAAAACACCAGAAAAGGATAATACCAGTCCTAATTAACTAATGTTTGAGATCAACCTTTCAACCCACACTAAGGTGGTCCGTCTGTGTCTATTCACACCCAGAGCTATCAGTGGGGGAGTCCGCCATAGGCAGGAGGCAAAGTTGATCTCAATATAAAGATATAGACACCTACTATATCTACTACCAGCTATGGAGGGAATGACTTCTAGCTAAGCCTAGTCGTCACCAGAAGGGTGAAAAAAAAAGAAACTACTGCCGGTGCGGCAGGCCCTGGCAGCTAGAGGAGAGAGCACAAAACATACGACCTCTCTCTCCACGACCCAGTCTCAAAGTCTCACCAACTGAAAAACCTTACCTTACCTTGTTGGATTTCTTGGCTATCGACCAGAGGCATATAGCCAAAGATCATTAAGCCATTGGATCCATTTTATTATATCAGTTTATATAAGGTCATAAAGTTTTGTCTCCCTCAGAAAACTCATTAATTTGTTTATAATATTCTTGTCATCTGCTAGTAAATTGTTGATGGTGAAAGCTATTTTTTTAAGTTGGAAATATTTTTTAATTTTATTACGTTGATTTTCATATTCATTGCAGAAAATTAATACATGACTTATTGACATAATTGTATTGCAATATTGACAATTAGGGGGAAAATTTCGATTTACATATGGTTCAAGGTGGGTGAACCATGTGGCATTGACCCTAAGACGGGCCAACACCACCTCGTCCCTGCGACTACGCCATGATGACGTAGCCCAGGGTTCAATAAGTGTTCTTACTTTATTCCTGATATTTAATCCGGTCCACTGCCTTTGCCACAGGAGATGAATTCGAGACTTAATGAGTGAAACAAAACACCTGAGATCCGTACGGACTATGCTAAGGTCCAGATAAACAGTTGACCTGGCTAGTATATCAGCCTGTTCATTGCCATAGATACCATAATGTGAAGGTACCCATATTAGCTTGATTGATTTAATGGCACAAAACCGCTTACTAATGATATTACCCTGTATTTCGTTGTTAGTTGTATTTAAGGATTTAATAGCTTGAAGTGAACTTAATGAATCTGTAAAAATAACTATCCTATCGTGGGTCGTCGATAGGGCAAAATCCAAAGCTTTATTAATAGCAAAAAGTTCTGCAATAAAAATAGATGTATGAATCGGCAGTCTGAATCTTAACTGACATTCAGTCGACCATACACCTGCACCCACACATTCATCCGTCTTGGAACCGTCGGTATACAGATGGAAATATGAAAGATGTTGAACAATTATCTCACGAAACCTCTGGTGTACCTCCACCTCCGGCACCCGGGATTTAACCCCTGGCAGCCAGGAATCCACAATAGTGAAGGGGTTACCTGGGTGTTACCCAGGGTGCAATATTTACTAAAACCAGGGAATCGATTGTTGATAATTCTATACCGACACACTCTACGAGGTCGTGGAGTCTTGCTCTGAGGGACCTCACGCCAGTGCCCTCCGGGGCCGTGCGACGCCCAGGCGGATAACTCGGCCCTTCCGGGGGCCTATCGCCATGGCCCCCCGGCTGCAAATGCCTCACCAAGGCATTACCGGGAGGATGACTCGGCTCCCCGGGTACCTGAACTTGGGGCCTGGTCCCCATTGGCCTCACGCCAGTGCCCCCTGGGGCGCAGGGGTTCCCGGACGGACGACTTGGTCCCTCTGCCAGGGGCCTAGCGCCATGGCCCCCCGGGTGCTGTTGCCGTAGCAAGGCATTCCCGGGAAGATGACTCGGCACCCTGGATTTCTTAGCACAGTATACTAATAGTAGTTGATCTCGTCTCAATCGGAGGGGAGGCACTTGTGACTCCACCTCTAGACGCTCGATTCGAGTGCAACGTAGGGCTCCAAGACACACACGCAAACACGCATTCTGCACAACATCCAAACCTTTCAACACAGACTCAGATGCCGAACCATACACTATTGACCCATAATCTACTCTAGATCTAATCAGGGATTTATATAGCATTAGCAATGACTTCCTATCTGCTCCCCATTGAGTACCAGAAATGCACTTCAGCAAATTGAGTGCTTTTAAACATTTAATTTTTAACTGACTGACATGGACTCGCCATGTCAGTCGACTGTCAAAATACAGTCCAAGAAATTTAGTAGAATTTTGAATAGGTAGGGGGTTGACACCCATAGTCAGCCTGACGTCTGGCTTCTTCCTATGAGTGAAAATAACCCCTACACTCTTTCTTACTGAAAACTTAAAACCCCACTGGAGGACCCAATTGTGAATCAAATCCAGTGCCAATTGGATCCGAGTTGCCGAAAACTCTGCATTACAGCTGGAGTGCCATATCGCACAGTCGTCGGCGTACAGTGAGTATTTAAGATTTCGAGGAGGAGCTGGTAGAATGTCATTGATCATACATAGAAATAAGGTCAGAGACAGAACACTCCCCTGGGGCACCCCATTTGCCTGGACAAATATGTCCGAGAAAGTGACTGTGTCCGAAAAAAGCTTGACAGAGAAAGTTCTGTCAGAAATGAAATTCTTAACAAAAAAGGGCAGGTTACCGCGTAATCCCATCGCATATAGTTTCCTGAGGAGGCCATGTCGCCAAGTCATGTCGTAGGCTTTTTCAATGTCTAAAAATACTGCAATCAAAAATTGTTTTTTGGCAAATGCCTCTTGAATTTGAACTTCCAGGTTCACTAGCTGATCGAGCGTCTGGCGACCTTTACGGAAGCCACACTGCTCGTCAACCAGCAAATTCCTGGAATTTAAAAAATGCAATAGCCTACGATTAACAATTCGTTCCATGACCTTGCATAAGCAACTTGTGAGCGCAATAGGGCGATACGATGAAGTCGATCTGGGGTCCCCCCCTCCTTTCGGTATGGGAATGACATGTGCAAAGTGCCACGAGTTTGGAAAGGTGTGACCCCTCCAAATCTCGTTAAACACTTGCAACATCTTGACCATGGAATCATGATCAAGATGCTTTATCATCTCATACCGAATCTCATCGGGTCCTGGGGATGTCCCACTACAGGCTCCTAGGGCTTGGACAAGCTCTTGCATTGTTAGATCACTGTTGTAATCTAATTCATCTCCTGTGGCAAAGTCAATATGCTGCAGCTCTGATGCTTCCTTGATGGGCAGGAAAGCTGGATGGTAATTTTCAGAGCTGCTAGCAAAAGAGAACTGCCTGGCGAGGGCGTTAGCAATGTCTCTAGGTTCGTCATAATTGATGTTATTAAAAGTGATGTTGGTAATTTTATTAGATATTTTTTTCTTATTTAATTTTCTTACAGTGGACCAGACTTGGGAAATTGATGTTTCACTGTTGATACTAGAGACAAAGCATCGCCAGGAGTCTCGTTTGGCTTGTCTGATGGTTCGACGAGCCCTAGCTCTCGCAAGTTTATACTTGCGAAAGTTCTCATCACTAATGCGATTTTTGAAAAGCCTGTAGGCTCTATTCCTCTCACACAGTACCCTGCGGCAATCTGGCGTCCACCATGGAACTCTATGCTTTGCGCTATCTACCGAAGTCTTAGGAATTGTTGCCATTGCGGCTTTGAGGATATTATCTTGAATATTATTTACTTTATCATCAATGGTTTCTCCAACAATTTCAATATTGACACCCTTTGTGAAGGACACCCAGTCTGCTTTTTTTACGTTAAATTTAGGTGCTGAAGGCTCTTTAATAGTGTCGCTTTTAAATTTAATCACAATAGGAAAATGGTCGCTTCCCAATGAGTCATCAATGGGTAGCCACTGGCAAGAGGCTGCAATTGATGGGGAGACCAGAGATAGGTCAAGGACGCTAAAATTACCAGTATTATCATCAACTCTCGTCGGACTACCGTCGTTCAGAAGAACCAAATTGGAATCACTGATTAGCCTAGCCATCTGTTCCCCCTTTCTGTCATCCTGCAGGGAACCCCATAACGTATGATGAGCATTAAAGTCACCTACAATTAATTTTCTACAGGGCAGACTGTCCTGTAGATCAAAAACATCATCATAAGTTACTGTATCAGGAGGACAGTAGACAGAACAGATAGTCAGGTAGGTGCCACCGAATTTTATTCTGCAAGCGACACTTTCCAGAGGAAAATTACAGGGCACATCAGTGAAAGGGAGGTTATGGCGGATGTAGATTGCCACTCCACCTCCACCCCTCCCCCCACGGTCCCTCCTAATTAACTTGTAGTTCCGAAGCTGAACAACCTCGTCTTCGACTTGGTCGTTCAGATGAGTTTCCTGAAGGGCAATAATATCGGCAGCGTAAGAACAAGCCAAAAGTTTAAGTTCATTTAATCTAGCTCTAAGACTTCGACAGTTCCATTGGAGTATGGTTAGCGCGAAGATTATCGCTGTTTATGGGGTTTCTTGGAGCCTTGTTCGTCTGGCCGAACCTTTTTGTGCTGGGAGGGAAGACCCTCTTCCTCCTCTGCACTTCCCGGGGACCTCCCGCGGGCAGGTTTCGCGACGGTAGTCTCCATCGCCTGTTCCTCTCCATGAGGTACAGAGCCAGTCCTCGAACGGCTCGTCTCGCGACGAACCGGACGACTCCCGGATGTAGGCTTCATGGGAGTCACCTGAGCGAGAACATGAGATTTAGAAGCTGATACGGTATCATCAGCTTTGTGGTGCTTCTTTTGCTGGGTTGATTCAACAACTTCTAATTTCTTTGTCAAACTTTCTACTAGCAACGTTAATTTGTTTACAGTATCCTTTAAGTCTTTAATTTC
Source organism: Petrolisthes cinctipes (assembly GCA_033782935.1). Taxonomy (NCBI): domain Eukaryota; kingdom Metazoa; phylum Arthropoda; class Malacostraca; order Decapoda; family Porcellanidae; genus Petrolisthes; species Petrolisthes cinctipes. Next base: position 842,949 of record JAWQEG010002789.1, on the reverse strand, counting down.
GTTATCTTTAGCTTGGATAGCCACGTTAACATTTGTTGTAGTTACAGGAGCAGTGTTGCCAGTTATAGCTGCAGCATAGGAAACTGTGGGAGTTTGGTTAACCCCCTCCACCTTCCTCTTTGCCTCACCATAACTAACATCATGAGCCCTCATGTATGCCATTGCTTCAGTCTCCACTTTAAGGCTCCTGCAGTCACCTGCACTTGCCTGGTGGGGGCCGCCACAATTAGCACACCTGAAGACTGTCTCTGAACACAACTCAGTCTCGTGCCTACCTGCACATTTACCACAAGTGAATGAATCTTTATTGAAGCACCTCAATGCTGTGTGTCCGAATTTCTGGCAGCGGAAACAACGCATCGGTTTCTGAATGTATGGTCTAACGTGAACAATTTCATATCCAATCTTTACCGTTTCCGGAATCTGTGCTGAAGCAAAAGTCAGGAAAC
>JAWQEG010002789.1:0-235000 GCA_033782935.1 Petrolisthes cinctipes | reverse complement strand
TGTGTCCCAATTCGCTGGTCGGTCCTCTATTTCAATTATAAAGCGATCAATACAAATAAATACCATAGTAAAAGAAAGAATAAAGAGGGAGAAAAACAATACGACTTCCTCACACACTAGTGTCTGGTCAATGACCAACGACAATTAGGGGTCGCAACTTTCAAAGTTCAAACTTTGCTCGCTGTCACGAGTCATGTAATAGTTTAGCTAGTTCACCTGTATCCACCTGAGATCAGGAGTTAGTTGATTTTCACCTGTATTCTCCTATTAGCTAGTTCACCTGTATCCACCTGAGATCAGGAGTCCGTTCGAAATTCGCACCGTATTCCCTATGGGCGGGTTGTGGTATTCCAACCCAACCGATCAACTCGTTCGCACTCCTTATCTTATTACCGAGAGTAGTAATTCATCGAATGGAGTAAATCCTTCGATTCCGGTGAATGGTACTTATATATATCGTGAAATTATAATTGCATGTATAACAGTGACGTATTATCGTTAGGAAGTGGAATGTAGGAGAGGCAGGGTTTCGAACTCATGACATCACATATTAGCATATTTTGCATTCTAGATCAATCACGCTTCTTCTAATTGAAATTGTTGTAACAAATGAGAAAACGGGGATTTTTCAAACGTGTCGGGGGACGTAATAAAAGCCCAGGTGAGAGGAAAGCTAACGTTGGGGGTGCTGATGGTGTAGTGGTTAGCACACTCGCCTCGCAAGCGAGAGGTCCCGAGTTTGTTCCTCAGGTCAGTGGAATTGTTGGACAATTTTCCAAGCCCACTATGTCCCTGTTCACCTAGCAGTAAGTAGGTACCCAGCTGTAAGAGTAAGGATAGCAACCTTGTAGGATGGGGGAATATGTGTTGATGTAACTAGACTTGACTGCCTTAATGACCAACACCATGAGCCGATAGGCATAAAGCCCTAAATCTTCTTTTTGGGCTAACGAGATTCTACAACCAGCCATGGCCCTGTCGTCAACACCTACTGCCGACCCCACCATTTCCCCTGCTAACCGTCTTGTTGGCAGGGTGAAGTGGTTTAACCATTTGAAGGGCTATGGCTTTATAACCTCTGACGAGCGAGATTACTTCGTCCACAGGAGGGGCATCATTCTCTCTGCTGCCACCACCTCACCACCATCACTGGGGGACGGAGAGGAGGTGTCCTTCACTGTGGAGGAAGGGAGGAAGGGCGTGGAGGCTACCAACGTAGCGGGACCTGATAGTGGGCAGGTCCTAGGCTCACTCCATGCCCGTGGGAGGATGACGGCTGACGCCCAGCCACCGCAGCGACGGCAGCAGCAGACATATATCGTCACCGTCTGCACCAAGACTGCTGTTGCCTTAGCTGCAGAAGGGCTAGGTCGTCTCTCTGACCTCCTCCAGGACATCTTCGGGAGAAATGGCGTACCATCAATAGCCATTTCTCCTGATTTGCAACCACCCACCACCACTACAGCTACCACCAAGAAACGAGGCAACAAGCCTGCATGATGGGGGAGGAGCAGAACGGACATGCCACCACCACCACCTCGTCCGGCCCACTCCCATCACCGGTTAAACTGGGCGAACAGCGTGAAGGCTCCACCACCACCACCACCTGACCCTTCTGAAATGGATTCTATAACGGAGGAGGACATTCAGGACTCTGACATCAGTCCCTGCTCTGCCTCTTCCACCACCACCACGAGAGAGGACACCACTGACAACAAGGACCTGGACGATGATGGGGAATGGAAGTCAGTTACGAAGAGGAAGAGGAGGAGGAGGACTGACAGCCCACCGACCAACCCAACACCCACAGTCACAATGGACTGGTGGATGTCTGCCTCTCCTTGCCTTGACCTCTTTCACCAACACATCTCCCGTTGCCAAGACCCCGAAATCTTCCAGATCAGGGAAGTCTGGTCCAGCAGAAAAACACCACGGACCAGCTTCTCAAAATCTAAACAACTTGTCCCCATCGGCAATGACAGGATAGAGAAGAAAGGAAGAAGGGAGAAGAGAAAGAAGTAACAAACTCAAAGCTTTGATGCCTTAATACCCAATAAAGGGTGATAGGCAAAAATTTAAAAGAAAGTAAAAAAAAAAAAAAAAAAAAAAAAGGGGCTAACAAACTCACTCACCAACCATGGCCCAGTCAACACCTACTCCTACCAACACTACTTCCTCTGCCACCTGTCTAGCTGGCAGGGTGAAGTAGTTCAACTTCTTTAAGGGCTATGGTTTCGTGACTGCTGAAAACTACGACTACTTCGTCCTTCGTCCTACTTTTCTCTGCTGCTACCAACTCACCACCATCACTGAGGGACGGAGAGGAGGTGTCCTTTACTGTGGAGGAAGGGCATGGAGGCTACTAACGTAGCAGGACTTGATAGTGGTAAAGTCCTCGGCTCACTCCATGCCCTTGGAACGGATCCGACAGAGATGAACTCAAATAATCTCTAACGGAAGGACGGCGGCGGTGTTGTCCGTGTGTAATGTTGACTTCTCATCATATCATGAAAATATGAAATTGAAGTATTTGGGCACAAGTAAGGTGTAAATTTATTCAAATATTATAATTATTTAATTGTATTTGTTAAATGTACAGTGGCGAGCTGATGGGATGGAGACACGAGCACACTCATCATGGGGTCGCTTCTACATGACGAGTTATGGGGGAGTGAGAGAGGAAGAAGGGAGGGTATGGAGGGGCTGGTGGAGGGAGAAAGAGCAAGGGAGACGCCAATAACCTTGGCTGTAGAGACGTTTTTCTGTACCTTGAGGATTTATGGTTGACTTTGGGCGAAGGGACTAATCGAGATGGAGTTCGCATTAGCAAACCTACATATGTATTGAATTTTAGCATTGTCATCATACTTTTAAGAGTAGGCTACTCTTATATGTAGGTTAAGTATTGTTCGATATCAGCAGAACTGTAATGCCATCAGATGGGATTGGTGACTATAAAATTTGACTTATTTAAATTGCTATACTCAATTATAAATGTGTTTCAACAATGATTAATATTACACAAAATTATGAGAACCACAAGTATCCATATTTTTTATGTGAAAAGAATATTCTGTGAAACGGAATGAGACAATCGAATCTCTCTCGCAGAATATAGGCTTATTTCTGGTGAAGTGAGGGTTCGAGTCATATGAACCACAATTCCCTTTACACACACACACACACTACAGGAGCTTGATCCCACACCTTGTAGCTTTCGCAGGCTTACTAACTTAACACACGAGAAAAAATAATAGCTTGTTCTACGTTACATATAGTGTATTATTGGATTACAAGTAATTTTTTGCCTATAACAAGGAAATTATTAACATGTAGACATAGTAGAATAAAGCTAGTTACTATTTGTGAAACATAAGATAATCAGTGGTGACAACCTTTGAGGTGGCAGCCTTCATGGCAAAGTTAGTGAGACTCAAAAAGTTATTACATGTCTAACAAAGTGTTCTAGATACGATGGGTCGATTCCACAGTCGTTCGTTGTGGTTTGTAAGCACGCAAACAAAAGAATGTTAGCCGTTTTAATGACTTATGGGTGAATTATTTAATGAATTTGGTGAGTAAACAATGCAGTGATCATTATTATCTAACTATTGGATAGATTTTGTGAATGTGGATATTCAGCTTTTGGAAAATAATGAAGCCTTAAAATTGTGGTTGGTTGGGAAGCTAACAAACCAATACCACTGTGGAATCGACCCACAGTCATCCCCAACTACTATAATTTTTCCTTCCCGTCTCTCCCTCCCACCAGTGAATGCTTCGAATGAAACTTTCAGTGGATGGTGCGATAGTTCTATAGCAGTCAGAAGTGGCAACACTCCACCAGCCCCTCCACAACCTCCCCCCATCTCTCTCTCTCTCTCTCTCTCCTCCATAACTCGTCAGGTAAAAACGACCCTATGATGAGTGAGCTCTGGTCTCCATCCCATCAGCTCGCGACTGTACGTCTATTTATGTGAGGATAACAATTTTTTCATAGGAACTGAAAGCACGGCACCACCGCATAGCCTAGTTATAAACAAAACACACGTCTGTACTTGGAGCACACAAGCCACAGTAGTTATGGTTTAATTTCACTTTTTTTTCCTGTTCATGGACAATTCCTTTTACATTCATCTACATTTGACATTGATACAAGCATTGCTCTGTTTGTGTGGAGCCTTTTGGGGGTAAAACAACGTCAAAATATACTGGCAACCTTTCAAAAATTATTTCAACATATAAAAACAGAGACTAATAATACCTTAACACCTTAATTAATATTAGTTAGGTCCAGGTTAGGCTTATTTGGTTATTTTTGGTTTATACGATTCACAAACCCACACTGGATTCTATGAGTTTATGTTCTAACTTCTAATAGATAACAACTCAAAGGTCAACTAGAATATCATACCTTTCTAGGCCTACAGTATATAGATTCATGACATAATTACAACTTCATACTGTGCCTATACATGAATTTGCAAGAAGCTTGAGGGGGGATAGCGGACATCTCTTTCATATTAACCAACTGGGAGTCATTGAGCATGTTTTAGTTTATGATACCTATTATGATAGGTGGATTTAAGCCATATGCAACCTTGGAGAAAATGGCACTTTTGTGGAGCAGTTTCGTATGAAAAACAGAAGTCATGCTTGCTTTTTGTTGTAAACAAACGACTCCCGTGACGCAAATCAAAACAGACGGAGCTTATCTCCTCTGTAGCCCTACCTACGTACTGACACGTCAGTCAATAGGCAGACAACAGTACACAAGGGTAGGCGGGACTCACGAGAACCAAATGACGACACACACACACAAGCACACACACATGCGCACACACACACACATCACGAAAACATAACAGAATGAAGCACAAGCACACAGACAAATATTTACATCATGACCTACTTAAATCCACCAAAACGAGGGTGGCGCACCAGAAGTTCCTCCAGAACCTGATAGTTCAGCAGGTGTCTTCAAACCACATCAAGTGGCAGGCCCCGGGGCAGCAAGTGTCAGACAGTGGGGCAGGCTAGGCAATAGTGCTCTATAGTGTTAGCCCGAGGCGCTCGACACAAACGACACTCAGTGAATGGAGCCTCACCCTGCATCCCAGCAACTTGTCACGGTGGCCGGTAGCCAAGCCTCAAACAAGCAGAGACTACATTGTGCCCCCCGAAGCATGAGGCTTTGACGACGGTAGGAATATTTGTGACGGCAGACAGACTCGTAATGGGTGATGGAGATGCTGGATCTGCATCCCTGCGTCGCCGTACAGGGAGGAGAGCGGCGGAGCGGACTTTAGAGAGGTAACACGTCAGGGAGAGAGGACGTCCAGCACCACGAGGAGGCAGATGGCAGGCTTCCTTAGCGAGTCTGTCAACTGTACCATTGTGACGTAAACCTACATGGGATGGCACCCATAAAAATTTGACAGTCAAGTTACGATGGCGCAATAAGGCCCAAAACGATAAAATCTGCTGAATAACAGTAGAGTGTGTGGGCTGACACTAGAGAGGGAATGAAGGACAGGTTTGGAGTCACAAAAAATGGCAGCATTCACTCCAGGTTGACAAACAACACTAACAGCATCCAGAATGGCATACAGTTCACATAATGTTGAGCTAGAGTGGTTACAGAGACGACGGCCAACCCAGCCCCCTGGAGGTGACTCCAGGTCTGGCGAGAAAACGGCACAACCTGCTGCACCATCCACCTGCCATGAGCCATCAGTGTAGAGGCAGTATGGATCTGTGATGGAGGAAGTCACTGTTTCTATGTGTTCCAGAGCCAACTGCCGCTGTAGAGAAGGCAGCTCCGACTACGAAGTAGGTGTAAAGCTCACATCAGGTGTTGGAAGCATCCATGGAGGGGGCCCTGGGGGGAAGTCTGCAACCATTATATCTATATTAAGACCACGGAGCATAGAGGAAACAGACCTTATAAGAGTACGTCCAGCAGGCAGTATGGGAGGGACAGGGGAGTTTGGTCTAAGAGAAGTCCTGACTAACTGAGAGTAATGGGGTGAAAGATGTGGGAAATGGAGGCACTTGACAGTGAAGCAAGTAACATTACATTAAATTCTTTCGATTAATGGGGGAAGACGCAACTCACGCTGCATGTTCACTATCCTGGTCGACATTGGACAGCCGAGAATTATTTTCATTGCTCTATTTTGAAATTTTTCTAAAGTTACCAGAGTAGCCCTAGGAAGTTGAATCAAAGCAGGGGAAAGGTAATCAACAACTGAACGGATAAAAGCAATATGGATGGTCCTGGCTACTGGGATGGAGATGCCCGAGGAGTTGTTAGATAGCCATTGAAGTGGTGTAAGTCGGCGCTGGAGACGACCCAATAAGTCCTGGACAATAGGATGGTCTTGAGGTCTGGCAGGGACAATCGGCCAAATATTGACTGGTGCACCCAGATAGCAGTACTGGGAACACATGGGAATGACAGTCCCTCCAATGGTGAACACTGGCTGAGCTTGAGGAAGGCGGCAGGTGAATATTCTGCTCTTATCTGGGGGAGACAATAATGCCACAGTGAGAGGAAGCCATAGAGAAGGAGTCAAGAAACCGCTGGAGATCCCTTGGTGAGGTAGAATGAACACAGATATCATCAGCATAGCACGTAATTGTAGTTCCAGGAATATCAGGGAGAGAAGTGAGCAACCGATGCATCAGAATATTAAATAACAATGGGCTGAGAACACCCCCTTGAGGCGTACCAAGATGTAAACTTCACAAAGGACTGAGTGCACCACTGAAAAACACACGGGAGGTCCTGTTACTCAGGTAGCCCCGAATCCACCGTAGTAGATTACCCTTTATCCCAAAGTCAACCAGTTGATCCAAAATGACGTTTCTATTAGCAACATTGAAGGCACTTCGAAGGTCAATGAAGACCACCACACTGTCCCTGGAAAGGCGAGAGTACAGGTCGACTAGGCAGTGATGTGTGCTCCGCTGGGGAAGGAAACCAAACAGCCATGGAGAAAGGCGATCCTGCAGTCGGTACATGAGACGATTGAGTAAGATTCTCTCCATAACCTTACAAAAACAGGAAGTAAGGGAAATAGGCCTGAACTTCGCAGTGCCGGGCTTAGGGATGTGTATTATTGTGCTGCTGGCCCAGGCTCGTGGTACACAACCGTCACGAAGACAAAGATTGTACAGTCGAAGTGGAGGGTTCCCAGGAACTTGTTGAAGTAGGCGCAGCACAGCATAAGTAATACCATCATCACCAAGGGAAGAAGCTCTACCCCAAGTGAGAGCACGGCGCAACTCCTCCTCAGTTATCTCCTCTGCATCATCGTCATCATCTTGTAGCAGAGCAGACATTAGACGTAGCCGAACGGGCTAATGTGAATCGGGCATAACTCAAAACGGTATACCCAGAGGAAAAATCTTCACTAATTCTCTTTCATCTCAAGTTACTAGTGATTTACAAGTAGGCTATTCCCTACAATGAAAATATAAACATTGCTAATATCAGAGTGAAGTTAACCTACTGCCTCTAAAAGGAATGAATAAGTGCTGTCTGTAAATCTTTGAGGTGCTAGCCTTCCCATCCTCGTTGCTACCGACACCCATATTATCATGCACAAAGAAAGCAAACTATGCATAATGCTGTATATTATCTCCATTCATATTAAGGTTTACAGCTTAGCAAATTAAATAAATATTACATTGACCTGAACGCATTCTATTCAACTGCATACGGTATTTCAAAAGTGTTAAATGCATGAAATCTAACGTAGTTAAACAGTAGTAAGGAATGATGGGGAAACCCGAAATGCCTCGGGAAAAATTCTTTCTAATATGACCCCCTGTTGGATTCGAACCAGGGACTTTTGGGAGAGAGCTCAGAGGAAGAGGTCGGAACTCCCACCCAAAGTCCTTAAAATATTTTCTGTCAAATTCTTTACAAGGACAGAGTTGTATAGATCTAGTTACACACAAAAGTCGAATCTCATGTAAAGTTCATATATAAAATCAAAGATAGTGTTACGCCCAGGTCTGAGTGGTATGCACCAAGTTAACAAGTAATTCTTTTATGCCCTGGACCCGGGCGAATAACAGCCAAGTAGGCAAGGGATAATGTCTGTATCTGACTCTTTAAAGGCAAAGGGCATGGAAATAACGGAGTTTCACTTATAACATTATATATTGAACAAAGTCACCAACTTAATAACACTCTTGGTACGCAAAAAGATCCCCAGTGTATAGATACAACAAAATACACTTAACCCTAAACATCCTACCTAAGAACAAAGTTAAACATTTACAATAGATATATATATGGGGAGGAGAGCAATGAGAACATATACGTTACAATACAAATGGAGCTCAGGTGGGTGAGATGCGTAGAGGATGTGAAGAGAGTGGCCGCTGGTGAGGAACTGCCTCCTAGACCGAATCCGGTCAAGAGTGGAAAGCATATTGGTCAGTTCCTGATTGGTCAGTTGAAGATTGGGGGTGGGGAATTGGAGGGATGTTGTTGTTGGATGAACTGGTAGTTTATGGTGAGGGTGGTGGTGGAGCCGGCTGGCAGCCAGGTTGGTGGGTGGTTCGTAACATACCCCCACACCGAAAACCTCTGTAGGGGTACCCAGAAGAGGTAAGCAGAATAAACCACCCACAACCGGCTGGAGACGTTACTGTAGGTTGCCCTCAGGTGTCGTCAGCCTCAACCCCACGAGATAAGGCATCGGCAAGGAGGTTGTTCGTTCCTTTGATGTGTTGGACTTGAAGGTTGTAGGACTGAAGTAAGAGTGCCCACAGAAGGATCCGTTGATTTGAGAATTTAGTGGAGTCGATAAATGCCAAGGGATTATGATCTGTGAAGACCTGGACACAATGAGGCAAAGGTTGAAGATAGCACTCGAACTTCTGGACGGCATGGACGAGGGCGAGGGCTTCTTTTTCGATGGTGGAGTAAGACTGTTGATGCTTCTTCAGCTTGCAGGAATGATAGGCCACAGGGTGTAGTACATTGGTCTGCTGATCAGCTTGTAGCAACACTGCACCCACTCCGATACCACTTGCATCAATTTGAAGGTGGAAGGGAAGACTGAAGTTGGGAGCTCTCAAGACCGGCTGGGATGACAAAAATTGCTTCAGATGTTGAAATGCTTGGTCACATGCGGGGGTCCATTGGAAAGGGACTTTACTACTGGTGAGGTTGGTCAGGGGAGCAGCTACCGTCGAGAAGTTAACACAGAACCGGCGGTAGTACCCCGCCATGCCAAGAAACCGCATTACCTCCTTCCGGGTTCTGGGAGGTGGATAGGCGAGGATGGCGGATAAATTGGCCGACTTCGGACGGACCACCCCCTTTCCCACTGTGTGTCCCAAGTAGTTGACTGTGCCTCGTCCAAAGACACATTTCTTCAGGTTGATGGTAAACCCAGCATCCGCCAACCGCTGCAGGAGAACCTGAAGTCGGTGGATATGTTCCTCCCACGTCTCTGCCATGACCACAATATCGTCCAAGTAGGCTGCTGTTCCTCCCAGTCCTCGGATTACGTAGTTGATGACCCTTTGAAATGTGGAAGGGGCATTAGACAAACCAAAAGCTAGCACTTTATATTGGAAAAGACCAAAATGGGTGATGAAGGCAGAGATTTCCTTGGCCCTTTCCGTAAGGGGTATTTGATAATAACCCTTCATGAGATCAATGGTGGTTATAAATTTGGATTCACCAATGGTATTCAAAAGGTCTTCTATTAATGGGAGGGGGTAAGAATCCTTAATGGTCACCTGATTCACTTTTCTGTAGTCAGTATAAAATCTAGATGAACCATCAGGCTTTGGCACGAGGATACATGGGGAAGCCCAGGGATACATGCTTGGTTCAGCTAAGTTGTGGGTTATGAGATAGTTCACTTCTTTCTCCATGATCTCCCTCTTATGGGGATGTACTTTGTATGGAGTTTGTCTAATAGAGGCCTGACATGAACTGAGCAATTTGATGTCATGCTGAATGTAGTTGCACAAACCTGGAGTGTCAGAAGTAACTGAGGGAAATTGATGCAAAATCTGAATCAAGTCTGCCTCTTGTTCTGGTTTGAGGTCACAAAAGTAATCCTTAAGGTTATTCATGATACCACTGTTGGAGAGAGAGCCTTGGTTACATGGGATGTCTATAGGTAGGCTACTCTCTTCATCAGCTTCCAACTCCAAATTATCCTTAGGGCTAGGGCCTGATGCACACAATGCAACAGGGAGAACAGTTCCGACATCTACCTCCGGCGACCTGGAATAATAGGGTTTGAGCAAATTTACATGGACCAATTGTGTGTTCTTTCTTCGGTCAGGAGTTGCTATAATATAGTTTAGAGGATTTAGCTGCTTCTGAATTATGTATGGTCCTGAGTATTTACTTTTTAGAGGAGATCCCGGAGTACGCAAAAACGCCAGAACTTGAGTTCCAGGAACAAACTTCCTAGGAATGGATTTTTTATCATAATGGACCTTTGATCTCTCTTGACTATGATTGAGGTTATCATGGGCAAACTTTTTTACTTTATAAAGTTTCTGCACAAGATCTTCTTCGTCAGACAGAACCAAGGGTATTAATACCACAATGACACAGACCAAGGGATTGATTGATTAATTGATTTGTAGATGCCACTAGGCATCTGGCGGCGCAACAGCTAGGGCACAGACCAATGGACAAAAGATCGACTGTACTGACAAGTCCTACAGCGCTGGAATACGTACGCAAACCTATGGGAGGCCAACGCACCACGAGTGACACGAGCTGAAACATACTGAGGTGGCAGGGACGAGTTAAGAGGATGCAGCACATTACTTCTGATCTTGAAAAGCATGCACACTGATGCAGCACAACGACGGTGACTCAGATTACAATCAAGTGAACTGCCGGCAAGAATTTAGCATTAGAAACAATCCTATCCAGCTACTTGAGATGGCAGTAAGCTGCTGAATCCCATACTGGAGAACAGTATTCCATTAGATGAAAAACAAAGGAGTTAAAACACCGCAGTAACAATGAGTGATCTCCGAACACACGCCAAGCTCTACACATAATACCTAACTTTTGGGAGACAGACCTCGAGATTGACCGCACATACTTCTCAAACGTCAGCTTAGCATCAAATCAAACTCCCAGAATAAACAAGAATCAAGGGTGGCTATATAGGGTACATCTAGTGAGAGCTAGAGAGGACGATTGCCCTAGTCATGCCAGCATTCAAACTCATACCCAACAACCTGCACCAAACACTGATCTTAATTAGGTCACGATCCAGCCTTGGTCATTGCTTTTTGCCAATGTGTACTTTAGTTCATCAACTGGTCTAACTCCAAATTAGCGTACAAATTAAAATTAATAATGTAATAAAAACGCAGGATAGTTGAATCAATGTAAATTACAACAATGGATAATTACAACATATGTGAAGAAACATACACATTACATCCTATCATGAGGCAGCTAGTGAAAAAATCCCTACCTTTGAGCAACTCCCTTGAGCTACACCTGGTCCTACCGTATCACATTACCTCACTTCAGCTCCCTATCCGCTCCCAGCCCCCTCTGTACACTCCCTTCGTCTTGTATGTCATTCTCTCTTTGACTATTCACCACTGAAAAGGGCGACAGTTGTCGCCGAATCTGTGTGGTAATACATCTATTTGTTTATCTATCATTGTGGGTTTTCTTCGCCTTGTCGACGTTCACGCCAGAGTGAACTCTCCGGAATGATTTTGCTTCTGTGGCAGGGGTCTCTGTGAGTATGCCTTCAAACTGATGAAACTCATGCTCTATACGATTCTGCTCGAAATCATGCTATATCTGTTCTTCGACGACCCAAATAATCTATCATTCATACCTTTTTAATATTTTCTCCTCTCGTTCCTTTTGGCATCTTGCCAAACATTTCTCCAACCTCTTTCCCTCCTCTTGTTCTTCCTGAAGGAAATGTAGCCATCTCATCGCCTGATAAAGCTGAAATCTTCACTCAAACATTTGTATCTACCTCCAATCTAGACGATTACGGCAATATTCCTCCATATCCACCCCCATCTGAGGTGTACTTATGCCTGACATTAGAATATCTTCGAAGAAAGTATTTTCTGCCCTCTCAAGCCATGATACTTGGAAGGCATAAGGTCCTGATGAGATTACTCCTGTTGTACTAAAAACTGTGCTGACTCCCTGCCCAGGTAAACTGTTTCATCTTTTTTTATCATCCAAAACTTTGCTTCCTACTGGGAGTTGGCCCTGATACAACATGTTTTCAAGAAAAGAGATCGTTCCCAACCCTCCATCTATCGCCCCATTGCTCTCCTCTTCGGTCTATCTAAAGTCTTCTAATCTATCCCTAAGAGCACGACCTTCTTTACGTGTGGTTACAGTCAGGTACGCTCTAAAGGCGATCTTATATCCCTCCTTTCTTATTCATAGTCATCAACTTTTACTGTTGCACTATAAGTGGCTAGGTATATCAAAAGCTTTTGATAGGGTCTGACACAAAGCTTTAATTTCCCTAACTACCCTCATTCGGTTTTTATCCTTCCCTCTGCGTCTTTATATTTGATTTTCTTTCTGGCCATTCTATAGCAGCTGTTGTAAATGGTCACTGTTTTTACTCTAAGACAGTGGTGTTCCTCAGGGCTTTCAAATAACAGTGGACAGGCCAATGTTGGGAATATATTATTAGAAAGAGAAAGATATCTACAGGGGTGAGAGAATAGACTAAAGTAATTTATATTAAAGTTATTAAGGGGGTAATATACCTTACATTTGACATATTGAAACGCCTTACTTCCACCAAAGAATGTCAGGAAACAGGACCAGATTAACGGAAATGTTGTTGGCCTGTAGCTTGGAATAGATTGGAAGAATTAGTTGCTCCAGGTTTACTAACACTGTATAGTCACGAGTACTAATAAATGGTCAGGTGTGCTTCGAATACTTAGAGACAGTAAATAAATACATAATGAGATCTCCATTGGAATTAGTTCGTTGGTGAACTGGACTATTCAGAGTTTCAACCAAAGCTGTATACTTAATAGTGCTCGTGATTGTACCTACCCCTTAAGGAACAGAAATAGAGGATGGAAGGACATTTAGCAATAATGAGGGATAAGAAGTGGAGTGGCTTAATTATATTCTGCAGTTTTCTCAGTTAATTGAATAATTGTGTGTAGATGGTCAGTAGTTGAGTATCCCCTATTATTATACCTCAACCTCAGGACTCAGTCTCGCTCCAGAACAGGTGGAGTGTGGACGTACTCGTGGCGCTCTGCTTCCATTCTCGTTTGTGTTGTTGTTTTGTGTTGTATTGGAGCTCTTGTTTGTGTTTTTTGTGTTGTTTGTGAGTTCTTGTTTGTGTGTTGCTGTTTCTGTGGTGTTGCTGGTGTTGTTTGTCTGTTGTGGTTCTGTGTATAGTTTTGTTGTGATTGTCTGTGTGTGTGTGTGTGTGTGTCCCTGGCTGATTGAGTGTTTAGTTGTTTGTGTTGTTGTTTGATATCCATCTAGGCCTTGCCTGGCCTGATGGAGAGTGCGGATTCCTGCTTGGAGGCCGACTTGGCAATGTCGGAGGAAGACGAGTCTCCAATTGAGGATCACTGGCCTGAGCTGCCTTCTCGCAACCCTCCCCCCCTCTCCTCGGTCACTCCGCAGCTCAGGTTGCAGCCGTCCACCTCCTCAACCTCTACCAAGCGACCTGTTGATGCCTCGTCCGACTCCTCGCAGGATTCCGATGGTGTGGACTGTTTACCTCCAGCTGCCAAGACTGCCAAGGGTGCTTCAGCTGTGCACGACGTACCTTCTCTGCCTCACCCTGGTGTTTCTTCTTTGTATACCAACTCCTTGCCCTCGTCCAACCTTCCTGCTTTTGCCCCGAGAGATGCCTATGTCAAACTCTCCTTCTCTGGAAACCCATCTACGGACACAAAGCTGCGTTGGTTGTCTGATGTCAACAGGGCCTTCCAGTTGCAGCGTAAACTGGCTGAAGTCAAGATGGCTGCTGTCACCTCCCGGTTTGTCTACATCTCTAGGAAGCGTCAGGACATCATTGATAGAGTGAAGGCTGGTGAATTTTTATCTCTGCCTCTCATTCTTGAAGACTCACCTGAGAGGCCTCGTAAGTTCCCCAGCTACATCCTCACCCGTTTTCCTATTGATGTTGACCCGAAACTTGCCAAAGGATACCCTGGTGTGTACTTTGCCCGTCGTTTTTTCAAAGATGGTTCACCCATTAGCCGTATTGTTGTTGTCTGGAGTCAACCCGATCCACCTCCAAATGAGATTTCCTTTGATTTCCTCCCTTGTCTTCCACCGTGTGAGGTGAGGAAACTTCATAATGACCAGCCTTGGTGCTACAGGTGCTGGGGAGTTGGGCATATCTCCCGGTACTGTTCTGCCAGGCCGAAGTGTGCATGGTGTGCAGCCGACCATGATTCCAAGACGTGTCCTGTCAGGGGTGAACCATCACGTCCTGCTGCCTCCACCTCTGAGCCTTCACCTCCTGAAGATACGTCTCGATGGAAGTGTCCACGATGCCTTCAGCCAGGGGTTAACGTGTGGCATGGATGTACTCGACGTCATGTCCAGGCTCGTGTCTCTACTATTGCTCCGCCTCCACCACCACCACCACCACCTCCCCAGTCTGCTCCTCCTACCAACCCTGCCTCACCTCCAGACCTGGCCCTCCGCAAGTCTGTTGCTACCCTCATGGCACGATGTACGGCTCTTGAAAACCGCTTTTCTGCCCTTGAAGCCAGGATTGATGGGCTGGTTGCCGCGCAGGCTGCCAATGACTCCAAACTCTCCACCTTGGTCGAGGCTCAGCAGGCCATCATCTCAACTGTCACTACCCTTACCGAAAAGATGGATACTGTTGCATCTCGCCTTGAAAAGCTTTTCGAGTCAGTCCCTTCTCCTGGTCCATCTTCTTCTCCAGGTCGCTCATCTGCCCCCACTCACCGAACTTCTACCTCCAAATACAGAGTTCGCTAGTGATTGCCGGCTGGATGTCATCTCCTGGAATGTATGTGGTATCACCAGTTATGCTAAGCTCACTCAACTCAAGGCCTATGTTTTTCGTCATCATCCCAGTGTTATTTTTCTCCAGGAAGCATTTCCAGGACGGCCGCTCGCTCTTGGGCAAGCTCCTCCCCTCTCAGGTTATGTGCCATATGTTCATCTGGTAAGGAATGGTCTCCTGACTTACATACATAGCTCCTTGCCACATCACCTTCTCCGTACCTCCACTGATCCTGACATGACCTTTCAGCTATTTGAGGTTCTACCTGGGAATGGAGTACTCCAACTATGTAATGTCTATTCTGCCCCAGCTAGACTCACTCTTGAGGCTCTTCCTTCTCCAACAGTGCGTGGTATGGTGTATATGGGAGATTTTAATGCTCGGCATTCTGATTTGGGTGATGGTACTGGCTCTATTAATCGTAATGGTGTTCGTCTCCTTTCATACATCCGCAAGCATCATCTGACACACTGGGACACTGGTGGTGCCACTCATTGCCGGGGAGGTACTCTGGATTACATCCTCTCGTCTGGCCTGATAGCATCTCAGGTCCAGTGCTTCTCCGTGCCAGACTTATTCTCTGATCACATTGCTCTTCGGTTTCATTATTCTCTAACTGCTGGGTCAGGTTCTTCAGCCACTCGTTTGCGTATTGCTGTGTCCCCTAAATATTGCCCGACTTACATCTTATTTTTGGCCCATGTATTCCCTACATTTGACATATCATCAGCTGAACAGTTGTACTCTGATCTTGTATCTGCTACTCATGACTTTTATAGGCCATACGTCTCCCGGCCACACCTCCAGCATCGCCATACTGCCCACTCATGGACGCTGGATGCACGTATACAGGAGGCAAAGGAGGAGGCTGAACGTGATGGCCTATTGTTTCAAGCCAACCCAACCCCTGACCTACTCCATCGTTACCAGATGTCTAGGGACGCTTTAGTTGCCCTGCAGGATTGTGCTCACACTGAGTCTTGGCAGCGGTTCACGGACAGCATCAACCAGCAAACAAGTGTGGCTTCTATGTGGCACCTCATCCGTCGGGTTGTTAAAAAGACACCGGCCACTGCTCGTCATCACACTCCTGCCGATTATGCCAAACAACTTGTCGATGCCTGGTCAGAACAATCTACCCCAGCCAGTCTACCCATCCACATACAAGATGCACTCGCTTCCCGTGCTGCTGTCCATCGGCTACGTCTAATGTCTGCTCTGTTACAAGATGATGACGATGATGCAGAGGAGATAGCTGAGGAGGAGTTGCGCCGTGCTCTCATTCGGGGTAGAGCTTCTTCCCCTGGTGATGATGGTATTACTTATGCTGTGCTGCGCCTACTTCAACAAGTTCCTGGGAACCCTCTACTTCGACTGTACAATCTTTGTCTTCGTGACGGTTGTGTACCACGAGCCTGGACCAGCAGCACAATAATACCCATCCCTAAGCCCGGCACTGCGAAGTTCAGGCCTATTTCCCTTACTTCCTGTTTCTGTAAGGTTATGGAGAGAATCTTACTCAATCGTCTCATGTACAGACTGCAGGATCGCCTCTCTCCATGATTGTTTGGTTTCCTTCCCCAGCGGAGCACACATCACTGCCTAGTCGACCTGTACTCTCGTCTTTCCAGGGACAGTGTGGTGGCCTTCATTGACCTTCGAAGTGCCTTCGATGTTGCTAATAGAGACGTCATTTTGGATCAACTGGTTGACTTTGGGATAAAGGGTAATCTACTACGGTGGATTCGGGGCTACCTGAGTAACAGGACCTCCCGTGTGTTTTTCAGTGGTGCACTCAGTCCTTTGCGCAGTTTTCATCTTGGTACGCCTCAAGGTGGTGTTCTCAGCCCATTGTTATTTAATATTCTGATGCATCGGTTGCTCACTTCTCTCCCTGATATTCCTGGAACTACAATTACGTGCTATGCTGATGATATCTGTGTTCATTCTACCTCATCAAGGGATCTCCAGCGGTTTCTTGACTCCTTCTCTGTGGCCTCCTCTCACTGTGGCATTATTGTCTCCCCAGATAAGAGCAGAATATTCACCTGCCGCCTTCCTCAAGCTCAGCCAGTGTTCACCATTGGAGGGACTGTCATTCCCATGTGTTCCCAGTACTGCTACCTGGGTGCGCCAGTCAATATTTGGCCGATTGTCCCTGCCAGACCTCAAGACCATCCCATTGTCCAGGACTTATTGGGTCGTCTCCAGCGCCGACTTACACCACTTCAATGGCTATCTAACAACTCCTCGGGCATCTCCATCCCAGTAGCCAGGACCATCTATATTGCTTTTATTCGTTCAGTTGTTGATTACGTTTCCCCTGCTCTGATTCAACTTCCTAGGGCTACTCTGGAAACTTTAGAAAAATTTCAAAATAGAGCAATGAGAATTATTCTCGGCTGTCCAATGTCGACCAGGATAGTGAACATGCAGCGTGAGTTGCGTCTTCCCCCATTAGTGGAGAGAATTTATTCTAATGTTACTTGCTTCACTGTCAAGTGCCTCCATTTCCCACATCTTTCACCCCATTACTCTCAGTTAGTCAGGACTTCTCTTAGACCAAACTACCCGGTCCCTCCCATACTGCCTGCTGGACGTACTCTTATAAGGTCTGTTTCCTCTGTGCTCCGTGGTCTTAATATAGATATAATAGTTGCAGACGTCCCCCCAGGGCCCCCTCCATGGATGCTACCAACACCTGATGTGAGCTTTACACCTACTTCCAAGTCGGAGCTGCCTTCTCTACAGCAGCAGTTGGCTTTGGAACACATAGAAACAGTGACTTCCTCCATCACAGATCCATACTGCCTCTACACTGATGGCTCATTGCAGGTGGATGGTGCAGCAGGTTGTGCTGTTTTCTCGCCTGACCTGGAGTCACCTCCAGGGGGCTGGGTTGGCCGTCGTCTCTGTAACCACTCTAGCTCAACATTGTGTGAACTGTATGCCATTCTGGATGCTGTTAGTGTTGTTTGTCAACGTGGAGTGAATGCTGCCATTTTTTGTGACTCCAAACCTGCCCTTCATTCCCTCTCTAGTGTTCAGCCCACACACTCTACTGTTATTCAGCAGATTTTATCGTTTTTGGCCTTATTGCGTCACCGTAACTTGACTGTCAAATTTTTATGGGTGCCATCCCATGTAGGTTTACGTCACAATGGTACAGTTGACAGACTCGCAAAGGAAGCCTGCCATCTGCCTCCTCGTGGTGCTGGACGTCCTCTCTCCCTGACATGTTACCTCTCTAAAGTCCGCTCCGCCGCTCTCCTCCCTGTACGGCGACGCAGGGATGCAGATCCAGCATCTCCATCACCCATTACGAGTCTGTCTGCCATCACAAATATTCCTACCGTCGTCGAGGCCTCATGGTTCGGAGGCACAATGTAGTCTCTGCTCGTTTGAGGCTTGGCTACCGGCCACCGTGGCAGGTTGCTGGGATGCAGGGTGAGCCTCCCTTCACTGAGTGTCGCTTGTGTCGAGCGCCTCGTGCTAACACTATAGAGCACTATTGCCTAGCCTGCCCCACTGTTCGACACTTGCTGCCCCAGGGCCTGCCACTTGATGTGGTTTGTCGACACCTGCTGAACCATCAGGTTCTGGAGGAACTTCTGGTGCGCCACCCTCGTTTTGGTGGATTTAAGTAGGTCATGATATAAATATTTGTCTGTATGCTTGTGCTTCATTCTGTTATGTTTTCGTGATGTGAGTGTGTGTGCGCATGTGTGTGTGCTTGTGTGTGTATGTGGTCATTGGGTTCTCGTGAGTCCCGCTTACCCTTGTGTACTGTTGTCTGCCTATTGACTGACGCTACGGCGCAATGAATTAAAAAAAAAAAAAAAAAAAAAAAAAAAAAAAAAAAAAAAAACCTCAGGACTGTAGGGTGTCAGTAGCCTGTGTCTCTTGCGAGGCCTCGGAATGATTGAGTGAAACTACAAGGTGTTGTGTGCTTCACATGTGCCGCAAGATGGAGACAAATGAGCTTCTTAGTGTTGGTTGCTTTTGTTCTGCCCCACTTGATGATGACACTTTATTAAACACGTCACAATATCTTACAGCCACAGAGAAGATGAAGCATAAGGTGATGGAGTTGAAATGTGTGATGCTGGGGCTGCTGATGTGTCTCTCCTTCCTTCCATCTGTCCGAGCTGGTGGGTACTCATTTTATTACTTTATTTGTATTTAAATAACATTCTAACTCTAATCGAGAGACGCATTGAGATTCATTCTACATACGGTAAGGAAACTCAATGATCGCGATTTTAATCACATGATGCCAAAGCCTACAAACTGGAGTTCAAGGCAATCATTGTAGTGTTCTAGTCCATTGATTTCGTTGTAATGGGCGTTGCTTTAGGGGTTAGTACAGTGTTGGTAAATTTGGAGCAACTGATTCCTCCAAATTATTCCAAGCATCAGGCCACCATTGTTCTTGTTAATCTGGACCTGTTTCCTGGCAGCAGGAATCAAGGCACATTAATGTAATAAAATTTCACTACCTCGTTTAGGTGGTAATACACTTTTGGTAGATTAGAGCACCTTGATTCCTCTAAAGTATGCGTTGAAAAAGGACCAGATTAATGAAAATAATGGTATTTTGTTGCTTTAAATAGTTTGGCGAAATTAGTTGCTTCAAATTAATCAAAACAGTACTTCCAGGGCTTCCCCCTTATCTAGAGATTATTCCGTGGAATTAACAAGAGATAAAATTATATTTCCTGTCAAATAAGAGAATGCCAACTTCACCTATTATGGGCATGTGGCTTGTTCTCCAAAGGGTGACCCTACTCTTTTATGTTAATGTTCCGACACTAGACATAGGCTCTTATTAAGCCCGTTACCGAGGCCCAGGTCAACGCCTACCCAAACACACACATGTCTGACTTCTGAGCTGGCACCCAGCCACAGAGAGAGGGATGTGAGGGTAAATTTCAAATACTGCGGGTGTATTGTACTAGCGAGGGTAGTTTGCTAATAGAGAGATATTATCTGAGGCGATTAAGCCTATATAGGGAAGACCAAAAAGGAACGAAACCTCAGGTTTGAAACAAGTCGATGATAATTTATACTTTGATGCAACGGGAATGGGAAGGTTGTCCACGTGTAAATTTTATAAGAGGAATCCCAGAAGGTGGCGAAAGTCATGGTGTTGATGATCGATCGTGAAAATTGATGTACTGTATGTAGTATAAGTTGGAAAGATCCTATAATTGTTAAACTATTTGGTATTAACTAGTTGATGGTGTTTGACCCGTTTATTGTTTCAAGTGTTATTCATTGTGTAATTCATTTGGTTCTATGACTCTTTAGAAAGGTTATCTCTGACCTGCTTTCTGTATCACTAGGGTCATTCTTCACTCGCCTCTCGCACAATACGCACTTGTCTGTTTAGTCCAATAAAGCCTTAAGAAGAAGGTTAGACTCTACTTACATCCAGACGTGTTACTTGGATTACTTCACTACACTGTACCTTAATGATTATTGTAAGCCACTTATACTGAACAGTACGGATTATTTAATTATTGATGTCTGTATTGTTGGCACATTCTGAACTTACTCGTATATTATCTGACAGAATCGTCTCAATATTTTCTCAGGATATGTGAAACTGTCTTGATGTCATTATCTTGAGGGTCCCAGAGCTCCTCCCCCATCTGCCTTTTGCTGACCTATACCCTCTGGAAGTATAGGTCGGACGAGGATGGCATCGGTTACTTCCAGCTCGCCCAATTTACAAATATTTGAAAAATTCCCACGTACCATTCAGACTGAATACAAGCAATGCAAGCAAAAATTAGAAAGGACTATATTCCAAATTAAGTTGTAGACCGTAGATGTATCACCTACCTGAAATTAATGAGATTAATGAGAAATGACAAATGTTAGTAGTAATAACTACAATTTTTGTGTGGGTTAGACTGTACACCTTCCCTTTTTACTGAAGCATGAACTTTCTAAACTTTCTATAAAATTGTCCACATAATTTAGCAACATCTTTCCCATAGAATAAGAATTATGGACCATTCTCTCAACTAGTTTCTCTTAAAAAACAATTTCATTAAACAAAATTAACTATGCACATCAACCTCCTTGTTATTTCTTTGCGTGCATAAAATCACTACTTGACATATCAACCACGTCTGTGCACACATTGGTGATTTTATTAGACAGCATTATACATCACAGAATCAGGAATTGATTTTCTACTTTTTTTACAGTACCTTACACAATTGCATAGTCTAAGATGTAATATAGCAGAAACATTATTGATCCAACTTATTAACCTCATTGATCCAGCCTCCTAACATCAATGAAAACGAAGTGCCATGGATCAAGATTTTGTGGGATGAAAGCAAGCACTGTAGTTCTCGTTTATCCATGGAAAGGCCAGGCAAGATCATTTTGATATCAGTCCACTGTTGGTTGATGCAGAAAATTGAGAACTAACATATGTCGTATATTAAGATGCAGTATTAAGGAGGCAGTTTCCTTCGCACATTAATAAAAATCTTCTTATTCCCAGATACGAAAATACTGAGTGAAATCCAGGCTGAGTATGACAAAATCAAAGAATCCCTCGATCGTCTTATGAACATTGTTGAATCCAACACTCCTCAACCAGACACAACGATGACGGAAGGTTCTGAAACAACTCGGACCCACATAACTACGGAAGGTTCTGAAACAGTTAACCCAGACACAACAACAGAAGGCCCTCACCCAGACCCTACAACGGAAGGCTCTGACCCAGACACAACAACAACGGAAGGCCCTCACCCAGACACGACAACAGAAGGTGCTGATCCAGACACAACAACAGAAGGCTCTGACCCAAACACAACAACGGAAGGCCCTCACCCAGACCCTACAACGGAAGGCTCTGACCCAGACACAACAACAACAGAAGGCCCTCACCCAGACACGACAACAGAAGGCTCTGACCCAGGCACAACAACACAAGGCTCTGACCCAGACACAACATCAACAGAAGGCTCTGACCCAGACACAACAACAACGGAAGGCCCTCACCCAGATACAACAGCAGAAAGCTCTGACCCAGACACAACAACACAAGGCTCTGAACCAGACACAACAACACAAGGCTCTGAACCAGACACAACATCAACAGAAGGCTCTGACCCAGACACAACAACGGAAAGCCCTCACCCAGACACAACAGCAGGAAGCTCTGACCCAGACACAACAACGGAAAGCTCTGACCCAGACACAACAACAGCAGAAAGCTTTGACCCAGACACAACAACAATGAAAGGCTCTGACTTAGACGCAACAACGGAAGACTTTTATTCAGAAACAACAGAAGAAATTATTACTGGCCCAGACAACACAGGTTTTATAACAGCCTTACCAGACATGATTAAATCTGAAGAACCAGAATCAGATCCATCTGTAGGTTATAATATACTAACAGAGCAGGAGAGGTCAAATAGGCGGCGTGGAGATATTTCTGATGAGGAAATGGATGAGGATGTCTTCTGTGAGCCAGAACTCGAAACTAGCAATGACCTGTGCACAAGACTCGTCAATGTCATGGACGATATTGAGGACGTCTCGCAAGATATTGCGAATGGCATGACGACAGAAAAAGAGCTCAAGCAACTGCAAAATGCCTCAGAGGACCTAGATGTTGTAGTGGATGACATTGAAAAAAACAGTGACTTTGTTGCATCACTGAACACAGATGTCTTAAGAGAAAGAAAAGACCACTTAGACCAGGTATGTCAGTTTTACCCATTGTTCTTTATCTAAAGCAAACTAAGTGTTAGGTTCTGTTTTCTGTTAAGCCTCTTCTTGCCCGTCATAATAAATACACATAGATAACCAGTCAGTTGCACTGACCACCTGAGGCTCAGAGCTTGCACACACATAATACATAATGCCGCTCTGCAGGTGCATGAATGATAACTTTTCTCATTTAATAAGACAAAATACTCAACAAGAAAGAAAAAAGTGTGTGAATAAAGTGTGTGAAGAATGGCAGCTGGTGTATGTTCAATGATTGGGAACTGCCTTTATCAAAATATTATTCATTGAGCCTGTCGGAGTGTAGGTCATGCATAGAAAACGTTACTTAAGGACTCTGCAATCGTGTATGGCATGAATTGGAGGTTTCTGATTCTACCTGATCATACCACAAAACAAGCTCCTTCCATATACAGTAGGTGGTGTTTCGTGGTAATATATGAAGGACAAATTTATCTTCAAATTTTGTTACTACATCACAAGGTTCCTTAAGGGAATAGTAAATTTTTCGAACATTGGAGTGCCTTGATTCCTCCAAAGTATGCCAGAAAACTGAACCAGATTAATTAACAAAAATAATTGTATCTTGTTGCTTGAAATAGTTTGGAGGAATCAGTTACCGGTACTTCAGAATCACCAGCACTGTACAGTTGAGCAAGTAGAAAGTGCAAGAAAAATTTGGCTGTACTGTATATGGAAACATCTGGCAGTTCTTTGTAGTATAATCCCTCGTATATATATGAATGAATAACTGAGAATCCAAAGCCAATGTAAGGTGGAATGTGATTGGCTGAATTTTGAGTGGTGGTGAAGATGTTGCCTTATACTGTACAGCCAGATTTTTCTTGCACTTTCTACTTGCTCAACTGTACCTCCCCTTTAAGGACCATTTTTTTGATGCTAGACAGGGTTAAAGATGCCTTGCTGATAATTGCGCCAGGTTCGAACCCCAGGTGGTACACTGGCTGTCCATAAGATTTAGCCAACCTGAGTCGAAGCCTGAGATTTGAAGCAAGCATATTCTGGACGACAGTCCACCCAAACCATCACGAGGCTACACACATCTCGAACCAATGGAGGATTAGAGTGGCAGTCCTCCAGAAATCGCCTGCTCCAGAGCGGGGTCGACTCGGGTAGGCTAGATTTTATGGGCTACCCAAGGGCGAAATATCGTATATGTGGCAGCATGGATACAACGGTGGCAAAGTGGATACAGCGACATCTGCAATTGTCATGGACCCAGGTTCGAGTTCACGAGAAACGTCTGGGTTTAATCCGAGGTGATTTGATGGTTCTTGCTGTCCGTCTAGGCTCCTGGCTATGCCAACAAGTCAAGAAAATACCCCCTACATCTAAAATCTATGAAAATTTGTAATTGTTCCATCCACTAGGGAATGGGGAATGGAATGCACAGTAGAGGTTTCATAAGACATGTTGAAAAATATACTGGCCACCATTTTGAATATTCTGTTTTTCAGTTTAAACTCTATGGAAATTGAGTTAAGGTTTGAAATCCTGTTTCCCATCATACACCCCCCTTCCCTCCTATTGCACACACCGTTGAATATGAGGCCACATTGGCTATTACTGTCTTTTGCTACAAAGTTGAGATTAGTGTGACTCTGCATATACACCTTGCCTCGTGAACTGACAGACTGCACCAAGTTCCACACCGTTGAGTTATCTGGGCTGCTAACATATTTTAGAGGAAATATTTTTACTCCCAGTCTTACTTTCCCTTACCACAATACATGGTTTCAACCAACCCATATAATCCTCTTCGATAATCAAAACAAATGTGGGCTAATGAGACTAGAATAAACGTCAGTCTCTTAAGAGAGCGCAATATAAATTTAAAGTTGATAAACCTGTGGACGTCAGCAGGTTCCTTCACCCTGGCCTCTCATAGAAGTATTATCTGCTAAAATTTTTCCTCCCGTAAACAAATATGTAGACTAGTATGTGATAAAATAAAGTTATGGTAATTTTGTAAACAGGGAAAGTATAAAATACATCTATAAGAGAAACTACTTGACCTACTTACACATCAGGTGACTTCATTTTATTAAGCCAATGTTATGTAAACGTTCATTAATACACAATACATATTTCGTCATTATCTGGAGAGTGTGTAGCTTTATGTGAATCACCGCATACTGTTATGCACAAACTGCATTAGTTGCAACATCAAGAGTTACGGTAATCTACAATGCAGACACACGTTCGTCTGTTAGGAGAGATAGTCCAATCAAGAGATCTCTCTTCCTGATCAGGGCCTAGTTGTGGGTTCTAAATATACAAAATTTATATATAGATTACTGTGAATTTTGCTTTTCATTTGCATGACTATCTTCTATTTCAGCATTCTCTTTGTGTCAGTAGCAGGCATTAGGGTTGATCTTATTATTTGAGCCAGACAGACGGACAGTCACAATGAGAGCATACTAATAAATAAGATCTCAGGTTAAACTTGAAACATTTGTATAATGAGGCCTGGCAATCTATTCACAGCAATAAGGACAACTTACCTGCCTGCCAGTTCCGTTTCATGTCTTGACCTTCACCTTTGATAGTTGGTTTCTGAGTCCCCAACCCCCTTTCCTACCACGACCACCCACAATTACCTGTGGAATTAACCCGAAGACAGATTCGTGTTCACTATCGAGGGAAAGAGTTGATGAGATGATGCGCCTACTCGTCCGCTTCGCAGGTTCCGCCCTCCCCTCCTCACGCCCGGTTCGATGGCTCCAATCGCCTCTCTTCTGATGTGTAGAGGATAGTGAAGATGCGATTTTATAGTTTTTATGATGATTGGTGGGCAGAAATGTGAAGTTGGTAGAAATTATGTGACAAATTATAGGTGGGTAGAGACGTTATGACGTAGGTAGAGATGATGTAACAAAATATGCTTCCCTAGGTAGTACAGATGTGAAGTGGGTTGAAGTTATTTGCGTATCGTAGTGAAGTTAAGTGGGAGTGTGGAGTGGATGGTGATAATGGTGCTTTATTTATCTTATGGTAATGAAGAAAGTGGACGTCACACATCTTCAATACCCTCTACACATCACCATTCATTTCCCTTAATTACACACCAACATCTCTGCAACACCTTCACTGCTCACAACACATCACCACTACCCCCACTTGAAGTGGAGCCGACCACGGAATATGGTACCATCCTGCTTATGTATTCTACAGGTAACCTGGAGCTACCCTCGCCCAACAACACACACATGCACTCACAAGCATAATACCCGATATCTGAGTGGTGGGTCGTGAAGGTGTACCAAAACTATCCCATGAACATGCTTTTGTAGGCTCTCCCCCTTCCCCATCACATTTCACCTGCTTCTCGGGCTCCGCCCCTTAGTGCATCAGTGATGTGGGTAATACTCGAAGGGTTTTGGCGCCCCTTCGGCCCCAGCCACTAGCTTTTAGCTCTTCAACTGTCCCTCTTTTCTTTCTATTTCCTTTCTGCCTCACCTCTCTCTCACCTTTTTCTGGCGCTTTATGACCTCGCTGTTGCGGCGCCTAATATCAACCAATTCGCGGGCTCCGTTCGTCTCTCTCTTGATGTGTAGTGGATATTGAAGATGGGGTTTTATGGTTTTTATGGTGGGTGGTAGAGAAGATGTGAAGCTGGTAGTGATGATGCGACAAAATTTGCTTGTCGTCGTAGTTGGTAGGTGGATAGAGAAGATATGCAATAGGTAGAAATTATGTGACAAAATATGGTTACTGAGTAATTTGGTAGATAAATAATTTTAACATTGATCCCTTTAATGTCGAGTGTCATTTACTGCCACAGGCGATTGAGGAGGCAGAAGAGGAAGTGAAGCGGGAGCTGAATAATCAGGGAGGTTCTAAGGACAACACGCTGGCTATAGTCCTGGGAACTCTGGGTGGTGTCCTTGGTGTTGCTCTCATCGCTGGAGGAGGATACATGTTCTACACCAAGAGATATAAGGTAAGCACAATTGGCTACACAAATGTGAGGACCTGCTCAATGTCGTCATACCTCTCATTAATGATGCACGGTTATGGGGAGTTTTTTTTGTGGGCGAACTGGAAGGTCTCTGATTCCTCCGAACTATGCAATGAAATATATTCCTTTTTTGTCAGCTACACTACCACAGACGGTGTTTGTCTGTCTGGCAACGATTGGAGGAATCGGTAGCCTTCCAATTTGCATTGTTGATGTGCTGAGGTTAGTCATTTAATTTAATTTCTTGTTTTTCTTTAACGCCAGATTTGTTTTGATACATTAATCGTCTCAGCCAACTAAAAATTTAGCTAGTCCCTTACTCTACACCCTTCATTTACTATCTTATTTATTTTTTTATTGTGAGATACTTGCACTATTCTGTAGACTCAATAATACTACAAATTCAATGACTAATTGAAAAATAGTACATAAATTATATTCTTGTATAGATTTGCTACATCCTCAGTGCCATATTTTGCACATATTCTTTACTTATTTCCTTTTGAAACACGTTATATGTTTGGAAAAATCTATGAAGATATGCTTTGTAATTGAGAATATATAGGATGAAAATAATGCTAATACATAGTTTATTTTCATATGAAATTTTATCTACTTGATCAGCTGCATGGCGTGCAAATTTGCTTTCCTATTAGGCCATGATCAGCTAAAGAAAGTTTTGGCAATAACTATTATAAGCTCCTGTAATTGTTCATACAATATACAATATCGAGTGTAAACGTAGAACTATTTATAAAAACGACTATTACCCTAACCTATGTTGTCACTCGTGAGATGTTGTTGACGTTCCTCAAGCTGTCTGTTCGAGCAGCCCCAAGCCCCTGAGGTAGGCCTTAACCCTTTGGCTTCGGGGGGCAGAATATCCATCTTGCCCTGGGGACTTTGGGTAGCGGGATATCCCTCTCGCTGGAAGGGATGGAGTGCTAGCGGGATATCCCGCTTTCGTACAAATTTCGAACCAAAACCGCCGAGTTCGGCGGGATTTGTCTCTTTCGGGCAATAACCAACACTGTCACTCTGCTACAGCATGCGTCACTCAATTGCTACACTACCACTGTGGTAACTAGGCCTTGAGGCAATTTTTCCGCCGTGTCCGATTCTGTATCCCCCCCCCCCCTCACTCATTGTACCTTTTGTTACTTCCACTCATTGAGTGCAACCTCCATGTTCCCTTCGCATTCTTGCAAGGTTGTCAGACTCTACAATCGAACGAGATCTGGATATAACTTTGTCACCATATGACAGTGACGAGTTTTGCATTCAGTGTTGACAGGCTGTAACCAGCCATCGCAAGTGAACAATACCCCGCTCTCGCGGTGAAAGTGACTCCTCTTCATCACCTCCTATCTCCATAACCAAGAGGCGTAGAGAGCTGGGATTGGTCTCATTGAAACGAGGAATAGTTGATGGTGAGTACGGAATCAAAATGTAAGTTTCTAAGCATTGTAGTTTTGGAGTACGTATGAAGTGAAATTCAACGTTTTTCTTAATATACCTGGGACACAGTAGTAGACTCTCTACCATCTACCCGGGTGGCATAAAAACACTCGTTAACCTGGTACATGCATGCATCACTTACTGCTGGGCCAAAATCATAGTGGTTGAAAGAAGAATAGCGCTTGGGTTATAACGATAGAGCCAATCATGGGATAAATTTGGAAATAGTCTCATTCTCTTTCCCATCTAATTTAACCCATTTACAACCAAATCTGACCAAACCTAACCTAACCTAGCTCGTGCATGTACTTGGTTAGAGAGTGTTTCTATGCATCCGGGTGCGGGGGCAGGCCAGGTAGAACCCACTGCTTTTCAGAATTCATATATTCCCAGAACCGCATCGTT
Organism: Petrolisthes cinctipes; assembly: GCA_033782935.1. Classification (NCBI taxonomy): domain Eukaryota; kingdom Metazoa; phylum Arthropoda; class Malacostraca; order Decapoda; family Porcellanidae; genus Petrolisthes; species Petrolisthes cinctipes. The sequence goes on along the minus strand of JAWQEG010002789.1, from coordinate 206,362 downwards.
ATGGAATGCACTTCCTCAAAACTGCTTTCCACCAGTTTTTAATCCTCGGACTTTTAAATCCAACAGTTACAGACATTGTATGAATGAAGGATGCCAATAGGCACATGGACATTGTTTTCATTGATTTTGTTTTTCCTTTCTTCTTTCTGATTAAAACAAAAAATAAAATATATAGGCGGAGGAGGGTGGCCTGGTCAGCCCTCAATGTCGTATGGCCCACGACCCTCAACAGATTGAGAGCCTGGAGGCAAGAGACCTTAATTGAATGTAAATGGAGCATCCAAGTCAAACATTTGTTAAAAAGAAGACCCAAAAAGCAAGTCTCGTCGACACAACGTATACGATGACCATACATGAATAAGTCCGGATCGTGGTGGACGCCCCGGATGCGGCAGAAGTGCTTGGCAACTGTCTTGACAGGAGAGCAGCGAAACCCGTGAGAACCAGCCCAACACGACACCCTGTCGAGGGCAAGCTGCATGCGCCGCTCAGCCACTGGCATACGGGAAGCAGCAAACCAGACTGCTAGGTCGTCAATGTACATCGAGTTGGCTATACCGTCTGGAAGGGATGAGGCAATGGCGTTAATTGCCACTACAAATTACAAAATGTGACACTAAGAACGCTTCCCTGGGGGACGCCCACAGCTACGGGTGCAGGGAAGGCTGTACCAACCCTCACACAAAAACTGCAACCACTGGGCCACCCTGCAGGCCATATGCACGGAGTTGCTGCAGGATGCCATATTGTCATGTAGTGTCATAGGCTTTCTCTTAATCAAAGAATACACAGACCAGGTGTTAATGTTGTGCAAAGGCCTCACATGCAGCAGTTTCCAACCTGATCAGAGCGTCTGTACTGGAACGCTGTTTACGATAGCCAGACTGGGATAGAGACAGAAAACCACCCCGTTCGAGGAAGTACACCAATCTGACATTCACCATCATCTCAAATAGTTTGCAGAGACAAGACATCAAGGTAATAGGTCGGTAATTGAGGGCAATACTAGAGTCCTTGCCTGGCTTGGGGGAAGAAGGGAAGACACCCTCCAGCCTGATTCTGCTATATAAAGCTAGAAGAAATGAGATCGTCTCCTCACCCAAGTATCACAACATTGCATACGGGATGTCTGGCCCAGGAGAAGTGTCTTCGCAAAGGGAGAGAGCAGAGTGCAGGTCTCTTAGGGTGAATATATGGTTATAACTTTTATTCTCGTTCCCCGAGAATTCCAGGGCATTACGCTCCTGGGCTCCCAATTATGACTGACAGCCAGAGGTCGAGAGTCACTGCTAGAGACTCTTGCAAAAGCCTCTGCCATGGTGTTGGCCACTGTTAAACCATCCATGATGTTAACTCCATTGACTTTAAGGACAGGTGTAGGACTAGGAGAAAACTTACCCGCTATCTTACAGACTCTTCTGAACACTTGCGTGAGTGGGGTTTAGTATTAATTGAAAACACATAGGCCTTCCAAGATGCACGTCGTGCCTCTTTTAAAACTCGTCTAGCCTGAGCCCTTGCCCGGCGGAAGTCCTTAAAAGGAATAGGGTCCCCACGATTGCGACGAAGGCAAGAGAAAGCAGCGCGCTTCTCCCGCACAGCAGTGGTGCAGACTAGTGACCACCAAGGGACAGGACGTTTGGGAAAGTCGCCAGAAATTATAGAGACAGAGTTGAGAGCAGCAGAGTGAATCATATCTGTGAAATATGTCACAGCCTCGTCAGAGCTAAAAAAATTTGCAACAGGAGAGACCAGAGAATTACGCTATTTAATAAAACTGCCAGTCAGCCTTCTCTGATCTCCACCGAAAAAGACGAGACTGCGGTTTGTACCTGTTATTTTCCAAGAGTATAGGGAATTTGTTACTACAATATAAATCGGGCAACACACTCCGAGTAAAATTCAACAATGTACTCCTGCCCTCGCTGTTGCAGCGCCTAATATCAATCATTCAAGTCAGGGAATTTGTCAGTTAGATGGGGATGACAGGGAGATAAGGAGACGGAGGTTGACAGATATACTGGGAGGTTGATGAAGAGATTTGGAAGTTGACAGGTAGACTGAGAGGTTGATGAGTAGACTGGGATATTGACAGGGGAAACAAAGAGGTAGGGAGGATGACAAGCAAATTAACAGGGAGGATTATAATATGCAGGCATTACAAAGTATCCCTGTTATATTCACATTGTATTTTATGGCTTGTAATGGATAGGTTTAATGATGTATTGTGACAAATTTGTTCTACCTTGAGGAGCGAGAACAACACTGATATAGTATATTCTACTTATTAAAAATATTTAATTGCTATAGCTATTACACGAATAAATTATCATCACTCCCACTGACATTTACGATGCTTATGGAAGTATATAAAGTATCCTTACATTCATACTCATATTTACATCATGAATTATCATGAGTGCATTAAATTAGTTAGTAAAGCTTGCATAAGTGGTTATAATGGGATGTGCAGTCAAATCAATTTTCCCAACAATTCATAAGATTCTCTCCAGCTGCTTGCACGTCCGATTGTCTCCATGTCATTCAACGACTTAATGGTTACAACATCACTTTTCTATATATTAAGCACTTCACCGCTCTGTATATATTATCCTTATCTTATGTGTTTTTTATAATTACATTCTAAACCAATTTTATAGTAGTTTATTATTCATACATAATAGCAGCCACATATGTGACCACTCCTGTAGCACCAGGTATAACACTCCTATATCCCTGGTCTATTCTTAGCCAGATGGGTACACTAATCCCCGACGCAGACAGACCTAAGCCGCCCTTGGGAGCACGCCTGCCTTTAGCCAAGCCGCCTCATGCCCCCTGGGGACACCAGCTGCAGTCTCCCTTTCCTGCGCCATACTGACTCATTCATGGGAGCATCTACTTGCTCACGCTCGTAGGCCAGGTGGTCACGTGGTAATGCCTCATCCGGGACCCTGACTGGACCATATATAAGGGCCCAGGCCTCCTTGGTTAATCACTCACTCACACTCGAGCACTGGAAAGAGAAGGTCCTTCCTGCCGTCACCCTGTCTGCCGGCACACCTCCTAGCTGCCCCAAGTCTATCCGTGTTCCTGTCTTGATCACACGGCCATCCTCTTGCTTCCAGCCAACTCTCCTGCAGCAACCACGGCTCTAGAGTCTGTTCACCCACGGGTAATGACGCAAGGTCCTCCTTGACGTTATAATTGGTGACTCCGGTACAGCTCTGTTACACGAACATACTGGTAGAACATCCACGTATGACTCGACACGCATCCAAGCAACTCCAGCACTCCACTCTCCAAACCACGTGTTGCTCCCGGACGACTCTCCAATCTCCATAACTTCTCTACTCCACGTGTTGCTCCTGGACCACTCTCCAAGCTACGCAACTCAACCACTCTGCTGTCCAAGCCACGTGTTGCCGCTGGACCACTCTCCAAGCTACCCAACTCTACCGCTACCACTCGCCATCCTCCACATCGGACCACCACGACTCCACCCTCCACTCCACGACTCCACACTATCCACGACGCCTCCAACAAGGTATTTCTACACAAACATTATACACTATTCCCTCCCTTTGCTTTATTTTGTGACCTAAGTCCCCAGTATTCTTCCCCCTCCACCACGCATAACGTAATTGCCCCCATTTTCACTTTTTTTTTTCCCTCGCCCTATTAACCCCTACCTACCTACCTACCTCCTTTCCCCTGCCTCACATACCCCTTCTTAGTACCCTTCCACGCCCCTCCACCCTGCCCTTCACCTTCTTCCACCATCGCCATCCTTATTATGTACCACTAACCCCTGTCGCGCACCTGTCGTGCTTGCCCTCCATGTCCCCCCCACACACGACCAACACATTTATCCCCAGTGCTTCAATCCCCCGTGCACCACATAGTATCGTTGGAACCACACATACTGCCTCCAACCACACCACAACACCTTTCATACCTTTTTTTTTCTTTGTATACACTTTCATTATTGCCACCCCTACCGACACACACTTCTCTCCAAACATGTCCCTACCACACACCTCTGCCTTTCCTCCACATGCCACCGCTCAAAACACTACTCCTCCTGTACCTTATGCTCCTCCCTTCAACCATGATGTACACGCCTGGTTCCTCCACCTGGAGGCTGTATGGCGGGGCCAAAACCTGACGCAAGACCAACGCTACCAAGTCATCATTCGTGCCATTCCAAACAAGGTGTTTTTTCCATTGTCACCACTCCTCTCGACCTTCAACCAGCTCACTATATATGACGAGTTGAAGGCCGCCATTATCTCAACCCACGGCATGACCACACAACAATACCTCAGGGTGCTGGAGGAAGTGCAGCTGGATTGGCGTCGCCCCTCCGAAGTGTTGCGACTCTTGCAACAATTAAATGACAAAGCCTCAATGCCGTTCAACGACGATGTTTTGCGGATCAGACACTCCAAGCTGTTGCCTATCATCATCCAGGCACTGCCCAACCTCACTCTTCATGAGTGATGTCCACTTACACCAATGGTGCCCACAGGGGGCTCACTCAACATATCACCGCCACACCACCCACACCTACCACTGGGTCGTCACCTCTGACACATACCCAACTCCAACCACCGACACCACCACCACAACCTACCCCTCCACCTCCGTAATAACCGCAAGTACCACAGACACACCAACACCACTACGTCACACCAACACACCATCAAGAACACATACAAACTCATCCTCAACCCCACATACCACCCTCACACCAGCAACACCCCTCACCTACACCACAATTTAACACCACCCCGCCACCAACACAACCACACCTTACACCACAACAACTCTCCTCCTTAGCACAACACTTACAAACATTCAACGAAAACATTGACACATTCTGTACACAACACCCACAGCACCACCAACAATGGACTACACCAGCCCGTCAACTGCCATACCAGACACCATCAGCACCTCTACACCCACGCTACCACTACCAATGAACTTCACCAGTCCGCCTACCGCCACCAGCGACCCGACATACACCCACTACCACACCACAGCACTGGCAGAACCCCGACTTCTGCATGTATCATCAGAGGTTCGGCCATGCTGCACGCAATTGCCACCACTTGTGCAACTGGGGTTTCGCCGCCAATCGCCATCCTGTCAGACCTTCTCAGGGAAACGAATAAGGCTGTGGCAAGACAACGCTCTGCAAGCATCACGTACTCCTCACCCCACTGCCCGCACTCTCCTGTGGGTGGAGGACCTAGAGTCGGGGGACAACTTCCTCGTCGACTCTGGGTCAGAGGTTAGTGTTGTGCCCCCGATGGCTAAAGATAGAGAGTGCCAGGGTTCCACGGCATACGACCTCCTCGCTGCCAACAAGTCACCCATCGCTACGTTCGACATGAGGAGCAGGGGTGTCACCCTACTTCATCAGGAGTATGTAGTTTGGCCTTTCATTGTGGCGGACGTGCAGGCCTCCATCCTGGGTCTTGACTTCTTAACTGCACATGATCTCCTGATAGACGCCTCATACACCAACCATCAGGTGCCATCATACAAGCCAAACACTGTAAACACCATACACTTTCCATCACCCACATTACACACTCCAACTCTTACGAACATATTATACAAGAATTCCCTAATCTCCGTTCTATCTCTACGCAGCTTGTGCATGACCCAGGAATCAGACACACCATCACCACGACCGGCCACCCTGTTTTCGCTAAACCCTAGAGGATGCCCCCTGAAAGACTGAAAGCAGCCAAGAGGGAGTTTCAGGTGATGTTGCAGCAGGGCGTGGCGAGACCGTCTGACAGCTAGTGGGCGTCACCCCTTCATATGGTCCCTAAGCAGCAAGAAGGCGAATGGATGGCATGCGGGAACTATAGAGCCTTAAACGCTGCCTCCATTCCTGATAGATACCCAATACCGCACGTCCTGGACTTCCACTCCAAGCTCCAGGGGTGTGCGGTATTCTCTAAAATTGACCTTGTTCGTGCCTTCCACCAGATTCCAGTAGCAAAGGAAGACATTAAGAAGACCGCAATCACTACCCCTTTTGGCCTGTTCGAGTTCCCTTCTATGAACTTCGGGTTACGCAATGCTGCCAAGACATTCCAGCACTTCATGTATAAGGTGCTGCATGGACTAGATTATGTCGTCGTCTACATTGACGATATCCTCGTCGCCTCACACACTCACGACCAGCACAAGCAACACCTGAGGGAATTGTGCAACCGCATGCAACAGTATGGCCTCAAGATACACCCTTCCAAGTACATTCTAGGTGTAGAGAGCCTGGACTTCCTCGGACACAGGGTGACCTCCAACGGCATCACCCCACTACCACAGAAGGTGGAGGCAGTGAGAGAGTTCCCGTTACCCACCACGACCAGGAAGATTCGGGAATTTTTAGGTGTCATCAACTATTATCACAGATTTATCCCTCACACTATCTCTGCTCTCTCTCTCCACTCCACGACCTACTCAAAGGCTTGAAGAAGAAGTCACGGAAGAAGCTCACGTGGACGACTTCAGCCACCAAGGCATTTCAAGATATCCAATAACACCTAACCAACACCACCCTCCTCGGCTACCCCACACCGCACGAACCCACTTCAATCTACACCGGCGCATCCAACGACGCTATTGGGGCTGTCCTACAGTATACTGACGGTATACTGAAGCCTATCGCCTTCTACAGCAAGTGCCTGGAACCACCACAACATAAATATTGTGCCTTCGACAAGGAACTAGTCGCCACCTATGAGTCTGTCAAACAATGACTCTGTCACTTCTTGGATTGGAGGAGTTTTCACATCAGAACAGACCACAAGCCACTCACAACTGCGATGAAACAACCAGGGACAAAAGTGGTTCCCTAGGGTATCACGTCACCTTGCATTTATCTTAGAATTTACCACGGACATAAGACACATCAAAGGGTAGGAGAATGCCGTTGCTGATGTCCCTTTCCAGGGCATCCCCTGCTATTCCATGTATAACCTCTATCCTACAGATACCGCTCCTAGATTTCTCAGCTATTGCAGCAGTGCAGGCGTCAGATGAGCACCTCAACCAACTCCTTAACGGAAACACAGGCCTGCAGCTAGAGCACATACCGGCACCAGACAGCGTCACAAAACTCTGGTGTGACACTTCGTGTAGTACACCTCGGTCGTATATCCCTGCTCCCTTGAGGTACAAAGTATTTAACCACTTTCACTCTTTGAACCACCCAGGTGTTGCAGGTACTCTCTGTCTCATCAGTCGCAGAGCTGTATGGACTGGTATGAGAAAACAGATTAAGGAGTGGGTTTCACCGTGTGTGCCATGCCAGTGAGCGAAGGTGGGGTGCCATACCCTCCCCCCCTACACGATTTTCCCATACCCACCAGCAGGTTCCCCACTGTACATATCGACATCGTCTGGGCCACCCCCACCATCAAGGGGTTCTTGTTACCTCCTCACCTGCGTGGATCGCACTACACGTTGGTGTACCTTTCCAATATGCACCTTTCCAATATGTTGTCAATAACTTGGCAATTATAAAACTACTCTATTGTATCACCAACATGGTCCTCGCTTCCATTATCTGCCGAAAGAAAACTGTTTCTGTTAATAAAATGTGACCCTATATGAATTATACAATCCCAATACAGAAAATGTAATCCTTTTTCAAAGATTTGACGTGAACAGAGCATGAATAGGAGCTATTGTGTAGCAATTGTGGGGAGATAAAAAGAAGGGGTGATGAGGCTCATAGAGGTATGCTGATAAAGCCACCCCGGGTGGCATTATTACCAATCGTATTGTAGCGGCGCCATGCTGGCCCGCTCCTTTGTTAACCGCAGCAGTAGCACCTATACTCCTCCCACACCTGGAAGATCTCTCGGGCGAGGGCAGTTAATTGGCGCGCTGTTGCCATATTTATACCACAACAAAGCTTTTCAGAAAATGGGAATGCAGCCAACACACTTGGGCAGCTTGTGCAGTGAGTGTTAGAGCTTTTGCAGAATCTATTATTGTGCTCTATTGGCCTTCTCAAGTAAAAAATATCTATTCACGTTAAATATTACCTCCTTTGCTTGACTGAAGCGACTGGGAGACTGACCTTCCATGGTGGATGCTTAACCACTGACCGGCCTGACCCAAACATGTGACCTTCACCCCACGCCCGCCTCAATGTCAAAACAATGGCAACGTCTCATATGTGGTGTGGAAATAAATGCCACATGATTTATACAAACACATTTTTTTTTTCTAGAAAAATTAATAGATTCTGTACAACACATTATTATGTTAACATATGCAATATATAATGTGTATCTGATGCAAAACAAAAATATTAATTGTGTTAAATGTAACCATTTGTTGTTTATGGTTTTGATGTTTGGCATATCAGCATTAATCACCAGCCACGCCGTAGAGGTCTTCCAGGTCTGAGAAAAGTATAGCTGCTCCTTTGTCACCCGCAAGAACATCCGACATCACGTGATGATGTGGCCACTCCAAGCCTCCAAGAACATCTGAGATCACGTGATGACGCAGCCGCTCCCTGCCGCACCTCAATCTGCCCCTACCTGCACCAAGCCTTCTCCACCATGTTCCCGCCTTGATCACACGTGTGTGTACCTCTCCAGACCTCAGCAGCAGCCACCACAGCCTCTCACTAAGCTACTCGGCATGTAGGCTATCTACGGCTACTTACCAATAAAGTGTTACCGTGTATACTAGAGTCTGTTCACCCCGGGTAGTAACGCAAGGGCTTTTTTGATGTTATAGTATACTGACTCGCCCCCTGGTTAGGATAGGATAGGCTAGGTAAGATTAGGTTAGGTTAGGGTAAGTTAGGCAGATCATTGATAAGTAAAAGTGAGCTGGAATAGGCAATGAGACTATTTTCAAGGATATCCTATGCATGGTTAGTTTTATCGTAATAGCCCAAACGTCATTCTGAATTTTTTGGCACGCACCCTGGAAGTAAGGGAAGAGGATTTGAATTGCAAAACCTTCAAGTGGGAAATTCTAGCAGTAGTTGTGGAGTCTGCCTGAAATTTAAAGGTGTGGGATCTCAAATGATTGACTGAATGATTGATATGATGTGCGGTCATATAGCGCCAGAAGAAGGTGATAGAGAGGTGAGACAGTAAGCAGGAAGGAAATAGAAAGAAAAGAGCGACAGTTGAAGAACTGATAGAGAGTGGTAGGGACCGAAGGGGCGCCAAAAGCTTTAAAGAATTGCCCACATCACTACAGGCAATACCCGATACTCCCTGTCACGACATGTTAATATATATCGAAGCATAGAGAATAGGGCTTATTGAACCAGGCGGAAGTTTCCACTGGTGGAGTTAGCTAGTCGTTGTACCATATCGAGGTACAAGTTGGTACAAGATTTGAAGGCATTACCGACCACAGCGTCTCTTCGCAACGGTAGACACGTCCGTAATTCTCGCTTGTATTATTACCGAAGGAATTGGTCATGCCAAGACGGATTGATTCCTTGAATTGCATATGATATTGTGAAGTGGGAAGATCATAGGGTATTATTTTATGTCATTGATGTATAACTGATGTATAATTGTGTAGGATGTAGAGTTAGTCAGCGTAGGTGGGCGTTCGAACGTTGCATCTCTTGCCAGACACGCGCTGGCCGTGGAGCCAGCTGTGGAGGGACGTAACGTTACCCAGCCAGGCCAGCCAGCGTTCAGCCTACACCAGGCGAGTGTTGACACACGTATTGTTCGTCCTTGATCAATCTCTCTCTTATCTCGCCTTTGTCTGCCGTGATGGAGAGATAACCTAAGTTGAATAGCTCGGTAAATTACCAGTATTCCAAAGCTTCATGGTTATATTATTAATTGATTGCAACAGACAATTGGTTGGTAAAATAAGGTAAGAGGAGAGGTTTTCCTACGATGCCAGTGAGGCTGCCTTGGGGTTCCACCGAGAAGGTACGTGATTACGAGCGATATTGTGTGTATTGACACTGAAAATTGAACCAGGCATAGGACATTCTTTAACTGAGTCTATGTAGCGATTTTGGTTTTAGATATTCCAAACTTGTCAATGTTAGTTTGAATTTTAATATTAATTAAAGAAATTGAGTAGGAAGGTCTTGAAATAGCACCTAATAAATAATTAATCACAGTGTTAGATTTGCTTAATCATATGAGTTAACGTAAGCTAGGTTATCGTGAGAAAAATAGTAAGAAAATTATAAGAGACCATTACAAGACTGTTGAAAGAAAACAAGTGCCGTGATTATCGATTTATTGCGATATTAGCTAGCTACTACTTTAAATTCGTGTGAAAGTGAATGCGTGTGGTTAATAATATATTAATTGTTTAAATAAATTAATTGTTGGTGCACGACTGAAATTAATAAATATAGTAAAGTAATTGTAAATTGGTTGTTTTCGTACACCTACAATTCTGCTAATAATATAATGAATGCATATATAATGAAAGAACCCATACAAATAAATTTATGTTGATGGAAGTTGGGATAATAAAAGAGGATAGTTAACCTCTGCTGACGATCGTTGAAGCCAACACAACGAAAGTCCATGAAATAGTCCAGATAAGGTAAGAATTAACAATATTATTTTTTTAAATCATAATTAATAACAATAATAAATCTTAATTTTCAGTCATACTCCCCTACAGGGGAATCTCAAAGAAAACATTGGATATTACCGAGAGGAGTTGTGCCGTCAGACGGCAGAGTAATTGGGTTTACTTCTTACTTCCACACCTAACTATAATTAATTAGCTAACACTTTTACTAACTCTGCTCCAACAGAAACCCAAGCGTGAGGTGATCAGCCTGGAGGAGCTAGGAGACACCAACCCAACATTCACTGAAGAAGACTAAATCGTACAGAAAATTTAGGGGATAGTATACTTTTGGTACTTTAGAACGACTTGATTCCCTCAAAGTAAGCTAAGAAATAGGACCAGATTGACAAAAATAATGGTGACCCGTTGCTTGAAATAGTTTTGAGGAATCAATTGTTCCAGGACTACCAAGAAGGTCAACAACCTTCTTGGTTGAGAGCTATCGATTGAACTGGTTGGAACATGAGTTGGTTCAAAGTTGTGGTGGTTCGGGTTGATCTAGCTCAAAATTGAATTTTGCTAGATTGAATTAAGCTGCTTCGTGATAAGAACGTCAATAGCCAGAATTATAGCTTCACATATCTTGACAGCTTGATCCATAAGGATTAATTAAGAATTCGTATTTATAATAGCAAAGTTCACTCTCCAGCTTAAATTTTGTTGGTACAGTAAGCATTTATGCTTGTTGAGGACTAGGACCCGGCACTGCTTTGTAATAATTATAATAATAATTATAATAGTAATAATAATAATAATAAATAATAATAATAGACGCATGCTGTACAGTGTACACTGGGAGTCAATAATATTTTGTCCTGATCCGAGGCACAACATGAATCTCTACCAACCTCACATCCCACTCCTCCCAAATCACTTAAGTTGTTTTAGGTTCATATTGTGTTTCGTATCAGGACAGAATTATTGACTCCCAGTGTACAATCTTGAGCCATATGTATCCAGATTGCATGATGATAGAGTATTAAACAAGTTCCAACAAGTTTGTGACAGGGAAGCGGTGTAATTGGTTCACTGGTGTGTCAAATGATTCGAAACTTTAACAACACTCGTATACTTATTATGGCTTGTGACTGTACATACATACTTCAAGTGGAGGAAAATTTTTCACCAATTCGAAATGAGCCTGAAATAACTTGGCGAGGTCAATGATGCAAATATAGGAACAAGTGTGCACTCTGAAATGTTTTATGAATACCGTGTTGCATTTGAAGGAGGAAATTGGTCATGGTCTTCAGGTTTAATGACGATGATATCGTAACAATAAATATACACTATAATATTTGCTGCACTGTTGTTCGGAATAATAGGCTACATGAGTGTTTGTGTGTGTGATTCTTGTTTACTTTTTATTGAGACCATATTGATTTCATGCCTGACTGATTAATTTATTCCAGTGTGTAAGAAAATTTACAGATTTAATAGAATAATTAACTCTTTCTTTCCTTATGATTTAGGGGAGAACCTCTTTTATGTAAATTGGAGGGCTACTGCATCTTCCACTCTTTCACGCAACAAATCTTTTATTTGTATCATCGAGATGACATGCTTCAAGGGAAAATTTGGAGTAATCATTAGCCTTCCAGTTTAAAAAAAAAAAGGGGGGGGGGGCTTTTCCCTTTAAAATAACAAATTGTTATATATTGAAGAAGAATAAATTCCAAATCTATGGTAGTTGAAAAAATTTGTATTCTTTTACCAACTTCAAATGCTAGTATTTCTTGACGTCCATTGAATGCATAATTTATCGTAACCCGATATTGAAATAGATCGAAAGAAATAATAGTTTATATAAATTTCGTAATGCACTATGCTTAGCTTATTACTGGTGTAAAAGCGAGATTTTTGTCCCCTTAATTTAATATTACTATTTTACTTTACTCTGGGAGGAAAACAAAAACCCACTGCCTTTAACAAAACAAAAGAAAAAGCCACCAGTGTATGCTACTACTCTATCCTATAGCTGTATCCACCTGGTCTTGAAAAAAAAAAACAAGAGACCGATGAGGAACAGGACTTGCCTTGCGAATACCAAAAATAAATCATACAAAGGACAAGTCCAGCTCCTCTCCAGTACTGGGTAAACACTGCCACCACCAGACCAAAGTCGATCAGAGGAACCAAGTGAACACACACTGGAGGGGTAGCGTAGCGTTAGCTTATGTAGGCGCATGAGTAAGCAACCCAGACTACAATTTTAACGGGGGTACGATCAGTGTTGTGAATTGAGAATTAATATCTGTATAGGAACACAGTCTATTTGTTATATCGGTGACGGAAATGCTCAACTAATTATAAACCCGTTTATTTTATAAAATTATGGCACGAGTACAGTTATATAATGATAATACAATAATAATTTCTTTTCCCCCCTCCCTTGTTAATATCTCCTACTCCGTTCTGTCAACTAGGACAGGAACAATTCCGTGTCTCGCCAGTTGACAGGGCTTACACACATAAATAATAATAAAAAAAAATTATTACTATGAAATATCCCCCTTCCCTTAATACAGTTCCTACTCCCTTTTCTGTCAACTAGGACAGGAACAATTCCGTGTCTCACTAGTCACAGAGCTAAGTACATAAAATAAAATATTACATGAAGTGTCCCCCCTCCCACAATATCCCAAATAATTCCTAATAATATATTTCTCACCACAAGGCCGAAATATAGCTAATACAATAAACAAAAATCACATCCTAATCTCAATATTACAATAATGAAAATCTAGAATTGCCAGCAAATGTTCTTAATCTTTAGGTACCACGTGGGTCACTTTACACCAAGGGAGAATGCTAATATTGGCTGTCTCCCCAGCAGACGAAAACAGAATGAGCAAAAAAAAACATATTTTAGTTACTATGTCTGAACGTGAACACCCAATATTCTTTAGTTATTTAAATTCCATCACTGGACTAATTGATTCACCACTCACTATGTTCACAATACAATATATATTATGAGAGCTAGTTTGAGCTCTTACCTCTCACCCTAGCAGACGAAAACAGAATGAGGAAGATACAAGACGATGTGCCGCCTCTTTTCCTCCCCTTCACTCCCTCCTTTAAGCAAAGTAGTGTCCAAACGTATTTCATTTTCTGGCATTTCTATCAGTTCCAACCTTACTGGTGTATATTCAGTTACATAACATGATTTACACATATTATTGTGCTCAAATACATTGTCTTCTTCCTTGTTTACAGTTTTATATTACTGTAGTTTACATATGCAAGGCATGTATTGTTCTGCCAACAAGAAAATGTACTGTCCTGACTTTAGACCTAACTAATCGAATTAATTTTCTAAGTAAGTTACACTTAAATTGCAGGTAACAGCATAGGAATGTTAGCTTCGTAATTATACATTATAATAATTATAAATGCAGGTTATTCCCTGTATTCAATTAATTATTTTACATTCACCTCTTAATCACCACGTATTTCTCTGTCCCTATCAATCTACCTAAGTTTCAATTATTCCTCTATTTCACCTATTTATCTAACTATAATCAATATTTCTATGATTCATCTATAACCTCTAACTATAAACATTATTTGTACTTTTCATCATATTAACATTTTCAGAAGAAGCCCACCACCGAGATTATTCGTCAGTGATAATCTCAGCCTGGCTACTCCCTACAATCTTATACTAAAAGCCTACCCTAATACCCGTAAATATTATAAATAACAATATATATAAAAATAGGGGTGTTACACTGGTGTATCTCTGATTTCTCCAAACTATTCCACGAAACAGATTCCCTATTGGTACAGTACCAATGCGGGCATAGTTTTCGGCATAAAAGAAATAATCAGTAGCCATCCAAGAACGGGCTAAGCCAGAGTCAGACACATAGAGACCTACTGTATGTTTCAAAACGGTATCACAATGAACCCTTGAGTGAATATATATGATGATTCTCTCTCTCTCTATCTCTCTCTCTCTCTCTCTCTCAGAATATCCAAAATGATTAATTTTGGTTGTCATAGGGGGATAATAGTTTTTATTATGAGGTAGAAATAATATACAGTATAGCTATCAATTCCTCCAAACTATGCTACGAAAAAGATCCCCTACACGTGATACTGAGGCATAATCTGTTTCCTGGCCTAATTTGGAACTAAGGAAGGATGGAGCTGTACTGTAGAAGGCGTTACAGAAGCAATGTGCTATTTATATCGAATTAACCCTAGAACACAGCACTAGGGTATCACTACTATTAACACAGCTGTGGGGTATATTTTACCCTTTTTGGAAAATAAAAGAAAAATAGTTATAGTCAAAATTTATTGATTCTGAAAGAATATACAGAAAATACAACTTCTCTAGTGCTACTTACTCAACTATTTTAATAACTATTATTGCATACTAATATACCCACTCATATTACTAACATACCCACCCATATTAGTGGGTAAAATATTAGTATGTTAACACTCCACTGGGGTAAATTTTACCCGAACCCCTCCCTACATAGAATATACTGAAAATAAAGCTTCTCTTGTTTCACTTACTCTACTATTTTAATACATGCAAAGATACCCACCCAATTACCCACATATTAATTAATATACCCATATTAGTGTGTAAAATATACCCACTCATATTTGTATGTTACCACTGCACTGGGGTAAATTTTACCCTAACCCCCCCCCCCCCCACCCCTACATTGCCCCACTAGCAACTGAACACAGAGACACTACTTCCCTCCATTACAGCTCACAGAACACTGAAGCTACTCAGACGGTTGACTCCTGGTTGAAGACCCGAGGCGTCAGGCCACTCAGTGAGCATAAAAATAACATGGCGTCGGGTTCTAGGGTTAATGTGAGGAAACGACGAGATGGTGAAGCGAGTGGCCTCGATCATCTGGAGCAAGACCAATAGAATACTAGAGAGGTCTTCCACTGCCCTCTGGACTATAAGGCCTGAGCGATGGGTGGCGGGCTTGACGATGAGTCATCTCAGGTTGGCTGGACAAAGGCTGTCAAGTACTCAGTATAGGCCGCGTGTTTCAAAATTTAAAGATGTCGTTCATATAATTCCAGTGAAGATTATAACAGCAGAAAATCTGTTTACCTACATAAAGCAGATAATCATTGGCCTAGAAATTATTGGGTTTACAGTAGTGTGTGTGTTAACTGACAATAATGCAATTAACCAGAAAGCCATGTCATACTTTTCAGTGCCTCCCAAACTTTCAGTTACGTATGAACACCCAGCAGATAGCTCTCGCCCTCTCTTTTTTATGTTTGACTCTGTGCATTTGCTCAAATGTATTAGAAATAACTGGCTCAACCAAAAAGATACTGCTAAGTGTATGAAATTTCCAGAGTTTAACTTTGATACTGCATTCGATAGTGTGATCAAAATATGTAATGCTCCATTTACCACCCTAAAGGAACTGCACATTTTGGAAGGCGATTGTCTTCTCAAATATGCACACAAACTAACATTGAAGGCTTTGAATCCGTCGAGTCTGGAAAGGCAAAACGTTAGTCTTGTCTTACAAATTTTCAATGAGTATGTTATAGAAGCACTAGTAACCATTGGAAGAAAACACTCTTTGTCATATTTTGAAGATGTTTCCCATTATATTAAAGTAATTTTTCACTGGTGGACCATAATGAACGTTAAGCATCCTGAGAAAGGAATTCGCCATAGAAACAAGTATGCCACTCCACTAACATTAAATGATGAAAAATACATTTTCTTAAGTAAATTTCATGTGTGGCTAGAACTTTGGGATAAATTATCTGGAAATGGAGGAAAGTTAAGCAGAGAAACCTTCACTGCTTTGAAACACACAACCAGTGCAATAATGGAGGTTACAAAATATTGTTTAGAAAAACTAGGTATGAAATATGTTTTGCCTGGAAAATTTCAGACAGATCAACTAGAAAATAGGTTTGGTAAATATCGTCGACTTTCTGGGTGTAACTACCATATTTCATTGAGGCAGGTTTTTGAGTGCGAAAAAAAAATTAGGTTAATGTCTGTCCTCAGATTACCATTTCACAATAAGGAAATAGAACTAAGGAATTTTGATGAAACAAACTGGGACTGTATGCAAAACCAGGACTCAGTGAATGTAGAGTAATTTAATATTGATATAAATCCAGACGATATTGACCAATGCATGGATCTCCTGCCAGTCATCACATACCTGGCTGGTTATTGTGTTTATGGTGTTATAAAAAAGATGAAGTGTACCGCATGCAAAGACCTACTCAGTTGTCAAGGATCAAAGGAGAACTTACCAGATAACAATATCTATATACAGGGTATTAGTAGAGGAGGACTGATATATCCACATGAGTCAGTGGTTAATGTAGTAATGTTTACATATTTAACCATCAACAAACTCGTACAGTGTCCTGATTTCATTAAATCAATCAATCAAAAGAATTTAGCTACAGACATTTCACTGAATACCCTCGCTGATAATGATGCCTTCTTGCCCCTAAATGACTGTGATATGGGACACGACATAGAAAAAATCCAGAAAATGTTAATATATTCATCCTCCAATGCCTTATTGAATAATTATTGTGCAAGAATCAACGACAAAATTAGTAATAACAGAATTGTTAAAAAAAGAAAGTTGGGAACATTAACAAAATAACATGGGTCTGAAATCACAAGTATAAAAACATGTATGAATAAACTTTGTTACCCTCCCCAAGTCTCTCAGCATTTATTTTCCTCCATTATACTTCAAGATCAATTACATCAGCCAAGAGTAAGGGATACTGATATTGGAAAAGACGCTAATACATAATTATTTACTAAACCAACGATATTTATTCGGTATAAAGATGACGAATAACAAAGAATAGTTATTTGTGAGTGGGAGACGCGGCGACCTGACAGCCAACCCGTGATGACTCATACTTTGACCGCTCAGGCCTTATAGTCCAGAGGGCAGTGGGTCTTCCCATCAGATCCCCAGGGAGTTTCTCTCTCACAAGCAGCAAGATCCAAGGATGATAGACTATAAAGGATAGTCCAGTGAAACGTCATAGTGATGACGTCGTAAATATCTGTGACGTCACGGGAGGCTCTGTGGCTAGCTGGTGCGCCAACCTTGCCTGATCGCTAGTTAAAATATGAGGCATAAAGATTATATCAGCTGATATTAGTCGAAATAATGAGTTTCTTGGTAGCTGCACCTTGGTAAGTTAAAAAGATAAGAAGCATACTGATATAACGGCAATTGTACAACTCGACATCTTTTGTTGAAATAGAATAATGGACTATAAAACTCTGGAAGCCTTCCACGACCAAGATTGATATCAAATCGCGTTCACATCTCTTAAGCCCATAATTGTACAATAATTACTAATCTTTGGTGTCTTTATATTCCACATAGTTTAAATTGATCATTATAATTTGAAGTAAATGTGTTTGTAGTGTGTTGTCATCAATAGATATTCAATGAAGCCAGGACAGATCTCTACCTCTGGTGCATCGTATACTCACCAGAAGTAGGCCTACAGTACTGTACTTGGCATTGATAATAGGGTATTGATTTAGACTGATAATAGGTTGTGTGTGTTTAATTCTTGATGGATGATTAACTAACCTACTAATCATATGGATATAAATAATTTTTTTTATAAATCATGACCTAGGTGACCTAATGAGATCATTAGTCGATCATCCTTGATAGTAGCCTACGGTTTTTTTTACCTTGGTTACGAAGTATTTAGATCGACTAGTGCTAGGTTATATTCATATATCTATCACTCGAAAGATTATATAGTAACCTATTACTTGGATGTAAAGGTAATCATCCTTGGCGTGATTGCTGGCCTGTGAGTGACGTGAAGGTGTTGATTAGGTGGAGGGTCTGGGTCAGGCTGGTGGTCAGTATTCATTTGACAACAGACGCAGCTACATCCTCTCCTTTCCCGGTCATGAGTAGTGACTCTTAAGCCTACTCTAATATAGAAATGACTGCTAACTGTGCTGTAGCAGCGCTATAATGGCTTCAGCGGCTTGTCTCTGTGCTGCTGCACTTTCTCTAGGATGACCCTAATGTCCTCCTGTGCGCGTAGGAAGTGTGGCAACAATACGTAGTCCCCTGCAATGTGATCAGAAAAAATAATGTTATTAAACGATCTTCAGAGAATGGGTCATGGTTTCACCACTACAAGCACAGACAGGATGTGGGAACAGGATTAGAATATTGGGTATCAGTTAGATGGCAGAGCACAGAGTGCTACAAAAGTTTAACACAGTACTCAATCAAAAGTGTGTACAAGTTACCGGGCTCCTAACAACGTGAGAGCAGAGGCTTCTTGGATCAAGGCGAAGTTAACGATGCATGCGTGTAGTTAATTATTATGGTACCGACATAGAATTTAGCGACACATCGCTAAATGATCTCTTTGGATTCCACCCCAGGCACAGTGTAGCAGTAGGAACTGGAACTTCCATGGGACCCGTCAATTGCGCATGCATGGGGGTTTGGAGCTGCCCTGTGCATGACAGCAAGAGAGTAGGGTTGCCAATTTAGCAAAAAAAATCGCTAGATCTAGCTACTTTTTTGGAGATGTACTATAAATAACTAAAAAATTACCCATTAAGCTACTTAGCGACTTTTTTTTCAGAGCTTACTCTTTATATATTATGATAAGCGTCTTTTGTAGTGTCATTGTACAGCTCCAGACAGATCAAGCGTCCACACCTCATCTATCAGCGACTTGGTTTGGGCCTCGTCGGATCTGGCAACTGTTGCAGG
This sequence comes from Petrolisthes cinctipes, assembly GCA_033782935.1. NCBI lineage: Eukaryota > Metazoa > Arthropoda > Malacostraca > Decapoda > Porcellanidae > Petrolisthes > Petrolisthes cinctipes. Next base: position 186,974 of record JAWQEG010002789.1, on the reverse strand, counting down.
TGGAGGGAGGGGGGATGTTAGTGGGAGAGGAGAAAAGAAATGTGGGCGGGGCTATATAGGAGGTAATGAGGGAGGGTAACGAATGATCAGGGTTTAACAAGTTAACATTCTGACTAGCAACAGACTGGCAAATGGCAATGCATGAAACCTATAGTCCTTCAGTTTTATGAGGGCGAAATGCTGTGTGTCGGATAATTCCGTCAATAATGCATATCTGCCAACACCTTCATTCTAAATAATTTATATATCTTTCCCTATAAATCTCTAGTTGTTTTGTAAATTCTCTACATATTGACCCCATAGGAATGGTATTGCCTGCATTAGTGATGTGAGCAATACTTTAAGGGTTTTGGCGCCCCTTCGGCCCCAGCCACTAGCTTTTAGTTCTTCAACTATCCCTCTTTTCTTTCTATTTCCTTCCTGCTTGCTGTCTCACCTCTCTATCACCGTTTTCTGGCGTTATATGACCTCGCTGTTGCGGCGCCTAATATCAATCAATCAATCAACCTCTACTTATTGAGAACCAAAATGGTATTAACAACATAATCTTAGCCGCAGTTTTTCGAATCACATAATTAGACTATAAGTGATAAGGGAGAAAGGCCTATGTCATTAAAACTTTTTAAGAACGAATGAGAAGGTTATAAATATGAGAAAGAAAAGATAAACGGTAAGAAAGGAGGGAAGGGCAAGCGAGAGAGGGATAAGACAGTAGTGAGGATGTGTAAGGTTGCCAGTTACTTGAGAGATACTGTAATATATATAGCCTATGCATAAAATTAAACCAAGTTTATTAAAAACGCCATATAGCAGCGCCTATTTAAGTTTAACATCAATTATTTTTAAGGAAATGCATATTTAGAAGAAAAAATCCTGGTAAATAGCTTAATGAATTTGTTGACAAATATGATTATTAAAAAAGTTAGAAAATTAAACCGTCTTCTGCCGAAAAAAAAAAAAAAAAACAGCTGGGCTTGGGAGAAGGTGATAAATAGGGTGGACTACAAGCATGAGGGATTTGATTGATTGATTGATTGATATTAGGTGGCGCAACAGCGAGGTCATATAGCACCAGGAAAAGGTGGAAATAAGAAGGAAATAGGAAGAAAGGAGGGACAGTTGAAGAACTGAAAGCTAGTGGCTGGGGCCGAAGGGGCGCCAAAACCCTTAAAGTATTGCCCATTCATTACAGGCAATACCCAACTACGGGGCAAGCACGAGGGATAAAAGGAATACAGGGATAGCTGTCTAATATCCAAAGGATAATATATAATCAGTAGTCTATCCCACTACAATGGTGAACAAAAGACAGTGCCTTTATTTAAAGGATATAATGAAACAGATATTCTAATTAATATTTGTTTGTTATTACTTTTCAACTAATCACCTTCATTTGTCTAACCCTCTTCCCCTCACCATCACCTCAAATCATCACATTTAATAATTCTTCTCTCCTATATCCACCTACGTTAATGCAGTATGCACTTCTTTAATCCCGGGTTCTTCAAACTACGGGTCCCAAATTCCTCCAAACTGGGTCGCAGGCTCACAAAAATAAATACATGAATAAAATAGAATAATAATGTTCGTGACAATAAAATAAATATAAAGTTCATACATGATTCCACCTAACATATTTTTATAATCGAATATTCATATATTTAATTATAAATAAAACAAAATCATTGCACAAATATTAGCCTTCTTGAGAGAGAATGAGAGAGAGAGAGGGAGGGGTAGGTGAGGCAGTGCTTTTAATTCTGTTTATATTTCTGGTTAGAATGCCCTTTTATCATAATTATTGGATTTCAGTTTCTGGCCTCGTATTTTCTTTGGTTGATAATTCTGGTCATTGTAAAAGATCTTTTTGTATGGGTCGCGAGAATGATGTCATAGTAAAAACTGGGTCACGACTGACAAAGTTTGAAGAACCCTGCTTTAAACTATTGGTGATTCGATACCGTTCACAGTGTATGCTTCATTCATTCCTCCTGACACACGTCTCCTCTACCTGATCATTCGTTACCCTCCCACATTACCTCCTATAGAGCCCCGCCCACATTTCTCTCCTCCTATCCCACTAACATCCCCGCTCCCTCCACCTGCAACTGTTGCCAGATCCGACGAGGCCCAAACCAAGTCGCTGATGGATGGGGTGTGGACGCTTGATCTGTCCGGAGCTGTACATTGATTGATTGATTTATAGATGGCACTAGGCATCTGGCGGCGCAACAGCTAGGGTCATATACTGCCCAACATAAAATGGTCATCTACATCATTAATAAAGTATGTACACACATAAATAGGCTTTACAACCCCGAAAGGGATAGGCAACATGATTAAAAGAACATGTAAACTAAAAACCACATTTTCACTAAAAGATCCTGATTAACTTAAGTAAAATATATAAAAGAATCAAAATTAAAAACATTGAACTATCTTAGAAGCCATAAATATCATGAAAGTCACAATTTGTGGAGTAGGCCAGCCTCCTCTGTAGTGTAACATAAAATAGGTCGATTTTCTTTGATTGAGTGTGTAACCATTCTCTAATTATCTACCAGCCCTGTATTGTGATTCATTTACCATTACATTCCTTCATGCAGATAGCCTATGCAGTTTCTTTCAGCATATTCTCTTTGCCATTTTGTGTAATATCATTGTCTGCATACTCTTGCAAAATTTCATGTATACAACATATGTATTATACCTTTAATACCATAACCAAATACTCTTAGCTTTGTTAACGTCAGGTACGCAGAGAATTGTATATAGTGTTAACTATTTTTTGACAAAAAAATATAAGGAACTATTCTCCGCATCTCTCTCTTCCTTGAGCACTTCTTAAAGAGAGTTATAGACACTAACACTTCTTAAAGAGAGTTATAGACACTAGCTCCTGAGGCTGAGAAGTGTAGTGGAGAAACCCTGACAGTGGCCCTTACACAGGAGCCTTCTTTAGGTAGCAGCACAACTTATAGTTGGTGGCTACACCACCCACCAACAAGTGGTGACCCCCGGAGAGTGCAGCTGTCACCAACAAGTGGTGACCTCCGGAGATTGCAGCCGTCACCAACAAGTGGTGACCACCAGAGATTGCAGCCGTCACCAACAAGTGGTGACCCCCGGAGATTGCAGCCGTCACCAACAAGTGGTGACCCCCGGAGAGTGCAGCTGTCACCAACAAGTGGTGACCCCCGGAGAGAGCAGCTGCAGCAATCACCAACAAGTGGTGATCCCCGGAGATTGCAGCCGTCACCAACAAGTGGTGACCCCCGGAGATTGCAGCCGTCACCAACAAGTGGTGACCCCCGGAGATTGCAGCCGTCACCAACAAGTGGTGACCCCCGGAGAGTGCAGCCGTCACCAACAAGTGGTGACCCCCGGAAAGTGCAGCTGTCACCAACAAGTGGTGACCCCCGGAGAGTGCAGCTGCCGCGATCGCCAACAAGAGTGGATCAAGCTGCAGTCTACAAGAACGCCTTTGCCCTGCAGTCACTATCAAGTAGTGACCTGGAGTGCTGCCGCTACCCTCCAATAGTCTACAAGAACGCCTTTGCCCTGCAGTCACCATCAAGAGGTGACTTGAGTTGCTACCTCTCCTGTGCAGCTGTTGCTCCCGCCACAGTGCCACTGTCCATCCTATCTACATTATCGCTGCGAACCCTGAGGCATCACCAGTCCACAGCAGCCATCTGTAAGCCTCCAACTACGCCGTTGCTGCCTGCCATCCAACACCTATACACCACTGGTACTCGCGGCAGTCTAGCTACCAGCAACAGTGCTTCACCTTGGATTACAGTGCTTCACCCTGGATTACAGTGCTTCACCCTGGATTACAGTGCTTCACCTTGGATTACAGTGCTTCACCTTGGATTACAGTGCCTCACCCTGGATTACAGTTTTTCACTCTGGACAGTGTATTGTCCTTTATTATTAGTGCCTTGTGTGTGAATTACAGTGCCAGTGTATTCAGCAGCATACTGATATAACCTGACTAACGCAGCTGCCGTGATATCAGGTAACCCTCGTCAGCATTTACACCCTGAGTTCACTGACCAGTATGTCTACTGAGGATCTCTCAAACTCAGGCAACCACACTGCCACTGCAGTAGCCATGAGAGCCCCTGCTTTCTGCAACCAAGAAAATTCCCAAATTGCCCAGCTCGCCAATCTAATTTCCCAGCTTACAATGGAAGTCAGCAACCTGAAGAAACAAATCAACAACCACCCAAGTTCCCGACCCTCGACGCCAAACCGCCAACACCAGCGGTCACGTTCAAGGAGCACTTCAAACTTCTGCTACTACCATCGCAGGTTTAGGGATAAGGCTCTCAAGTGTGAAAAGCCCTGCAGCTACATGGCGTCAAACAACAACGGCGAACATTAACGCAGCATAATGTTTGCCATACTCAGTCTACGCTGCTCCACATCTTTGATCTCCGGTCCCATACCAAGTTCCTGGTAGACACCGGTGCCGACGTAAGTGTCCTCCCTGCTACAGCCAGCCAGCGATCGCTACCTCCTTCTCTGCATCTCTATGCTGCTAATGGTACCAAGATACCTGTATACTCGCGGCAAACAGTGCATCTGGATCTGAACCTTCGCCGCTCTTTTCAATGGACATTCTACGTAGGAGCAGTGTCACAAGCCATCTTTGGTGCTGATTTTCTCCGTCACTTCAACCTGATGGTAGACGTAAGAGGACAAAAATTGGTCGACCCACTCACAGATATCTTTACAAATGCACAGCCAGCACCTGGTGACAGCACACACCTGTCTGCTATCAACCATGACCACAAGTTTGCTGACCTCCTCAAGTCATTCCCTATGCTGACACAACCCTACTCATCCAGCATACCTGCCAAGCATCACGTGACTCATCATATAGAGACTACCGGACCCCCAGTGCATGCCAAGGCCCGACGCTTAGCCCCTGAGCGTTATAAGAAAGCCAAAGCCGAGTTCGAATCTCTGATGAGTAAAGGCATTATACGGCCCAGCAGCAGCAACTGGTCGTCGGCTCTTCACATTGTTCCTAAGAAGACCGGAGACATACGACCTTGTGGTGACTACCGTGCCCTCAATTCACGCACCGTGGAAGATAGATATCCTGTGCCCAACATTCAAGAGTTCACTTCCCAACTCTCGGGTTCCACTATCTTCTCTCGGATCGACCTCGTCAAAGCATTTCATCAGATTCCAGTCCATCCCACTGACATCCCGAAGACGGCCATTATCACACCTTTTGGCATGTTTGAATACGTCCGGATGCCCTTTGGATTGCGGAACGCGGCACAAACGTTTCAACGCTTCATATATGAGGTCCTTCGAGGTCTACCCTACTGTTTTGCCTACATAGATGACCTTCTCATTGCTAGTCCTGATGAAGCCAACCACAAACAACACCTCCGCCAAGTCCTCCAGAGACTGCAAGATTATGGCATCCAAATCAACACAGACAAGTCCGAACTTGGTGCGACATCCCTTGAGTTCCTAAGTCACACAGTCTCTCCAGCAGACATTGCTCCACTTCCCTCAAAGTGCGAGTCCATCCAGCAGTTTCCCAGGCCATCTACCCAACGCCAGCTCAAGGAGTTCCTTGGGATGGTTAATTACTATAACCGCTTCATTCCACACTGCTCACTCCTGCTACGACCATTGTATGCCATGATTAAACCTTGCAAGAGAGGTCAATCTGTTACCCTCGTCTGGACTGAAGAAGCGGAATCGGCCTTCCTCTCAACAAAACAGACACTCAGCGACGCTGCCACGCTCTCTTTCCCTGCACCAGACGCAGAAACTTCAATTGCTGCAGACGCCTCAAACATTGGTGTTGGTGCCGTCCTACAACAGCGTGTCGGTACATACTGGAAGCCAATTGCCTTCTTTTCCAAGAAACTTACCTCGGCGGAGTCGAAGTATAGCGCCTATGACAGGGAGCTACTTGCCATCTTCAAAGCTGTCAAGCGTTTTCGCTACTTCATCGAGGGACGCAGTTTCCACATCTACACTGACCACAAGCCACTCACTACAGCATTCCTCAGAAATAAGGAATCTTACACCCCACGACAAATGCGCCACATGGACTACATTGCCCAGTTTACCACGGATATACGATACGTCAAAGGTGCCGACAATGCCCCAGCTGATGCCCTCTCTCGAAACATCAGTACTGTAAAATCTTCTCCCATCGACTATGCCACCATTGCTGCTGATCAAGTCGGTGACGCTGAGCTACAGCGACTGTTGGATAACCCTGCACTACAGATGAAGAAGATTACACTTCCAGACACCCAGGTCACACTGTACGCTGACACCTCCACCGACACTCTCCGTCCATACATACCAGAGAAACATCGACACCAGCTCTTCAAGAAGTTACATGACCTCTCACACCCTGGAATCCGTGCCTCGCACCAGATGATGTCTTCCCGCTTCATATGGGAGGGCATAAATAAAGACGTCAGACACTGGGCACGCACATGTATACGCTGTCAAGCTTCCAAGGTCACACGCCATACACACTCTCCTGCAGCCACCTTTACGCCAGTCACCGAGAGATTTGACCATGTCCACATAGACCTCGTTGGCCCACTTCCGTACTCCAATGGCTATCGATATTTACTCACCTGTGTGGACCGTTTCACACGCTGGCCTGAGGCAGTACCTCTCACCGACATCACCACGGATACTGTTGCACGTGCCTTCATCGCTACATGGGTGTCCAGGTTTGGTGTGCCTCTAAGCCTTACTTCTGACCGAGGTGGTCAGTTTGAGTCAGGCGTGTGGAATAAGGTCATGATACTCCTTGGCATCCGCCGATACAGGACCGCCAGCTATCACCCACAGGCCAACGGAACGGTCGAACGATTCCACCGCCAGCTGAAATCTTCCCTGGCAGCTTCAGCCCAGAGAGAAGATTGGTCAATAGCACTACCTCTTGTCCTCCTTGGCATCAGAACTTCACTCAAAACGGATCTGCACAACTCCTCTGCTGAGCTTGTATATGGTTCTACGCTCAGGCTCCCAGGTGAGCTTCTCTCTGCCACACCAGACCCCGAGCCTTGCAGCGTTCAGGACTTTGCAACACATCTGAAAAATACCATGAAGTGCCTCCAGCCAGTGCAGCCTCGTACGTCCAACTCGAAGACCTTCGTTCACCAGGACCTGGAAGCCTGCACACACGTCTTTGTTAGAGTCAATGCAGTCAAAAGGCCCCCTCCAAGTAGTTCGCAGGACGAGGAAAAACTTCACCATCGACAAACATGGTTCTCAAGAAGTTGTGGCCGTAGACCGGGTCAAGCCTGCTTATATCCTGAATCCGGACCAAATGCTGCAAGCAGTGCAAGTGACTGCTCCTCCAACACATGCTGGAAACAACAAACTACGACACACAAGAGTATCGTTCCTCCTTCCTCGAAACTAGGGGGGGAGTATTGTAGTGTACCGTAAAATAGGTCGATTTTCTTTGATTGAGTGTGTAACCATTCTCTAATTATCTACCAGCCCTGTATTGTGATTCATTTACCATTACATTCCTTCATGCAGATAGCCTATGCAATTTCTTTTAGCATATTCTCTTTGCCATTTTGTGTAATGTCATTGTCTGCATACTCTTGCAAAATTTCATGTATACAACATATGTATTATACATTTAATACCATAACCAAATACTCTTAGCTTTGTTAACGTCAGGTACGCAGAGAATTGTATATAGTGTTAACTATTTTTTGACAAAAAATATAAGGAACTATTCACCGCATCTCTCTCTTCCTTGAGCACTTCTTAAAGAGAGTTATAGACACTAACACTTCTTAAAGAAAGTTATAGACACTAGCTCCTGAGGCTGAGAAGTGTAGTGGAGAAACCCTGACAGTGGCCCTTACACAGGAGCCTTCTTTAGGTAGCAGCACAACTTATAGTATGTGGCTACACTACCCACCAACACCTCCACATAGGTAAAGGCATTCCCTCCCAAACTACAAGCTTCCTCCCCGAGCCCCTGGGAGAGACTAAGAATCGTCACCCACCTGGTACTCGGAGAGGTGCCTACGACGAAGGTCCCCAAGACTGGGACACTCGACAATAAGATGCCGTACTGTCAGAAGGACCAGACAATCATCACAGTATGGAAGGGGAGCCCTCTCCATTAAAACCCCATGAGTCAATAGTGTGTGGCCAATGCAAAGACGGACAAGAGCCGTGTCCCACCGGCGGGACAGGCCGCTGTAGCTCCACAAACCCTGGCACTGGTGGATGCCGCTGAGCTTGTTAGCTCCGATGGCGTCCCATCTGTCCTGCCAGCAGGAACGAAAGGCAGCATCTACCTAGGGTCGTCGGTCAACTGCAGGATGACAGGAGGCCGAGAAGTGGAGGCCACAGCCTTAGCCAGGGCGTCAGCCCGCTCATTCACATTGACACCCACATGAGCTGGGACACAACAAAATGTGACTCTGTGGCCACGACGACCCAGGAGGACAAGCCACTCGAGTATGGCCAACACCAAGGGATGCCCAAGGCCTTCAAGTCACTACAGGAATCGCTAAAAATAATAAAAGAAGGCTGCGGGAAAGTAAAAATCACCTGGAGGGCATATAAAATGGCCGAGAGCTCGGCAGTAAAAATAGACATGTGAGAAGGGAGCCTGCCGCCACGACAAAAGCCAGGAAAGACAGCCCCAAAACCAACTCCAGCATCAGACTTTGACCCATCAGTGTACACAGGGAGGGACTCCCTGTGATTGAAGGCATGTTCTAAAAAGAGGGAACAAGCCACTGAAGGAGGAAGAGATTCCTTCTTGTCTGAAAAGCAGTTGCAGGTGTAAACTTCTGGAAAAAGCCTGGGGACGACCTGAAGGCTCTGGTCGCCAGACATACTCCAGCATGATGAGTACACCTCACACCCATACTCGAGTTTTGACCTAATATGAACATGGTGTAGGCGGAGGAGGGTGGCCCGATCTACGGGAAGCAGCAAACCAGACCGCCAGGTCATCAACATACATCGAGTTGTCTATACTGTCTGGAAGGGATGAGGCAATGGCATTAATTGCTACTGCAAACAATGTGACACTGAGTACACTTCCCTGGGCGAAGCCCTCCTCCTGAGCAACGGATGCTGAGAGGGCTGTACAGACTCTCACAGAAAAGCTGCTACCACCTAGAAACTTCTTAAGAAAGTGTGGAGGGCGACCCCGCAGGCCATATGCATATAGTTGCTGCAGGATGCCATATTGCCATGTAGTGTTATAGGCTTTCTCTAAATCAAAGAATACACAGACCAGGTGTTGATGTCGTGCAAAGGCCTCACATGCAGCAACTTCCGACCTGACCAGAGCGTCTGTTGTGGAACGGTGTTTACGAAAGTCAAACTGGGACGGAGACAGAAAACCACCTCGTTCGAGGAAGTAGACCAGTCTGACATTCACCATCTTCTCAAATAGCTTACAGAGACAGGAGATCAAGGCAATTGGTCGGTAACTGAGGGCAACACCAGAGTCCTTGCCCGGCTTGGTGAAAGGAAGGATGGTAGCAACCCTCCACCCAGAAGGGAAGACACCCTCCAGCCAGATTCTGTTATATAAAGCTAGAAGAAATGAGATCGCCTCTTCAACCAAGTGTCATAACATTGCATATGGGATGTTGTCTGGCCCAGGAGAAGTATTGCTGCAGAGAGAAATAGCAGAGTGCAGGTCTCTCAAGGTGAATATATGGTTCTAACTTTCATTCTTGTTCCCCGAGAGAGCCAGGACAGTGTGCTCATGGGCTCTCAACTCATGCCTGACAGCCAGAGGTCGAGAGTCACGGCTGGAGACTCAAACAAAAGCCTCCGCCATGGTGTTGGCCACTGTTAAACCATCCATGTTCAAAAGGGGAGCCCTCACTCTAACCCCTCAATCTGAGCTCCCGTTAACTTAGTAGCAAATCCTCGTCGTTTTTCACATATACTGACCAATTTTCATTGCAATCGAGCAACAAATAATATTTTTCCCACATTTTTCCTACTTGTTCTGGGAACAAAAGTAAAGGAAAAAAAATATGTTTGAGAATAGCATAAGATTTTATGTGGAATATCCTCTGATGTATAGCAACACTGATATAGAGCGAAACATCTTCTATCACTGCTATAAATGGGAAAATTCCTAGCCAGAAATTGTTGAAGATAATTGCGGAGATGTAAAAATTCACAAAAAAAAAAATCTTTTTTTATCGAAATCTCTCCTATATAATGTGCTCATATATACGTATACCACGTGTGAAAAGATTCATTGACATGATGTAATAACCCTTCATGTTCTTAGCTATTATACTGGAAAAAAATCACTGCTTTGCACAGTGGCCATATTGTAACCAATGAGGTCGAGTATTGCTACTGTGAAGAACTGCTGTAAGTATTGGGAAAAGCAAAAACCTCGGTGACCTACCCCTCCCCAGGAAGGGTAGGTAAGCCTTACCCCGCCTCCAAGCGGTGACCTCGGGGGTACACCTCCTTTTTTTATCTTTGTTTTTATCCATTTAGGAGGTGGAGCCAAAGGGGAAGGCGGTGTGGGGGTGAGACCTAGCTTCGCCCAAATATAGGTTTTAAGGTTTTTATTGTATTTTTATTGTATTTTTAGTGTTTTAAGAATTTAATTTCTTTGATTGTGTGTTTTTATATTTTGTAATAATTTCTTTTAAATTTATGACCATGTTTTTTAGCTTTTGACAATGCCGACGGCCCGTGTCCCTCCGGGAATGAGCACTGCATTGGCCTTGCCAGCCATCAGTGGCCCCCCAATGGGGGAGTGGACAGCTATGGCTACTGGCGGGCGAGGGTCTCCGGGCTGCCCTGTAGAGGGAGTGGGGAAGAGGGAATGTATGAGGGTAGTAACTGTGAATGTGAATGGAATGACGGATGGGACCAAGAGGCGAGAGATTGTAGAATGTTTCAAGAAAGGAAGAGTGGATGTGATTGGAGTGACGGAGACACACGTGAAAGGATGTGGAGTGGTTAAGTGTCAGGAGGGAAGGGAGAATGGACTGTAGGAGGGAATGGAGGGAGGAGTAGTATGGACGGGTATGAATGAAAAGAGTAAAGGAAGAGGGAAGGAAGGGTGTGGGCTGTTGGTGTCTCCGTGGGTGTGGAAGGGAGTGGATGGACATGGGTGGAATGGGTCAAGAATAGTATGGATGACTGGAAAGATTGGCTTGGTGAAGTATGCTTGGGTGTGTGCTTATGCACCAGTGAATGAAAAGAGTAAGATGGGGAGAGAGAAGATGAGAGTGTTTTGGGAAGAGTTGAATACATGTCTGAGAGGAATTGATAATGGAAAGAGAGTAGTGATGATGGGAGACATGAATGGAAAGGTGGGAGGTGAGGAAGTGGGGAATATTGTGGGTAAATGGGGTGTGGATGGAGTGAATGAGAATGGTGAGTATCTAGTGGATGTCTCAGCTGAGAGGGGGTTGTTTTTGGCGAACACCTTCTTTCAGCACAAGATGATCCACAGGTATACATGGAAGAGAGTTGGAAAAGAGAATATAATGTGTGTAAGAGACAAGTGAAAAGGATGGTGAGTGAGAGTAAAAGGAGAGTGGATGAGGAGTTTGGTATGAAGCTGAGTGAAAAGTTTAAAGAGAACAAGAAATTATTCTGGAAGGAGATGAAAAGAGAAAGAGGAGAAGGAAAGTCTGGTAGTGTGAGAATGAAGAGAGAGGATGGAGTTACTGTGAGTAGAAGTGAGGAAGTGAAAGAAGTGTGGAAGAGGCATTTTGATCGGTTGATGAATGGGGGGACGGGAGTGGAGGCGGTGGTGACATGCATGGGGGATGGAGCCAGGTGGTAGACGACAGGATGTACAGGGAGAATTAGGAAGGGAAGAGGTTAGGAAAGCAATAGGAAAGTTGAAGATGGGAAAGGCACCGGGGGTGGATGGGATAACTGCTGAAATGTTAAAGTGTGGGGGGGAGGTAGTGGTGGAGTGGATGTTGCTTATATGTACATTGGCCTGGAGGCAGGGAGATGTGCCAGAGGATTGGAGGAGAGCCATAATTGTACCTTTGTATAAGGGGAAGGGGAGTAAGGATGAGTGTGGTAGCTATAGGGGAATAAGCCTCCTTAGTGTACCAAGGAAGGTGTATGGGAAGGTTCTTACTGAGAGACCGATTGATGTGACAGGGAATAAAGTTAGTGAGGAGCAGGGAGGGTTCAGAAAGGGTAGAGGATGTGTGGACCAAATATTTGCATTAAAATCAATAGTGGAGAAATATACTGGGAAGGGTAAGAAGTTGTATGCTGCCTTCATGGACTTGGAGAAGGCATACGATAGAGTTGATAGGAAAGCTATGACAGAGGTGTTGAGAATTTATGGTGTTGGGGGGCCTTTGCTGAGGGGCATTGAGGCCTTCTATGCAGATGCAAAAGCATGTGTACAGGTAGAGGGTGATCTAAGTGAGAGTTTTAATATTAGTGTAGGGCTGAGACAGGGGTGTGTTATATCACCATGGTTGTTCAATATATATATGGATGGTTGTATGAGAGAGGTGAAAGCCAAAGTGAAAGGTCTGGGGGTGAAGTTGAGGCTGAATGAAGCAAACTGGTCACTGGTGGCAAGTTTGTTTGCGGATGACACTGTGCTGATGGCTGAGAATGAAAGGAATTTACAGAGAGGTGTGGACGAATTTCAGTCTGTGTGTAAACGAAGGAAACTGAAGGTGAATGTGGGTAAAAGTAAAGTGATGCTATTTGAAAGAGCAGAAACTGAAGTGATTGACTTTGCTACACCTTACAGAATGGCTGTACCAATTGGGACGAAGTGTGAGATAACTCTGAGGGGTGAGAGGATGGAGGAAGTGAAGAAGTTTAAGTACCTGGGTACAGTTATGTGTAAACATGGAAGTATGGAAGGAGAAATTAGGGAGAGAGCAGTGAAGGGTAGACAGGTCATAGGATCACTGGGGAGGATTATGAAGGGTAGAAGTGTGAGTATGGAAGTGAAAAGGGGACTACGAAATAGTATAATCCTGCCAACACTGACATATGCGTCAGAGACATGGACATGGAGTAGGGCTCATCAGTCTAGAATAGGTGCTGTGGAAATGAGTTAATTGAGAGGAGCATGTGGACTTACTAGATGGGATGGAGAAAGTAATGAGAGTGTGTATGAGAGATGTGGTATGAGTGAGAAGGCAATTGGCATTGAGTGTGGAGTGGTTGAGAGAGTGAAACGTGATACATTGAGGTTGTTTGGACATGTGGAGAGAATGCAAGGTGAGGAATTTGTAAAGAAGGTATATGGAAGTGAAGTTGTGGGACCTGGTGTGAGAGGCAGAACTCCGGTCAGATGGCAGAACAGAGTGGAAGAGTATGTAAAGGAGAGAAACGTGAGGGGCAGAGTAGGGCTTGAACAAATAAGGAGGGAGTGTTGGAACAGGGAAAACTGGAGACACTTCTGCCGTGGCCACCCCCTTGGGGGGAGTTCCCGGAGGGAACGAGGCGTCGGAGCTATAGATAGATAGATAGAGAGTGGGTGGTCTACACTAGTATGCCACCGTTTTCTTTACGTTCTCTATGCTATCCAGAGTATTGAGATTTGTGGCTTGTGTATGGTATACTATTATATTTTTGCGAACATATTGAAACTCGCCCAATTTCAGCCAAAAGGGTCATCTAAGACTGAGGGCACGTTAATTCCATTGACCTTAAGAACAGGTGGAGAACTATAGTCTGTCCAGCCAAAGACTGCTACACAAATTAGAATTCTATGGCATACAGGGACAACTTCTTCACTGGATTAGAACGTTTTTGACTACCAGAAAGCAACGTGTAGTTCTTGACGGTAATCAGGCTCCATCTGTTCCTGTGACCTCTGGGGTACCCCAGGGCACTGTCCTGGGTCGCCTTCTCTTCCTTTCATACATTAATGACCTCCCACTCTCACTTTCCTCTACCACTAGACTCTTTGAAGACGATAGCTACTATAGTTTACAGACCGATTAAAGATAGGAATGACCAAGGCCGCTTGAAGAGTAGGTCTTCCCGCGTCTGTCTCTAAACTCGTCCTACCCCGCGCATGACGTCAGACTGAAGAGAGACAGGATTGGTGACTCCCCTCACCTCACATCACCTTCACCCAATCAGACCCACGTATTCTCACTCACACTCAGTAGTAGCCCGCGACACCCCCCCCCCCCAAATAAATGATAAGAGGCCTTACTAACCCATGGAAACAGGTAATATACTATATTTTTTATACGGACATGAACAAGGATATTTCATTTGATTTAATTAGCAGGGTAGAAGCAGTTGGATATCCAGTAGTAGCCATAGTGAATGATCTCAGTCCCACAAATGTAAGATTATAGAACAATCTGAGTGTAAATGTAGATCATACCTCTTTCACTAATCCAGCTGCTGCAGACAGTGAAGTATACGTGTTTGCAGATGCCCCTCACTTGATGAAGTTGATTCGTAACAATTTTCTTAACTATGGGTTCATTGTACATTATACTACGAAAGTCAGTAGTGAATGTGTGTCACATAATCATGTTGATGTAACAGGAGTTCAAAGGATGAACGTCAGGAAGGCTGTTCAGTTGATTTTGATAATTCCTTGTGTGAAATGGAAGACATTGAGAACTGTCTTCCAATAAGTACAGAAGAAGAAGAGACATTAGAAAAAACAATGGAAACAGAAGGACTGAGGTACATTGGGGGTTATTTTGTCAAAAGGTTTCCACATTACAATTTCCTAGGCACAGATGACTAGATTGGCACAATTTCTAGAACAGTGGGGAAGTTAAAGAGATCCAGCAATATTGTTTTTGATCAACTGAAACAAATGGAAAGACTGTTTATTTGTTATCACAGAGATAAGGAACTCAGAGAGGGACCAAAATGTGTAACAACATTAGCAAGTGAAATAAGAAATTTTGTAGATTTACCAGATGATGTGATTACGTTTTTTGTTCGTTGTCGCATATTTTTCAGGATACGGATATTAAACAGAAAGCTAAATTCACAAAGGAAAATATCTAACAAAATGTCAAAACTAAGATAAGAATTCAGTGAAAGGGCAAAGCATGATACTACTTATGAATAAATATTGTATATATCCTACATGGTATACTTGATAAATTATGAAGTTCAAACTTACTCTTAGTACTGTAATTTATGTATTATATTTGTTTCCTTATTAAAATATTAATGCCTACCTCAAGTGTATATACCCCATTTTTCTTCAACTAAGCTTTGAAATAGTTTAAAGTTGACAGCTGATCACAAGAGAGAGAGAGAGAGAGATATTTATCATATCAAAAGGTAGGCTACTCTTTTGGTGCTTGAATGAATAATGCTATAAGGAATACTGGTCACAAGCTGCATCATTCCCCATCTGCCCCCAACAGTATCAAATATCATGTATCAAGTGTAAAAGGTTATGCTTTGGGCTGGGTTTTTCATGGGTATCTATGAGTGAGGGAGCGAGAGACTCTTCGCGGTGACGTCATCACGCTCTCCCTGCCTGCGCGGTGGGACGACCTACTCTTCAAGCGGCCTTGGGAATTACTGCCTTCGACTACAGGACGACCTAACTGCACTTGAAGACTTGGAAGTCAAGTGGCAGATGACATTTAGACCAGACAAATGCCATCACATCCGTTTTACCCGTGCCCATAATGTCATTCTATATACATACCAACTACACAACACCAACCTCAATACAGTCACTTCCCACAAATACTTGGGCGTCCACATCTCAGCGGACATGAGGTGGAACACACACATAGGTAGCATCAGGGCCAAAGCTAGTAGGGTCCTGGGGTTCTTGCGCAGGAACCTCAGCAGGTGTAACACAGACACCAAAATTATTGCATATAACACTTTCGTTCGGCCACATTTAGATTATTGCGACACCGTCTGGGACCCACACACTTACAATAATATCAATAAATTAGAGTCCATACAAAACAAGACTGCAAGATGGGCCAGACGTGATTACAGACACACTACATCAGTCACTTTGCTTAAACAAGACACAAAACCCATTAGTAACACGAAGACAGATACACAGACAACAGATGATATACAAAATCACAAACAAGTTAGTTGACATAGACAAAGACACATATCTACACCCTACAAGTATGCGATCCACTAGAGGCAGCCACAACTTAAAATACCATACATGCCAGACAAGCACTGATATATTTAGGCACTCATTCTTTCCCCGCAGCATCCAAGAGTGGAATCATCTCCCATCTCACGTAGTTAATAGCCCCACTCTTGACACGTTTAGAAATAGGATCACCAATCATTACCTCCCCAATCCTAATCCTCAACCCACAGTCCCTGACCCAATCCACCCTTATCCTAACCCTCTTCCTTATCCTGCCCTGGATCCCTAAATCCCCCGCACAACCCCCGCATAATATGCCGCCCACGAGCGGCCCTCTGCGGGACCCTAAACTTGAACTTGAAAGAAGCCCTGCCCTACAGGTGCGGTAGGCAGGTCAAGTACTTTTTCGCTTCCCTGATTGGCTAGAGGTGTTCAGCACACCGAGAAAAATAGGAGTGCTTCCTTTTTTCATGAATATTTCTGCTAATTAAGCATTATTCATGTCTGTTATTACTCACTCATTATCTTAAATGATATGTGTGAGCCTTACAGTCAAAATTCACACTTACAATTTCCTTGGAGCTCGTAATATCTTGATTAGAACATAATTATAGTGTGTAGTAAAAAGTGAGCGACAGTGAGAGGAAAAAAGGTCAACTGGAGGACCTCTGAGTAACCCTTGTTACTTCCTGTGTTCGAAAGCATTCTTCAAGGATTCTTCATCCATTTAGTACCATTTTTTATACACTTAATTTCACCTATCTTTCGGAAGCACAAGGGAATGTGTTTTTATGTAACGAATATATAGAAAAAAAAACGCACACAGAAATTCACTATTTACACAAAACAGTTAATATCTTTCAAAACCATGGCCAAGCAAAGCAGCAGGACTCTGGACAGGGAGTGGTGTGTGTGTGTGTATGGATTAACAAACCGACACAGCAAGTTGACAGGCCTATAGTGACCAGATTAGAAAATGGCCTAAGGCAGTAAGAGAGAGAAACTTAGATGAAGGTAACAAATGTGGAAAAAAGAAAGTGAATTAACTTATGATGCATGCTACTGTTAGTGAGAGAATGAATAAATGGAATTAAAAAATATATATAAATATTATATAATGCCATTAATATAAATATATCTTTGTATATGATATGTGGGAAAAAATATCATTAGTTTATACTTTTATGATGGGGATAAAATATCATTAGATTATAGAATATAGAAAAGGAAAGGTTGTGGATGAATCGTGAACACGAGAGAGAAAAAGAGAGAGAGGTGGAGGGGAGAAGGAGAGAGGTGTAAGCTGCAGGTCACTGAGATTAACGCACCGCTATAATAATAATAATAATAATAATAATATTCGGTTTATTAAATAGTAGCAGCTGGTAAGTTGAAAATGTACATATTACAATAAAACAATAATGGTACAAATGGGAATGAAAACAAATAGACAAAAAAACATATGGGAGAAAAATACATATATGTAGATAAATGAGGAAATACACAGAGATTTAATAACATATATATAAATACCTGTATATATACACACAAACATATATATTCATACATATACACATACTGTACATATATATACACATGCACACACATACATACATACATATATATATATACATACATACACATATATACACACACACACACACATATGTAGTAAGATATGTAGAAACCCTACAACCTTCTATAAACAACCAGACACAAGACCTCCAAATACTGTCCTCCAGAAAACGACTCATCACCAGCACTGTCAGGATACCCACCACACCTCCAACACCTACTGACCCACCACAAGCATCTAACATCTTACCCACAATCAACCAACAACTCAGACGCAGCGCCAGAATCAGACGCCACCCCCCATCCACCAATCACTAGGCTGCTGACATGGTGGCCCCGCCCACCCCACATACGGAAATTGGATAAATACCGCTCACCCACCCAGAATCACCAGGGGAGGGTCTGCTGGAGTCTACATCCAGCCATGGCCCAGACAACACCTACTGCCAACCACACCACTTCCCCTGCCGACCGTCTTGTTGGCAGGGTGAAGTGGTTTAACCATTTGAAGGGCTATGGCTTCATAACCTCGAACTCTAAAGATTATTTCGTCCACAGGAGGGGCATCCTCCTCTCTGCTGCCACCACCTCATCACCATCACTGGGAGACGGAGAGGAGGTGTCCTTCACTGTGGAGGAAGAGAGGAAGGGCGTGGAGGCTACCAACGTAGCGGGACCTGATGGTGGGCAGGTCCTAGGCTCACTCCATGCCCGTGAGAGGAAGACGGCTGACGCCCAACCACCGCAGCGACGGCAGCAGCAGGCAGACCTCGTCACCGTCTGCACCAAAACTGCTGTTGCTTTAGCTGCAGAAGGGCTAGGTCGTCTCTCTGACCTCCTCCTGGACATCTTCAGGAGAAATGGCTTGCCACCAATAGCCATTTCTCCTGATCTACAACCACCCACCACCACAACCACCACCAAGAAACGAGGCAGCAAGTCCGCACGACGAGGGAGGTGCAGAGAGGAAGCGCCACCTCCACCCCCTCCAGCCCACCCCCGTCGCCGATTAATGCTGCCTCACCCACTCAACCGGGCGAATAGTGGGAAGGCACCACCACCATCACCACCACCACCACCACCTGAACTTTCCATACAGGACCCCGAGACAGAGGAGGACTCTGACACCAGTTCCTCCTCCAACACCAACAGCAACACCAACGACACCAGTGACAACATGGACCTGGAAGATGGAGGAAGAGGAAGAGGAGAAGAAGGATGGACAGCCAGTCATCACAACAACAGCTGCCTGACATCACCAAATTTTTTATGACCACTTCTCCTCTCCTCGACCTATTCCAACAACACATCTCTCGGCGACGTGACCCCAACATCTTCCAGGTCAAAAGAGAATGGATGACCCCTATAAGGAGACCTTATAAATACAATAAAAGCAAAAATGATTGACTGCCTTAATACCCGCCACCATGGGTGATAGGCAAAAAAAAAAAAAAAAAAAAAAAAAAAAAAAAAAAAAAAAAAAGAATCACCACTTCTCCCTGAAGATGTCCTATGTACTGGACGAAACGTCGACCCCCCCCCAACAACTCAACATTTGCCTCACTTATCCACCATCTAAGTGAAGATTTAAGAAAAATTGTTAGATCAATTGAAAGCATAAATAAAAAACTCATAAATGCAGAACAAGCCATATCCTTCAACCTCGTTTGTTTAAAAGATAATATATATATATATATATATATATATATATATATATATATATATATATATATATATATACACACATACATATACATTCCTATACATGCATACATATACATATACATTAATATACATACACATACACACTTATACACATATACATACATGATATAGCAAATGGGTGTAGCTCTGTGGGTCAGAATGGCTTTGAGGTGTGAAGGAAACTGGATATAGTGAGTTGAGGTCAGAATAAACAGAGATTAATACAGTGTGTGTGACTGTCCTGAAATAGGTTAACCTTGTTGTGGTGTCTGGAGTGTGTGTGTGTGTAATAATAAAATAAGAAATGTATTTGTCTTAATCATGGAGGTAGTCTTAACTATTGCTTTATCTTTTGAGGTGTTGAACAATAGTGGGGATAGCACTTCTTATAACTGTCAGTACAGGATCTGATGGGTTGGATTTTATTGTGGTGATGGGCTGATCGGCGTGGTGGAAGCAGAGATGGTGGGAGAAGAGATCTGTGGTGCGGGTGTTTGATGAGATTATCACCAAATTTGTGTAGGTCCTGGAGGTGGCGTTGAGACACTGAGGTGAGATTAAGAGTAGAAAGGGCATTGTCATATGAGATGTAGTTTTCTCCCATAATAACTCTACATGCTCTTTTCTGGACTTTTTCTATATGGCGCTTTTGGGTGGTGTTGAGTGAGGAGGACCAGGCTGGTGATGCATAACACAGCTTAGGAAGTATGAAGGTGGTATATACATCCCTATACATGCCAGGCCCCCAATGCCTTCATTGTTTTGAGCATGTAGAGTTTGTATGTTGATGCCTTGATGATGGTGACATGTAGCTTCCAGTCCAGCTTGGAGTCGATGATGATGCCCAACAACTTAGTGGATTGAACCACCTCAAGTGAGTTGGGGCCGATAGTGAGTGCAGGTGGTGGGACTGGTGTGATGGAGGTGTTGCGACGTGTGTGTGTGTGTGTATGTGTGTGACCCATGGTGTGACCAAAAGGACTGTGAACATCCCCTTTCCATCATCTGCCAATCAGATACATCCAGAAATGTCCCACAGAGGCAGGGCTTCTCCACCACCTTAGGCTAGACAGAGTATATGAGAAAACTTACCCGCCATCTCACGGACTCTCCTGAACACTTGGATGAGTGGGGTTTTGGTATTAATTGAAGACACATAGGCCTTCCAAGATGCACGTCGTGCCTCTTTTAAAACTCGTCTAGCCCAAGCCCTTGCCCGTCGGAAGTCCTCTAAAAGAGTTGGGTCCCCACGATTGCCACAAAGGCGAGAGAAAGCAGTGCTCTTCTCCCGCACAGCAGTGGTGCAGATTGGTGACCACCAAGGGACAGGACGTTTGGGAAAGTGGTCAAAACTTTTAGGAATAGAGTTGAGAGCAGCAGAGTAGAGCATATCAGTAAAATATATGCTACAGCCTCGTCAGAGCTACCAAAATCTGCTACAGAAGAAACCGAAGAAGTTAGCTCTCTAAAAAACTGCCAGTCAGCCTTCTCTAATCTCCACCTAGGAAGACGAGACTGTGGTTCGTACCTGTTATTTACTAAAAGTATAGGGAAGTGGTCACTGCCACATAAATCGGGCAACACACTCCAAATAAAATCCAACAGAGCACTGGGTGAGCAGAGGGAAATGTCAATAGCGGTAAAAGTCCCAGTAGGACAAATAAAATGTGTCACATCTCCCGTATTTAAAACCCCTAATCCCTCATCCTCAATAACAGAAGCCAATAAAACACCCCTGGGGTTGACCGAACTGTCACCCCACAGAGGATGACGACCATTAAAATCACCCAATAAAATAAAGGGAGATGGAAGGTCCCGTACAAGATGGTTGAGATCACCCCTCTCAACTGTAACACTGGGAGGAAGGTATAGACTGCACACAGTGTACGGGCGGTCCATAAAAACCTTAACTGCAACAGCCTGGAGCGGAGTGTCAAGCTCCAGGCTCGTGCATGGAATATCTCGGCGAACTAGGATGGCAGAGCCACCATGATGACCCTGCCCTTCAAATGAATTGGAATAAAATGCAGAGTGTGCTGGAGGACTGGCAGGATGTAGTCCCCAAGCATTGTCTCTTGGAGAAAGGCTAGAGAGAAGAATGCGCAGTTCCTCCCCAAAAGCACGCAAGCCACGGCAATTCCACTGAAGGACCTTGAACAGTGTTACTTTAGTACTGATTTTTGGGAAGCCTCACAGAGGCACTTCCCACTACCACCTTGACCTGAAGGTTTACTCAAACGATAAGTTTTTTCTAATCCTGGGCCACTAGAAGAAGAGCGAACCCGAGGGGTAGTGCTTGGGGCAGTAATTAGGACCCGTAGTAGAGTCCCTGAAGCATCTGATATTTTAGAAGAAGGTGAAGGTAGATGAGCAGGGATATTCTTAGAAACAATTACATTGGTATCATCCTGTACAGTAGTGGTTTCACTGATACATGCAAATACATCAATATCCATAAGCGGAAGAGAAACTGAATCTTTTGAAGTCACAACATCCAAGGCATCCACATTCACTTCACGCCCCTCCAATGTTCCCAAAGGTAGCTTACGAGGGGGAACATCTGTTAAATCAAGAGATTCATCAGAGCCACGAGAACGCTTCTGGTGAAATTGAGAGGAAACTATGGAGGAGTCCACAGAGACGGTTACCTTGCAAAGAGGAACATCCATTGAGTCAAGTGTCTCAGAGGAACCATGAAGACGTCTCTGTTGCAGTTTAGCTGACTTAAGTTTCCTTTTTGGAGAGTGTGTGGCAGCGTGAACCTCTACCACATTTTACACCTTTAGCTAAAGTCTGAGAATTGTCATCAGTTGAAGGGTCACCAGAATGAGTGTCTAATACAGTTTCCAAGACAGAGAAACTATTATGTAGTGAAACCTTAGAAACACTCTCACTAGAGCAATAAGCAGTCGCTTCGTGAGAGAGTTGAGAGGGTGCTGCAATCGATTTAGGGCGAAGGGAGGAGGCGTATGTCTTCACACCACCATCTTTCTGTCGCCTAAAGTTGAGTTGCCGTCTGGCAATACCAATGCTGATGAATTGGGTGTTAGCCAATTGGAGGATATCCTGCTCAAGGAGGTACATCTTACATTGGCGAGAATGTAATGGGTGAGCATATCTGCAGTAAAAGCAGTAGCTCTCTGACTGACACTCAGAAGTAAGATGTGAGTCAAGATCAGAATAATTACCACACTGGGAACGGTTGTTGGAATTGCTCCTCCCATGACCAAACTCATAACAACAGAAACACTGTAAAGGACGCTCAACAAAAGGCTTCACCTCAAAAGAAGTGGGGTTAATGTTAATGCGATCTGTGATAATTATGCGAGCCATAGAAAATGAGGATGATCATATTTTTTTATCTCTGTTACTCGTTGGACACTATCTGGGCACATAGCGAGAATGTCCTCTTCTGAGAATTCATACAGATCCTCATTATATATACGCCCCTTGCTATAATTAAATGTTCGATGTGGTTTGATAGATTCAAACATGCCATCAGAAGGACAGGGGAGATTGAGGAGCATCATGGCCTGTGTAAGAACTTTGGCTCTGATTAAAACGCCCTTACCATATTTTTTCATGTGGCCCATCGGTAGTAATCCAATTTCTTTTTCCAGATACCTAGAAGCATGGATAAGGTTACCACGCCCCTCCCTATAGTAAGTAGTCCTTAGGGACATGCTCTACAGAGTCATCGAAGATGTTAGGGCAGTAGTCATTGTCACTGTCAACTACATTTGTGGACCGCATCATCTGAACTTTGCAGTGAGTATCCCCACAATCAGAGAATCTTTTGCCTCAAAAGCTGCTTTGGCAGCAGCATTTGTATTGAAAGTAATATAGCACCGATTAAATCTACAGTCACTGTCATAAGTGATTCGGATACGAAGAACCACTCCAGAACACTTAAAAATGGAGTGGATAGAACCATAGGAAAGGGATGCAAGTACATTTGTCAACATTAACGTGTTCAAACTGCTAACAGGGTTCGTCGACATAACATCCGACCTGCTGGGTCTTCTCTTATTTGTAGCCTTCTGCATACCACCATGACCAGAGAGTGACGTCTCGAGAGTCTGGTCGACCGCTGCTCGAAGAAGAGATTGGGGCTTTTCGTTATCCAAAAATCATTGATTTTGTTATATTGGCCCCAGGAGCCAAGAGCAGGGTACCTCTTACCCCACGGGGCCACTCGTTTTAAAAAGCAGCCCCAATGGCTCGAAAGTTTGCCCACGACGGTGCTGAGACCCCCTTCCCCAACATCTCCCGGCCCAGACACCCAACTATCCAACACAGGACAGCCCCTAGAGGGCAGTCCCTCTTGAGGGCAGCACTGTTAGCTCGTACTGGCAGCCTAATGCATGGGAACCATTTAGTCTGGTCTCTTACTGGCAAACTTCCAAGCATGGGAAGCCCTCTCTCCCAGAAATCGGGGCAGAGCAGGGGCCGAAACCCCCTCTAGTATAGCTCGCCAGATCAAGGAGGTTCCCGCAGGGGGGGGGGGGGAGGCATCGTCACAGAGGTAGCGGAACAAGGGGAGGACATCCTTCACAAGCTAGCATGTGTGCTGGACTGCTTGTGGTGAGTCACAGAGGTGCGGCGACAACATGAAGGTTGCCAAGTAACCTTTAGCTATATCGAGAGTGTCGCCAGGCAAATTAAACCACGCTCAAATTTGAAAACTGCGCTGTCGACTTATGTCGTTGTCACGTATACATGCGTGTGGCTTCAGATGCCCTTAGTTATCCCTCCAATCTATAGGCCTAGGCGCCGTTTTCCCTCAAACCATTCCTTAATATTTATGTTGTATTATACTGTATTACCAAGTTGTATTGTATTTCGGTTGGATATTAGATAATAAGGAATATTGTATTATCATCTATTCTCCATGTTATTGGGAGTAATTACCTAGTTGTAAGTCAAGAATTGTACCGTTGATAACTTAGGCCTTAGGCTTCCTGCCTGGCAGAACTAATCGAAAACCACAAACTACAATGATTAATTATTAACACTCTGTATTTCTTATTATGTGAAATGTATTTAAACTTATTCTTGTTACCTTAGGTAAACACACATGCAGTCTTGAACTATTAATACTATAATTAGTTATGAGTTAGGATACTTTATCTTATCGACTGGCCTTGGCTAGGTCGCTTGGCCTGACCTAGGGTAAGGCCGGGTCGAGAGGTGTTCCTCTCTCTCTCTCACTAGCGCTCATTGTGGTCAGACGTGTGGGAGCTCCCTCTTCACTTCAAGGGAATATCTGACCATGTGGTTTGGTACATTGGTAATCTGTGATTGTAGACGGCTAGGAGTGTTTGTATATTATTTGTGGAATTGTTATTAGTGTTAAGTAACCTTATTTTATTATATAGAAAAACTTAACAGTGTTTTATGTCCACTTTAACTCCTATCCAGCCCCACTCAGTCATTGGCTTTAAAGTAACCTAACCTAAGATACCACCACTCATACTCAGAGATAAATATACCAGTGTTGTGGGCTACCTCTTGTTATCAGTGAAGTCATTTAAAGTGGAGAAGGGGGTGTTTGGGAAAGGTCTGCTACTCGAACACACATACTGATAAATCTCTTAACTTAGAGGGGGTTAGACTACAACAAATGGGGGCCTGACCGGGATTTGAAGCTATTTCATTATATATTACCACTGTTTGTACCTCAATTAATGACCAGTCCTGTGTGGATTTTTTCTTTTCCATTTCTCTATGTTCAGTGCCTGGTTAGGAAGTGTGTGTTCTACAGTGATCAATTCGAGTGAAACCAATGGTAAGGTTGTTTTCTATCATCAGTAGTTTCACCAATTCATTTCTCACATCTGTGTGTGGTATATTTTATTTTGTCTCTGTATTTTTGTTGTATTGTAATTACCACGTGTTTGATGGTAATTCTTAATAATAAGCCCTAGGTATAGAATCTACTTTGTCTATGCTTTTGGTGGGTACCACGTGTTCTGGTGGTAATTATTAATAATAAGCCCAAAGTTTAGAATCTATTTTATGTCTATGCTATCGGTTTTGTCATGCTAACTTTTAATTTTTCCAGTGTGTGATACAGTATAGTCTACCAGATTTGTGGTGAGTTAACTGATTTATCCTGTACACTGTGTGTTAGTCTGTAAAAATGTTTAATTTGGAGGAATTTGTTGCCAACCCTTCAGTGGGAGCCCTGACGGCTTTGCAAAAAAAGGATTGGGCCAGTTTAGCTATATATTATGAGTTAGAACCTCGTCCTACTTTAATTAAAACCCAGCTCCAGAAACTTGTTTTAGAGCACTTCATTGAGGAGGAAGTATTGGACAGGAATGAGGTTCAGGATCATTTTTCATTGGGTTCTGGTGATACTGAGGAGGCCAGGTTAAGTTTAGAAAGAGAAAGGGTGAAATTAGAGATTTTAAGGGAGCAAAATAAGGCTAAGGAATTATCATACCTAAGTCATAGTGATAAATATTTACCATGTTTTGATGAAGGGCAACCTGAGACATTCTTTTCGCAGTTTGAGAAGAATGCCGCAATTCACAGGTGGCCGCCTGGCACATGGGCCGTACTCCTTAGCAATGTTTTCACAGGGGAAGCTCAGAGGGCTTATGCAGGATTATCCGTGGATGAAAGTTTGGACTATGCTACGGTAAAAAGCACCATTCTGAGAGTGTACAAGCGTGTTCCAGCTTACTACCGTAAGATATTCCGAACTAGTCAGAAGCGAGCTAACCAAACTTGTGTGGAATTTTACCGTGAGAAACTTGCCCAGTGCCATAGGTGGGTAGATAGTGCCCAAGTCGAGAACAACTACCAAAAGCTGTTAGAGTTAATTGCGTATGAAGAGGTAAAGTCATGCATGCCTGATCAATTGCAATCCTATCTGGAAGGACTAGGTATACATGACCTAGATACAGCAGGACCAGCTTCTGACCATTACTTGTTAACTTATCCCCATGTAAATTTCAGGAACAAGTTGCCCTTAACTCAGTCTTCCCTTAAACTCAACCCTAATCCATTCGGACCCAGAGAACCCGCTGCGCTGTCTCCGCTGCAAGGACGCCCCAGGTTTGCACCAATGAATTCAGGTGAGTCTGCTAACCGGGAGATATGGTCTGCGGGGTATAGCCAGTTTAAACCCTCCTCTAATTCCCTCAGTTGCTCATATTGTAAGAAAGGTAACCATACTGTGGACAGGTGTTTTCTTGTAAATTTATGTGCCTATTGCAAGAAATCTGGTCACATAAGAGATCATTGCCCCAAATTAGCTAAGAATCCAACCCGTAGCAGTTCCGCTCTCCTGGTTGGTGTGACTAGAGATGCAGTTGTTGAAACTGTGACCTTAGCGGGTGAGATTCCTGTTGTAGGCTATGACAAGTGTAAATCGCAAGATGCCTCAGAGATGCATCCTTCATATAAGCCCTATTGTTTTCCAGGTTCTGTCTCACCTGATGATTCTTTACAACCTTCTCACTCAGTTACTATCCTCAGAGATTCTGGTTCAGTGAGGACGTTTGTGTTACGAGAGGCTATCTCTTCATTCCCTCAGTGTCAGACAGGACATTCCCTTGTGGTAAGGGGACTATTTTCAAAAGGTGAGGTACCTCTGTGCAAAGTATTCTTGCAGTCTGCAGTCATGACAGGTTATGTATCTGCGGGAATAGTTGACGAGTTGCCTGTGGCAGGAGTGTCAATGATTTTGGGTAATGATGTTGCGGGAAGTACAATGTTCCCTCATTCCCAGTCTGTTAGTCAAAATTGTGCATCTCCAGATCAGGAACCGTCAGAGGTATCGCCTGCATGTGTTGTAACGCGCAGTAATAGCCGCCGCTTGGTTAAGGACTCCCTTTCTGTGCCGCAGGTTGCAAATCCCCCACCTGAGAATAATATTGTGTCATATTCCCCTAACCCAAAATTTTCACTTGATGAGTTTTTTAACAGTGCATCTCAAGAGTCAAATGTCCTTGATCAAACTAGCAGCTCAGAGCCGGTTATGCGGAGTATTACAGACATGGCTGTGACCCGAACCACTCTCATTGCTGAGCAGGCTAAGGATCCTAGCTTGAAAGTATGCTTTGACCATGCAGTAAATGAGTCAGAGAAAGATAATGTCCCTTGCTGTTTTTATTTCCATTCAGGAGTATTAATGAGAAAGTACCGCCCTGTAGATATCCCTGCGGATCAGCCCTGGCATGTCCTTCATCAAGTGGTAGTGCCTAGCTCCCTACAGGAGGATATACTCAAATTAGCCCATGATGGTGTAGGGGGTCATTTAGGAGTACGGAAAACTCATCATAAGATTTCCACTCATTTTTATTGGCCTAGAATGATGCAGACTGTAAGTAAGTATTGCAGGACATGCCACATTTGTCAGATGACAGGCAAGCCTTGCCCTAGTATCCGACCAGCTCCCTTACACCCTATTCCAGCAGTAGGAGATCCATTCAACCACATTATTATTGATTATGTAGGCCCTCTTCCTAAATCTTCTAAGGGTAATACATATCTGCTAACCATTGGCCGCATCACGGCCAAATTAATTGTGCAAGCCCTCACCAGGTTTTTCACTCAGGTTGACCTGCCCTCTTCGGTGCAGTCTGACCAGGGGACCAATTTCACTTCTGGATTATTTGAACAGGTGATGCAGACCTTGGGTGTCCGGCAGTACAGATCCACGGCTTACCATCCCCAGAGCCAAGGGGTGGTAGAGAGGTTCCATCAAACTTTGAAAAACATGTGTCGGTCCTTTGTTCTAGAGTCTGGCAAGGATTGGGATGACGGCATACACCTGCTCCTCATTGCCATACGAGATAGTATACAAGAGTCCTTAGGTTTTACTCCCTTCCAGTTAGTCTATGGGCATGAGGTACGAGGTCTTTTGAAGGTACTGAAGGAGTGTTTCCTTGATGTGAGGGATGCAACCCCATTGACCGTATATGTAAAGAGGTTCCGTGAAAAGCTGTGCATTGCTCAAAGGGTGGCATCAGAAAATTTGAAAGATGCACAGGAAAAAATGAAAATACAGTATGACCGTTCACATAAAGTGCAAGATCGAGAATTCAAGGTAGGAGATAGTGTTATTGTTCCTCCCCCTGCATAATCACCCTTTCCAATCTAAGTTCTGTGGTCCCTACAAAGTCTTGAAAAAGGAGAGTTCTATTAATTATCTCATATCTACCCCGGACCGTCGGAAGAAAACCCGACTGGTACATGTAAATTTGTTGAAAAGATACAATTCTCGCGAAGTGGTGGAGAGTGAGTTGACTGCTGCATCCCAGTGTCTTGTGGTGACCAGTATTCCTGATGTTGAGGAGAGTGACATAACTAAGTGCTCGCATCTTGTAGTGCCAAACGATAATGAGGAGGAGAGAGCTGACTCTGTGGTGGAGCCTGTGTTGCAGAACTCTGAGGTGTTGAAGAAACCAGGGGAAAAATTGGCCCACCTGCAGGAGGAACAAGCTGCAAGTATAGTCCATTTGCTTCAGGAACACGTGGCCCTCTTCAGTGACAGTCCCAGCCTCTGCCCTCTGTTACGTCATGACGTCGACGTCCAAGCCTCACATCCAGTACGTCAACCACCCTACCGCCTGAATGCTGAGAAAAGAGAGTTCCTCCGTACTGAAGTCCAGAGATTGTTGCAGGAAGGTCTTATAGAGCCAAGCCTGAGTCCCTGGGCCTCCCCTGTCGTCTTAGTCCCCAAGTCAGATGGCAGTATGCGGATGTGTGTTGACTACCGTAAGGTTAATGCAGTGACGGTGCCAGACTCCCACCCTTTGCCTCGTATGGAGGATGTAATTGACGACGTGGGAAAAGCAAGCTTCGTCTCGAAGTTTGACCTCCTCCAAGGATACTACCAATTGGGCCTGACGGAGCATGCCACGCAGATCTCAGCATTTGTAACTCCAGAGGGGCTCTATCAGTTCAGAGTGTTACCCTTCGGGATGAGAAATGCGCCCAGTACCTTCCAGCGGCTCATGAACCATGTTACATCGGGTCTGACAGATGTTAGATGTTACCTGGATGACTTGGTGGTCTTCAGTGATGATTGGGAGCAGCATCTACAACGTCTTCGTGAACTGTTCTGCCGCCTGACATTAGCTAACCTCACCATCAACCTCCGCAAAAGTGAGTTTGGCCATGCTCATGTCACCTTCCTCGGCCATGTGGTAGGCCAAGGACAAGTTTTACCCATTACTGCCAAGGTGGATGCCATCGTCAAGTATCCAATGCCCGATAACAAGAAAGCTCTGATGAGGTTCCTGGGAATGGCTGGCTACTACAGACGGTTCTGCCAAAACTTTTCTACTGTAGCAGCACCTTTGACAGACATGCTGAGTGCCAAGAAAGTGTTTGCATGGACACCAGAATGCCAGCAGGCCTTCGAGACTCTGAAGGGCCTCCTAGCTGACACCCCTGTGCTGCAAGCACCAGACCTTCAAAAGCCATTTACTCTACATGTGGATGCGAGCGACCTCGGTATTGGAGCAGCACTTCTACAAGAAGGAGAGGACAAGGTTCTCCACCCAGTCGGGTATTATTCCTACAAACTGAAACGTTATCAACGTAGTTATGCTACCATTGAAAAGGAAGCTCTCGCTCTCCTCATGTCACTCGAGCACTTTAAAGTGTATGTTGGTCAATCACCCGTGACGGTCTATACAGATCACAATCCTTTGGTATTCTTAGAAAAAATGAAATTGAACAATCAGCGTCTGTTACGTTGGTCATTAACTCTACAGCCATACAATCTAAATATCCGTCACATCAAGGGAACTGATAACCTCATTGCCGATGCCCTTTCCCGTGCTTAGATTTATCATGTACTGTAGGTATTACTTTATTATTTTTTGTGTCTCATTGGTTGTGTTGTAATTTATTGTACATATGTGTTGTCCTCCCATTATCTAGTAAGCTTATAGTTACCTTGGGGAGTGACCATGTTATTCATGCCTTGTGTTACACATATTAATGTATTCATTTTATGTAATGTTGTAGCTTTTATCTGGTTGCACCATCTTAAAGCTTTCTTTTGGGAGGAGGTGTCACGTATACATACGTGTAGCTTCAGATGCCCTTAGTTACCCCTCCAATCTATAGGCCTAAGCGCCGTTTTCCCTCAAACCATTCCTTAATATTTATGTTGTATTATACTGTATTACCAAGTTGTATTGTACTTCGGTTGGATATTAGATAATAAGGAATATTGTATTATCATCTATTCTTCATGTTATTGGGAATAATTACCTAGTTGTAGGTCAAGAATTGTACCGTTGATAACTTAGGCCTTAGGCTTCCTGCCTGGCAGAACTAATCGAAAACCACAAACTACAATGATTAATTATTAACACTCTGTATTTCTTATTATGTGAAATGTATTTAAACTTATTCTTGTTACCTTAGGTAAACACACATGCAGTCTTGAACTATTAATACTATAATTAGTTATGAGTTAGGATACTTTATCTTATCGACTGGCCTTGGCTAGGTCGCTTGGCCTGACCTAGGGTAAGGCCGGGTCGAGAGGTGTCCCTCTCTCTCTCTCTCTCTCTCACTAGCGCTCATTGTGGTCAGACGTGTGGGAGCTCCCTCTTCACTTCAAAGGAATATCTGACCATGTGGTTTGGTACATTGGTAATCTGTGATTGTAGAAGGCTAGGAGTTTTTATATGTTAATTGTGGAATTGTTATTAGTGTTAAGTAACCTTGTTTTATTATATAGAAAAACTTAACAGTGTTTTATGTCCACTTTAACTCCTATCCAGTCCCACTCAGTCATTAGCTTTAAAGTAACCTAACCTAAGATACCACCACTCATACTCAGAGATAAATATACCAGTGTTGTGGGCTACCTCTTGTTATCAGTGAAGTCATTTAAGGTGGAGAAGGGGGTGTTTGGGAAAAGTCTGCTACTCGAACACACATACTGATAAATCTCTTAACTTAGAGGGGGGTTAGACTATAACATCGTCAGCCGCAGTCTTTCACACATGGTGGTGGTGTCGACCTATGTCGCCACCCACGGGTAAGGGGTTAAGGGAATCATATACTTTTGGTACATTGAAAAGTTACTGTTTACTCCGTAATATTCTATGAACAGGGCCAGATTAACTAAAAATAATGGTGTCCTGTTGCTTGAAATAGTTTGTAGGAATCACTTGCTCCAAATTTGGCACCAGCCACTCCCTTTCAGTTCTTCAACTGTCCCTCTTTTCTTTCTATTTCCTTCCTACTTGCGGTCTCTTCGTGTTTCGTTTCCACCCTTCTTTTCATTTCCCTCGTGTATATTGTCCCTAATCTCCCTCTAATTTCTTCCGGTTTAATGTCCCGCCTTTCCTTCTAAACCATTCTTGTTTACTGTACTTCCTTTCCTTCTATTTCCTTCGTGTTTGCTTTCCCTCCTTTTCTTCTATTTCCTTCATGTTTACTGTTCCTCATTCTCTTCCTTCTATTCCAACAGCTCTCCCCAGTGTTCAAAGGGAAAGTATACTCTTGGTACAGTCGGCGGCAAAAGTCATATCGCCTAACTCGACACTTCTTGAAGGATAATATAAAGGCTATTCATTGAAGCAACACATTCACCATACAGAATTATAACATCCAAGGGGACTAATCAATAAACTTCTCTAGTTCTTCAGTTTGCAAGCGTGCAAAGCTTTTCTTTCCATACTGTACTTCATGACTTGGCATATGTGGCGACAGTAGTTTTGCCGCTGACTGTACATTGGAACACCATCATTCCTCCAGAGTATGCCAGGAACCAAAACCAGAATTACAAAATAATGGCAACCTTTTGCTTGGGATATCATGGTAGAATCTGTTGCTCCAGATGAACCCCCCATAACCCTTGTATCACCTCTCTACGTAAATAAACAAACTCAATCTTTTTACTCTCTTTGCACTTAGCTCTGTGCTTAACTTGATATACTGTCAGTTCTTTGTAGTCATATCAGCAAGAATCCCTCAGTCTTTAAAGAAGTAATACACTTTCGGTACATTGATGTGCCTTTATGATTCTTTCAAAGTATGTCAGGTAATAGAACCAATGAATAAATATAAGGATATCTTGTTGCTTGGAATAGTTTTGAGGAATCATGCAGTTGCTCTAGATTTACCACAAACAACATTATACTATATATCCCCTTAATTAAGCAATGATGCCAGTCCTGGGTGCATGGGTAAATAAGTAAGTAGGGAGGGAAGGGAAGGAAGGGAGGAGATGACGGATGCACTGGTTATACATAAAGCCAACAGCCAGTGACAACAACAGCTCAGTAGACAACATGATCTCGCCGACGCTGTTACTGTTCTTCTTAGCACTTGGCTGTGTTCTATCTCAGCCTCATGCACCCACCACAATCACCAACAACGGCACCACCACCACTACTACTCAAGTCAGCACCTCACTCTCTCAGCAAGATGCAACAACAACAACAACAACAGACAATAAAGTCACAGTCAATCTTGAAGATCTGCACACAAGTATTGTTGTAAATCAATTGGCTATTTTGAAACATATGAAGGATACTTCAGTCAAGTTTGGTAAGTTCTGATAATAATGTTAAGGGGGTATATACTGTAGTTCAGTGTTCTTGTTGGTGGTGGTAAATCTGTAATTCTATACTACGCAACATCAGGCCACCATTTTTGCTAATGTAACCATGTTTCCTGGCATATTTTGGAAAAATCAGTAGCCTATAATTCACCAACAAGAGAATCTCCCCTTAATGGTGCTTCGATCTTTTCTCATACACAGATGGCCAGGAGAGTGTGAGTGTATTGCATGATGAAGTGAGGAGATTACAGACCAACTTGGCTTCTATGCATAGTGATATAATCGCAACCCTACGTGGAATTACAGCTACCGGCAACCTCCCACTACCACCACAAAGCACACCAAGTATCAACATCAACTGTCCAGGTGGGTTTTTCAGCCTTTTCTCCAACCCTCTTCATTAACATCAACTGTCCAGCCTTTTCTCCAACCCTCTTCATTAACATCAACTGTCCAGTCTCTTCTCCAACCCTCTCCATTAACATCAACTGTCCAGTCTCTTCTCCAACCCTCTCCATTAACATCAACTGTCCAGCCACTTCTCCAACCCTCTCCATTAACATCAACTGTCCAGCCACTTCTCCAACCCTCTCCATTAACATCAACTGTCCAGCCACTTCTCCAATCCTTTTCATTAACATCAACTGTCCAGCCTCTTCTCCAACCCTCTTCATTAACATCAACTGTCCAGTCTCTTCTCCAACCCTCTTCATTAACATCACTTGTCCAGGTTAGTTAGGTTTATCACCCTCTTCATTAACATCAAGTGAACAAAGGTGTTTTTTTAGGGGAGATTCTCTTGTTGGTAAATTGAAAGGCTACTAAATCCTCCTAGGAAAACAGATGCCTTCAATGGTACTAATAGGGGATATGTTTCGTGGGACAGTTTGGAGGAATCAGAGGCCTTCCAATTAACCATAAGAGAATCTTGATCTCCTAAATTAAATCTATTACTGACATAAATATATAGAGCATCTCGGTAAGAAAAGAAGAGATAAGATAATGATGTATAACACGGATATAGGATACAGAGAGAGAGAGAGAGAGAGAGAGAGAGAGAGAGAGAGAGAGAGAGAGAGAGAGAGAGAGAGAGTGCACACAAAGACAGAAGCAGGGCAGGCTACATTCCTCCTACTGACAGTATTTAATTGATTCTACAAGAATGAATCAAAAGATTATCAATGAATAATATGAATGGCATTGTAAGAAAATAAAATTTTTTGGTTCGCGGTGGACATAAGTTTTTTAATACACACTTGAATAACTCAAACGATATGCTGACTAATGTTTTAACGTTCTCATATGATGGTATTATTTTGGATAGTAAGTAGCTGCTTGTAGTAAATTAGAATATACGTGTGTGTTTTGAATAGTGATTAGCTGCGAAAAGTTAATTAGAAAATACATGTGTGTGTGTGTGTGTGTTATTTTTTTTAATAGTGTGTAGCTGCTAAAAGGAAATTAGAAAATACGTGTGTCTGTGTGTTTTATTGTATTGAATAGTGAGTAGCTGCTTGTAGTAAATTACAAGATACGTGTGTGAGTGTCTGTTTTATTGTTTTAAATATGAGAAACTGCTTGTAGTAACTTACAAGATACTTGCCTGTGTGTGGGTGTTATTGTTTTGAATAGTAAGAAGCTACTTAATTAAAATTTTGTAGTATAACGGAAGATGCTGCTTAATTAATCTACTTATTGGAAGGATTGGAAGAGAGAGGAGTTGTCAAACATTTCATGAGTCACCTCAATTTGGATTAATATTATTGACCACTACTATACCATATTGATATTTTTGTCTTGAGTCTCTCCCTTTCCCAGTGTAGAAAAAGAGAAAATGTGAAATGGAATCATTTATTCATTTGTTTTGTCCGAAATGGATGTCTACTCTTTCTTCTAAACTGTGACAGAATAAAGCCAACGTCAGTGTATAAGAATAGGGGATCTGTTTTCTTTCATTGTTTGGGGTGAATCAGTGGTACTCTAATTCACTCAATAAATAATATATTATGACCCTCTTAAAAAAAAAAAAAAAAAAATCAACCATTAGTTCATATGTAACCTGCGCCATGTCCTCGATCTATTGACTCATTGCACTCAGTCTAATCACACACACACACACACACACACACACGAGGAAAATTATCCACGTTGAGAGAGAGACAGAAATGGTGAGATATAATTATTGGTATACAAAATAATGTGCAACAACGAAAATACAAAGATATCTATATCTATAAAAGAGAGGCGTCTGTCTGTGTGTGTGTTTGTATGTGTGCATTTTTTTCTCCCAAACCAAAAGAAATAGACTGTACAACCCAAATATATTCTGAAAGGGCATGACCCAGGGAAGGTTTTAGGTACATAAAAACTTCACATTTCGAAGATTACAATGCCCTCTGAAGCTGTCATTTGGAATGACTATTAATGAGAGCCAAGGTCAAACCATGACATCTATAGGGCTTGATGTCTCTGAAAATCCAGCCTTCACACATGGGCAGCTCTATGTTGCACTTTCATCAATGTATTGACTCCAAATCAGAAGAAAAAAAATGTTTTGTACATTGAAGTTTTGCAATGAAAGTTTGACCACAACACAAAAAAAGTTTTTGCCGTTTATGTTTTATACAGGTTTTTCCAGTACATCCTTTATCCACCACGCTACGACATCAGCTTACAAAAATAAAACTTAAGAAAATAAAGAAAACGAGGCGGGTAAAGGACTGAGCATAAAACCCTGTATGTAAACCATGCTGAAAAAAAAAAAAAAAATTAAAAATTGATTGTTGTTACTCCTTCTGGCACTGTACCTAATCACTTCAAGTTTGTTTGGACCAGGGAAGCGGGCCGGGTACAGCTAGTACTGTATATTACAGACGTCCAGGAAACTCGGCCTTAAATGGGTAGTACACAGTATTGGTGGTAAATCTGGAGCAACTGATTCTTCCCAACCATTTCTTACAAGCAATAGGACACCATTATTTGTGTTAATCTGGTCCTGTTTGCTTCCTGGCATACTTTAGAGGAATCAATGCCATAAAATGTACCAAAAGTATATTATTCCTTCAAAGTCCATATCATATTCCTCCAAACAGTACAACAAAACAGATCCCCTCCCCGTGTAAGTTTAGAGGAATCAGTAGCCCTTCAATCAGTAGCCCACAAAGTTGACCCACTTAAGAAAACAATAATGTAGTAGGAAAAATTAAGATTAATATACCAATTTTTAGCCTCAGTGGGGAAGAATATTGAAAATTATAAAAATTAGGTCAACTAACTAACTAAGTAATTAAATAACTGACTAACTAACTACCGGTAGCTAACTAAGTAACTACATATATAGATATATAAGTAAAGCTATAGATCCAGCTGAGGTGGCATATGAATAGATAAATTAATAAATAAATAAATTATATATATATATATATATATATATATATATATATATATATATATATATATATATATATATATATAATATAGCTCCTCACTAACTCTATAATAATATGTAATTCTTAACCCTATATACTGTATGTTTCAGACAATGAGAGCCACAAGTTGCAACCACAGTTAGTAGAGTTGAAGGAATTGATGCTTCAACTCCAAGCTCAAAGTAAGTTGATGAGGTTCGGATATTGGGGGCTAAAGGGGAGATTTTCTTGTTGGTGAATTGGAAGGTCTCTGATTCCTCCAAAGTCTGCCACGATACAAATAACCTTAATGTTACTAATTGGGGATCTGTCTTTTCGTGCAATTGTTTGGAGGAATCAGAGACCCTCTAATTCACAAACAAGATAATTTCCCTAAAATTAAATACGCCTTCATTAATGGTGTAGTACAGTGTTGGTGGAAAATCTGGTGCAACTGATTCCTCCAAACTATTTCAAGCACCAACAGGTCACCATTATTTTCTATTATCTGGTTCTGTTGCCTGGCATACTTTGGATGAATTAAGGCGCTCCAATGGACTATTAGCTTCTATATATGGTCGTGACGTGGTTTTGTCCCAAGACAAAAATGTAACTCGTGAAACATTATGAATGGCACACACACACACACACACACACACACACACACACTGCAGAATATAACACACTATTAGCGTTCACTGTACACACACACACACACACACACACACTCACACACGGCAGAATATATCGAACTATTGGTGCTCACTGTACACACACACAAGGCAAAATATTGCACACACACACACACACACACACACACACACACATGGCAGAGTATACGACACTATTGGTACACACACACATACACATATAAATGATCACACCCCTTTTGTCTATTACAAAGATATGGTGGAACATCCGGTGTACTCACTCTCTCTCTCTGATAAGAGTGATATATAGGTCTTACCCAAGGCTATACAACGCCCATCAGCTGATAGTAATACTGTTGAGTCATAAACACACTCACAAACATAATACAAGAGATAGACAGAGATGGAGAGAGAGGAGGACCATATGGTGCTTAATTAACTTTCTGAGAGAGAGAGATGGAGAGAGAGGAGGACCATATGGTGCTTAATTAACTTTCTGAGAGAGAGAGAGAGAGAGAGAGAGAGAGAGAGAGAGAGAGAGAGAGAGAGAGGAGGAACCATATGGTTCTTAATTAACTTTCTGAGAGAGAGAGAGAGAGAGAGAGAGAGAGAGAGAGAGAGAGAGAGAGAGAGAGAGAGACGAGGAACCATATGGTTCTTAATTAACTTTCTGAGAGAGAGAGAGAGAGAGAGAGAGAGAGAGAGAGAGAGAGAGAGAGAGCAATATGGTTCTGAATTAACTTTCAAAGAGAGAGAGAGAATCAGAATCAGAAGTTTATTCTCCATTTTACAATGGTTATTATTTACATTTAATATATTTATGACAACATGAAATCTCATAGGCATTAAAATCTTTCTTTACAATACAAAACTAAAAAAAAAAAAATAATAATTCTTGGGTAATAAAATCTACTAAAAATTAGTCATCAGCTTAAGATTCGTCATAAATGAAATAAACTAGTGGTTAAATAAGATAGTTACTAAACTTCTTGTAAAATCTACAATACTTAAATCAATTCGTCGTAAATAAGATATACTATAAATCAAAAGTAGGTATGGCTAATGGTTAAAAAATATAGTTACTAAAAATTCTTGTCACTAAAAATACAAGCAGTAGTAAAAGAATAATATAAAAATAAAACAAAAGTGTAAGACATTATTGTAATAAAATCAATATAGGACTTACCACTTACCTACTGAATTGCTTTTTACAAAGATAACTGAGTTTTTTATTTTTAAGAAGGTAATGTGTTCACATTCCTTACATTTGTGGGAAGTGTGTTCCACAGTTTGAGTCCTGCCACGAGTACAGACTTTGCTCCGGTGCTTGTGTTAGTTTTTGGTCCATACAATTGATTTTGTTGTCTTGTAGGAAGATAACGTTTATCTCTGTCAGTTGGCATTAAAATTAGGCCTACGTAGTTAGCGATATTGTCTTGAATTATATTATAGATCAGTAATCCAAATTCATATTTATACTTGTTTATCTATTTTCAACCACCCGAGTTCTCTTAAGGGACCCTGTGATGTAGTCAGAAAATTGAAGATAATTGAGTCCTTCATATATTGCCACGAAACACCACCTATGTGGAAGGAAGGAGTTTGCTTCGTGGCATGGTCAGGAGGATTCAGAAACCTCCAATATTCATATACGATCACGGGGTCCTTAAAAGAAAGGTGTGGCAAGGTCACGCTGTGCTCCACCTCCCAACCAAATATTAGCAGCAAAATTTAATAGCTTTTGAATTTTATGTAGCAGAGTTACATATGTGGTTCCCCATTTATTGAAACCGTAATTAGCCTAATGTTACTTATTACATAATAGTGAATAACTATTAGTCTAGCATCTTTATTCAAGTTATTTGTTATATGATTTATGTACGGTAGATTAAAATACCAATAGTTTTTCTTCGGATCTCAATGATTATGTCTATCAAAATTCATGTAGCTATCAAAATAAATGCCGAGATTTTTCAGTGACTTACTAAGAAGATTTGCACAGCCGTCAACCTTCAAACAAGTGTTGGGTGGTATTTCAGAGATGTACTGTCTGCTCCCCACAAACATAACATTGCGTCATTTTCGTATCTAACATTAAACCATTTGCATGAAAGTCATTTTTAGCTTAATTAATGTGTTTTCACCCCTTAGGATGAGTTAATCAATATTGTTGATTGTACCAGTATGTATGAGTTGGGTATCATCAGCGTATTGAAGCACAAGGCAGTCAGAGATGTATTGTGAAAAGTTGTTAACAAATTAGAAATAAAATAGGCCCAAACACCGACCCTTGTGGTACACCATATGGAATTTCATTGACTTCTGATAGTGTTTTTCCCATTTGCAAACACTGTGTTCTTTTGTGTAGGTAGCTATTAAACCAGACGATGTCGATATTCATCTTAGTTAATTTACTCATTAAAAATTCATGGTTCACGCTATCAAAAGCCTTTGATAGATCACACAATGTAATTAGAGATATTTTCCTTTTGTCAATGTTATCATACAATTTATTTGACAGGGTTATAAGAGCAGTTTTGGTTGATAAACAGGGTCTAAAACCTTTATGAGTATTACTCAGAAGATGGTTTTCTTCTAGATACGCACTAAGTTGATTTACGATAGCTTTCCCAAGAATTTTTGAAAGATTTGATTAAAGTGATATTGTTCTGTAATTTTGTGGTTGGTTATCATCACCAGCTTTTAGAATAGGAACTACTATTTTAGAATAGGAGAGAGGGAGAATGCATTATGCTTCTAAATAGTTAACATTGCAACCAACTGTACTGTACAGCTGGACACAGATGAACCTGGGACAGCGGTGTTGAGGAGCAGAGGCCGGGCTGTTGGTACACCTGGCAAGACAAACGGATTGCCGCATTTGTAGGTGGTAGCAAGATAAATTGATGAATAGAGTTGTCAGTTAGTCATTTTACTATGATCAGTCAATTTTTCGACACTTGTGCCTATACTAAAAATAAAAGAGTATCTTTCCCTAACCAATGCAGTTATTACTGTTGATGGGTTAAAATCAACCGACATCAGATTTGAGGAATTATAAAACATCTTATAGAATAATCCTCGCTCTCTATCCAACAAATTTATACAGATTAAATTGAACGTAGATTGTTATAATTATTCTACCTTCCATGTAATTTTCTTTAGTATATTGATTACCTCGGATGTGCAGTTGCATAATGATCGTAGTCATTCGATTATTTTCAACCATTCTTTCCCACCTCATTTTCTCTCTCTCTCTCCTCTCCATGTTAGAGGAAACCCCGACAAGCCGTCACAGATAGTATAAGATATACAATAATACTTCTATATATATACCGGTAACGATTTACAGACGTGAGATTATGACATAATTATAAAGTTCCCTATTAGCACCTTTCTCTCTGTATATTTAGTAATGTAATATGAATACCTAACGTTCAATCACTTGGTGTCGTGGAATGAATTTATTTTCACGGGCAACCAATGGCTATTTAATTAAAACTTAAGGGGAGAGTATAGTCTTGGCATTTTTGGAGATAATAATTCCTCCAATCTCTTCCTAGCAACACACCGCCATTATTTTCGTTCATCTAGTCCTGTTTCCTGGCATACTATGGAGGAATCAAAGCGCTCCAATCTATCAAAAGTATACTATCCCCTTAAAGAATTAATAATATTTTTATTTCCTTACAGCGAATTGGTCTTGTAATCACTCTGTCCTCAGTCAACGAGGGTTCGATTTTACTGCCGGGTTCCTATTTTCTTCTATTTTTGGTGACCAGGGACATAGGTGGCTCGGAAAATTCTCCAAAATTACCACCAATCTGGGAATCCAGCAGAACTTGGAGAGAGAGAGAGAGAGAGAGAGAGAGAGAGAGAGAGAGAGAGAGAGAGAGAGAGAATTCTTTTCGAGTATCACACAAGTAAACACCACAAGTAAACCACTATCAGATTAGATCACGGAAAGGAGAGAGAGAAAATAAGGTGGGAAAGAATGGTTGAAGATAATCGAATGACTACAAGCATTATGCAACTGCGCATCCGAAGCAATCAATGTACTAAAGGCAAACACATGGAAAGTAGAATTATTATAACAATCTACGTTCTATTGAATCTGTATATACTTGTTGGTTAAAGTGTGATCCATCTACTGGCAACACATAAAAGCGGGGTTTATTCTATAGGATATTTTATAATGCCTCATTTCTGATGTCGGTTGATTTTAACCCATCAACAGTAATAATTGCATTGGAGAGGGAAAACTACTTTTGCTTTAGAACTTTAATATAGGCAAACATGTCGGATAAATGACAAATAATAGTCAAATGACTAACTGACAACTTCATTCATTAATTATTTATCTTACTACCACCCACAA
Source organism: Petrolisthes cinctipes (assembly GCA_033782935.1). Lineage (NCBI taxonomy): Eukaryota > Metazoa > Arthropoda > Malacostraca > Decapoda > Porcellanidae > Petrolisthes > Petrolisthes cinctipes. The sequence goes on along the minus strand of JAWQEG010002789.1, from coordinate 145,615 downwards.
ATGCGGCAACCCGTCTTTCTTGCCAGGTGTACTACCAACAGCCTGGCCTCTGCTCCTCAACACTTCTGTTCCAGTTTTATGTGTGGGCAGCTGTACATTCCACTTACACATTTCTCCATTCATGGCAAAATACTGTATAATCCTTTGTGTTTTATTATTATTATTATTACAATTTTTTTTTTTTTCAGACAACCAGAGCCAAGAAATAGAACAAGAGCTGCTGGAACTGAAAGAAATTATAGTCGAATTTAACCAGAGTTTTGCAACTCTAAGTAAGTTGATGGAGATTTGTTCTGAAGTGATAAAGGTTGGTATTAATATGGGGAGATTCTTTTGTTGGTGGTCTCTGATTTCTCCAAACTGTGCCTCGATGCAGATCAACTATTTTGACCAATGAGGGCGTCTGTTTTCTGGCATAGTCAGGAGAAATCAGTAGCCTGTTGATTTACCTACACCAGAATTTCCCCTTAAACTATATTTAGAGGAAAAGTTTTCTTCGTCGTTCAGTTCCAATTATATTGCAATATGATTTTAACGACGAAGAGCCTTTTCATCAAGAGTAAGTTTAATAATACCTCCCTAAGTATTTCATTATGTTGTACTGAAAGGGCAATTCTCTTGTTGGTAAATTGGAGATGCTACTGACTCCTTCAAAGTAAGCTACGAAACAGATTCACTACTATATCATTATTGAGGTCGTCCGTTTCCTGGTACAGGTTGGAGAAATCAGTAGCCTTCCAAATCACCAACTAGAAACTCTCACCTTGACTGGAAGTGTATCGGATGATAAATTAACCCATTGAGATGTTCATTTGTGTTAGGAAAACTGAAGCATATTTTAGCCCTCCAAATAATGCTCCAAAACTGATCTTCTATTACGACATTGAAGTAGTTAGTTTCTTGGCATACTTTGGAGGAATCAGTAGCCCTCCAATATACCGAAAATATATGAACCCCTGAAGACAAATCTACATGTGATATTAAGGGATAGTATAAGATTGGTACATTAGAGTCCTTGATTCCTCCAAAATACCCCAGGAAACGGGACACGATTATCAATTATATTGGTGGCTTGTTGCTGCGAATACTTTGCAGGAATCAAGTAATCCTGATTAGCCACCACTGAACCGTCCTCTTAACAACTACCTATGTATATCTTTTCGTACAGAGAATGACTACTGTATCGACGAGGGAAAACTTTATGTCAATAATAACTGCAGTATCAGTGTGTGTCAACGAAACGTCCTTCTTCCGTACCAAGGTAAGGAGGGTTATATAGAGCAGAAATTCTTCCAATTTTGAACAACATTCAAATACACCATAAAACAAACACATAGACTTACTCACATGCATCCACATAATTTATACACACTCTGTCACTCTACAGACGCTACACAACACACACGTACTGTACACTTCTCCACATACACCCACATACACACACTCTATCACATCATTATGATTTCATCGACCTAATGACCATTACAAAGTTGAGAGGCGTTATGCCCCAATAAGCAAATCAATCAGAACCCTTTTGAATTATTGGCAGGGGTTGGAAATTGTGAAAGTTCGTATAAGGATCGCATGTGAGAATATCTATGGTGTTCACGATGGCATGGTATATTATTGGCACGATGACTCCATCGTTCAGTGGCAGTATCGTAACCAATGAGGTTGAGGTGAATGCTGCTGCGTTATAGCTAACTATTAGTATTGGGGAGAGCATCACCTCGGTGACCTACCCCTCCTCAGGAAGGGTAGGTAAGCCTTACCAATCCTCCATGTGGCAACCTCGGGTAACACCTCCTTTTTTTACAACAGGAGGTGAAGCTAAAGGGGGAGGCGGTGTGTGGGGTTAGATTAAGCTTCCCCCACATATAGGTTTTAGAAGTTGGATATATCCATTTTAAGTTCTTAACATCTTTAAACCCCATTTGTGACCCTTTTTTTTATGCTGATGGTCCGTGTCCTTCCGGGAATGAGCGCTGCATTGGCCTTGTCAGCCATCAGAGGCCCACCAGTGAGGGAGTGGACAGCTATGGCTGCAGGCTGGGAGGGGGGGGGGTCTCCAGGTTTCCCTGTAGGGGGAGGGGAGAAAGGGGGGTGTATGAGAGTGGTAAATGTGAATGTAAATGGTATAGTGGATAGGACAAAGAGGCGAGAGATAGTTAAATGTTTTAAGAATGGATGAGTGGATGTGATGGGAGTGACAGAGACGCACATGAAGGGATGGGGAGTGGAGTGTGAGGCTGGAGGAGAGAGTGTGATGTGGGAGGGAATGGAGGGAGGTGTAATTTGGACAGGAATGGATGAGAAGTGTAAAGGAAGAGGGAGGGAGGGGTGTGCAGTGCTGGTATCACCAAGGGTATGGAAGGGAGTAGATGGACATGGATGGTGTTGGACAAGAGTGGTGTGGATGACAGGGAAGATTGGATTGGCGAAATATGCATGGTTGTGTGTGCTTATGCACCAGTGACTGAGAGGAACAAGAGGATGAGAGATTTCTGGGAGGAGCTAAATGGGTGTTTGAGGAAGTTTGAGAGTGGGAGGAGGATTGTAGTGATGGGCGACATGAATGGGAGTATGGGAAAGGAGAAACAAGGAAGCATTGTTGGTAAATGGAGTGTGGATGGAGTGAATATGAATGGTGATTATCTGGTGGACATCTGTGCTGAGAGGGGGTTGTTCTTGGCCAACACCTTCTTTGAGCACAAGATGATCCACCGGTATACATGGAGGAGAAGGGATGATAGAGGAGAACAAAAGAGTTTAATTGACTATGTAGCTGTGGATGAAAGATTACGGAAGGATGTAATGGATACTAAAGTAGTGAGAGGAATGGTTCAATGCTCTGACCATATTGCGGTCTTGGTAATGATTAAGGTCAGGGTTAAGTGGGAGTATTGTAGGAGAGATGAAGGTGGGAACAAGAGGGAGGTGGCAAGTGGAAGATTGAATGACAGTGAGTATAGAGAGGAACACAAGAGGAGTGTGGGTGAGGTGCTGGATGGAAGGCTGGGTATAAGGGAGGGAGTGGGAGTGAATGATGTGTATGAAATGTTTAAGTCACTAGTAATGAGGACAGCAACAGAGGTAGTGAGATACAAGACACAGAAGAGGGGCAAGAAAGGGAGTGCATAGTGGTCAGAAGAAGTGACAGATGCAGTAAAGAAGAAAATGGAAGTCATATAGGAGAACAATAATGAGGAATGTGTCAGAGGAAGTGAAGGAGAGGTGGGAGAGAGAATATAATGTATGTAAGAGGCAAGTGAAGAGGATGGTGAGTGAGAGTAAAAGGAGAGTGGATGAGGAGTTTGTTAGGAAACTGAGTGAGAAGTTTAAAGAAAACAAGAAATTATTCTGGAAGAAGGTTAAATGAGAAAGAGGAGAAGGAAAGTCTGGTAGCGTGAGCATGAAAAGAAAAGAGAGGATGGAGTTACTATGAGTGGAAGTGAGGAAGTGAAAGAAGTGTGGAAGAGACATTTTGATCGTTTGATGAATGAGGTGACGGGAGGGGAGGCGGTGGTGACATGCATGGGGATGGAGGCAGGTGGTAGACGACAGGTTGTACAGGGAGAATTAGGAAGGGAAGAGGTTAGGAAAGTTGAAGATGGGAAAGGCACCGGGGGTGGATGGGATAACTGCTGAAATGAAAGTGTGTGTGGGGGGGGGGGAGGTAGTGGTGGAGTGGATGTTGCTTACATGAACATTGGCTTGAAGGCAGGGAGAGGTGCCAAATGATTGGAGGAGAGCCATAATTGTGCCTTTGTATAAGGGGAAGGGGAGTAAGGATGAGTGTGGTAGCTATAGGGGAATAAGCCTTCTTAGTGTACCGGGGAAGGTGTATGGGAAGGTTCTTACTGAAAGACTGGTTGAAGTAACAGGGAATAAAGTTAGTGAGGAGCAGGGAGGGTTCAGAAAGGGTAGAGGATGTGTGGACCAGATATTTGCATTAAATCAATAGTGGAGAAAATATATTGGGAAGGGTAGGAAGGTGTATGATGCCATCATGGACTTGGAGAAGGCATACGATAGGGTTGATAGAAGAGCTATGACAGAGGTTTTGAGGATTTACGGTTTTGGCGAGTCTTTTATGCAGATGCAAAAGCATGTGTATGGGTAGAGGGTGGTCTAAGTAAGAAATTTAATATTAGTGTAGGGCTGAGATAAGGGTGTGTTATGTCACCATAGCTGTTCAATATATATATGGATGGTTGTATGAGAGAGATGAAAGCCAAAGTGAATGACATGGGGGCGAAGTTGAGGCTGAATGAAGTAAATTGGTCCTTGGTGGCAAGTTAGTTTGCAGATGACACTGTGTTGATGGCCGATAGTGAGAGGGAGTTGCAGAGGGTGGTGGATGAGTTTTAGTCTGTAAGTAAACGAAGGAAACTGAAGGTAAATGTTGGTAAGAGTAAGGTGATGGTATTTGAGAGGGCAGATAATGAAGTGACTGACTTTGCCACACCTTACATAATGGGAGTACTAACTAAGTGTGGGATAACTCTGAGGGGTGAGAGGATTGAGGAAGCGAAGGAATTTAAGTACTTGGGTACAGTTCTGTGTAAACATGGAAGTATGGAAGGAGAAATTAGGGAGAGAGCAATGTGGGGTAGACAGGTCATAGGGTCACTGGGGAGGATTATGAAGGGTAGAAGTGTGAGTATGGAAGTGAAAAGGGAACTACGAAATAGTATAATCTTGCCAACACTGACACATGCATCAGAGACAAGGGCATCAGTCTAGAATAGCTGCAGCGGAAATTAGTTTCTTGAGAGGAGCATGTGAAATTATTAGGTGGGATGGAGAAAATATTGAGTGTGTGTATGAGAGATGTGGTATGAGTGAGAAGGCAATTGGCATTGAGTGTGGAGTGGTTGAAGGAGTGAAGTATAATATATTGAGGTGGTTTGAACATGTGGAGAGAATGGAAGTGAAGTTGTGGGACCTGGTGTGAGAGACCGACCTCCGGTTATATGGCAGAAGAGAGTGGAAAAGTATATAAAGAAGAGAAACGTTAGGGGAGAGTAGGGCTTGACTAAGTAAGGAGGGAGTGTTGGGGGAACGAGTCGTCAGATCTATACTGTAGATAAATAGACTCCATGGATACACTACAGAGCCATCGTACCGGTACCACGCTATCGTCAACACCACAAAATAATATCCTTGCCTAAATTTTGGACTTGGTGAATGTTGATGATGCATTGCTCTTGACTGGCAATTGTATTGTTGTGGGTTGGTATGATGACCAGACATGATGAATGTGGTAGCGTTGTGTAGTAGCGTTGATGGCCGACGTCTTTGAAGATACAAGGTATAGAGTCAAGAGATAGTCTCAAGTTGTTTTTGAGGATTTATTGAGACTATTATATATTTCTTTTACAGCGAGAGCAAGATTCTCTGACCTAGTGTTTTCACTAAGTTGCCTTCCCAAATGCACATGTGTTTTCTTCTTTCTCGTGAGTAAATCATTTTATCTATTTAGCTCAACATGCCATTTCGCCCGAAACATTTTGCCATTAATTGTGAAATGAATTATTGTGTTACATTTTCTTATATATATTGTATATGAAATCAACATATCACATTTTTCCCCAATTAATAATGAGTAGTTTACAACTGAAGTTCCATTATGGTTGGTATGGCCAATAATACAGTGTGATAATAACCATTACAGGATCTACTGCCCCCAATGTTGATTTCGTCGATCTGCTGGCTAAGGATTGCGTGCACCTAGACAGAAGCCATAAGACGTGGGAAGATGCACGGGCCAACTGTATATCTCTAGGCGGTGACCTGTTTGTGGCGGGTGACTATGAGGGTGCGAGAGAATACCTCAAGAAAGATGATGAATCTGACGAAGCTCTTTATTACTGTAAGTATAATAAAGGTTGTTCAGTGGTTATCTTATGATATAGAAAGAAATTTAAACAATAGTTTCATGTGTAATTTATATCTAATATGCATCATGAGATACACTAGTGATAGTGAGTGGATAAACGTGTTGTGTCAAGGTGTCTCTTTGTGATGTTTACATAGCATCTATTCATTTACAGGGCCGTGGGTGGGAGTCAAAGGGAAATCATGGCTAGATGGTCAACAAGTTACTGATGACGAATGGGATGATGATAGTCCTGGAACAAACGATGACTCCTGCTCTTTTCTAAATGGGAGAGGTTTGGGGGATTCATCAGCATGCAGCAGTTCATACTCTTCTCTCTGTGTGAAGGGAACAAACTACCAGTAATTATTTATTCCTGATTGATTAAGTAACAAAGTTTCAACACTAAGCATATTGTATAAACCTTAACCAGGGATAGGATTGTGTGTGAAATTATGTAATATATAAATATCTGGTATTATATGAAGGTAAATTGTGACGGTTGTGTTGTAATGATACAGTGTTGACAAGATGGTGTGTTTAAGTACCCTGTGATCGTGATTGAGAATTGGCGGATTCTGATTCCTCCTAACTATGCCACGAAACAATCTCCTTCCATATAGGTAGTATTTCGTGGCAATATTTGAAGGACTCATATACCTCCAATATTCTGACTACATCACACGGGCCCTTAAAGTATATAATTGTTTGGTCATAATGCTATAATGGTTTGATGGATATTGAAATGTTATGGTGTTGCTATAAAAGTGTTTTGTTGAACTAATACATTGTGGTGTTGTTATGGTGGAGTGTCATAGTGAATGATAAACTATTTGTTATTTGGATCACACACTCATGTATGTACAGCCATGGCTGATTGTGCTGGACGAGGGTCCAAGGAGTGTTGAAGAGCAACCATGTTAACAGAGTTCGAACAAGTGAATTTTCTAAACCATTCTCAACGTTGAGAGAGGTATAAAAGACTCACTTTTTTTAACTCTGTTCAGTTGCTCTCCAACACTCCTTTGAACCTGGCCCAGCACTATCAGCCATGGCTCAGCACGTTGACTGTACATTACTGGTTTTTTTTTTAGAGAGGTAAGAGGTAAGTGTGTGTGTCTGTGTTTCGGAGTAAGTCAGGAAACTCTCACTGCAAATTGTACACTTGTTTGGCAGGAAAACACGTTGTGTGCTAGTTTTTGCAATACTTGCATTTATAGGGTTGTAATGCTTGTATTATAGATCTCACCAACTCGACCAAGTTACTGAAGAGAGTCAGTGCACCGTGGAGGGAGAATTTTACGTTAATGATAACTGCAGCATTAGTGTATGTCAACACAACGTCCTTCTTCCATATCAAGGTAAGGAGGTTGATAGTATATATACCTTTACTAATTTGTCCAAAATGAGTTTCGTCCTGCTTACTAAACTTTATTGGTGTCGCAACCACTCTTCGTCCATGCAGGTAAACTATGTGTGAGCTGCAGATGGATGTGTTGTGTTAGATGCTGATGATGACAGGACACGCTGGGTTGAGTACTTTGAACAGTTGTTTATTATGGAACCTCGTATGTCTTGGCAAGGCTTGACTGGTGTGCAACTTTAAGGTTGTTGGTCTCTCATTTAACAAGACAACAATCTCTGTTTCTGAGGTGAGGTGGACCAAATTGAAGTTGGGGAAGGCAGGAGGTAACAAAATGATCCAAGAGTTACATGTGGTTCTGTGCAGTGAACGACAGACGTGTAACATATTCTTTGACTAAGCAGGAAGATTCTGTGTGGAATGGTATAGGGGACATGCGAGACTGTATTAGCAATTGTCAATTATCTCTGTTCAGTGTGCCAGGAAAGGTCCTTGCTCTTCTATCGTTGGTACGTGTTCATAATCACCTGCAAATATACAGAGACTTCAGTAGTCTGTAATTACACCCAAAAAGTCAATCGTAGATCGTATATGCGCACTTCGAGACCTGGTGGAACATTGACTTGAGTATCAGCAGGGGATGCACTTAACTTATAACTATCTCACGGCGATGGAATCAGTGCATCGTGAAAGTCTCTGCAACCTACTGTGACTTAAAAGTATCCCCAGAAAATCATGAGTTACCTTTCTGGCCTGTAATCAGATACTGTAGGTACTGGTATAAGTGTGATGGATGAATCTCCGATTTATTCCAATCCCACCGAAATTAGACATTAGATATGTGTCCTTGCACCCACACTTTTCATTACCTGTATAGTTTAGTGCTTAGTGAAACAGTGGCCAATAGCTGATGTAGAACATCAACCAAAGATTTCAGGGAGTCATACCTTGATTTTGCTGATATTGTAATCCATGTTTCAACATATTTGAAACTAATATTATGACTATGTATTGTATGTGGATGAGAACAATAAGATCTTGTATATTTTCACATATGTTGCCAGTGCACTACAGAGCAGTGGTGGCTCTGATTGAGTTGTCACTCGACAGCTTCTCTTGGCCGGTGTTTGCCTTTCACATCTTTTCTGGTCCCGTTATCGCCCTTTCTAATACTCTTACATTTCCGTCAAAACATCATTCTCATTGAATTGCCTCCCCACAAGCACATGTTGTTTTTATTTCTCGTGAGTAATTTTATTTATTATATCCAGATGCCAGGCTACTGCCCTGCAAATATTGTCACTGATTGTGGAGTGAATTATTGTTACATTTTTGTATATATATTGTATATAAAGGCAATATATATCACATTTGTCCACAATAAATAATGATCATTTTACAACTGAAGTTCCATTGTGGTTGGTGTGTCCAAAAATTCAGTTTGATAACACATTTACAGGATCTACTGCCCCCAATGTTGATTTCTCCAATCTGCTGGCTAAGGATTGCATACACCTAGAACGAAGCCTTAAGACGTGGGAAGAAGCACGGGCCAACTGTATATCTCTAGGCGGTGACCTGTTTGTGGCGGGTGATTATGTGAGTGCGAGAGAATACCTCAAGAAAGAAGATGGATCTGACGAAGGTCTTAGTTACTGTAAGTATTATAAAGAGTGAAGATTGTCCAATGTTTATCCCATTGTAAACAACGAAATTACTGTATTGGATTTATGTGTAATATATCGCTGATATGCACTAAGAGATACACTGGTGTTAAAGAGTGGATATACTTGTTGCGTCAAGTTGTTTCTCTGTGATGTCTACAAAGCATCTATCCATTTACAGGGCCGTGGGTGGGAGTCAAAGGGAAATCATGGCTGGATGGTCAACAAGTTACTGATGACGAATGGGATGATGACAGTCCTGGGTCAAACAATGACTCCTGCTCTTTTCTACATGGGAGAGGTTTGGAGGATTTATCATCATGCAGTAGATCCTTCACATCTCTCTGTGTGCGGGGATCAAACTATCAGTACGTATTTAAAATATTGATACATTAAGAAACAAAGTTTCAACATTGTGCATATGGTATAAACCTTAACAAAGTTTAGGATATGGGTGTGAAATTATATAATTATACGGTATTATATGAAGGTATATTGAGACGGTTGTGCGTTGTAATGATACTGTGCTGACAAGATGTGTTTAAAGTATATAATTATTTGGTATTAGATGGTGTTGTTTTAATGGTGTGATGGATATTGAAATGTTAGGGTGTTGCTTTAAATGTGTTTTGTTGTACTAATACATTGTGGTGTTGTTATGGTGGTGTGTCATAGTGATTGATATTATACTATGTATTACTTGGATGACACACTTATGTATGTACAGTCACTCATAAAAATTAAGACCCCCCAGGCCAGTCACCTTCTTATACTTGTGATATCGGTTCTGGCAACAGTGTACGTGACGTCAGTGATGGTGCTTAAGAGATTAAGTTGATTTGCTCAACACATTTGTAACTAATGATAAATAAGACGAAGCATGAGTTTGGATAATGTTTCGAGCAAACCAACCTTCCTCCAAACACCATCCACACCACCACCACCTCTGACGTCAGGTATAATGTTACCAGAGCCTATATCACACGAGTTTAAAGGTGTCTTTGCCTTGGGGGGGTCTTTACTTTTATGAGTGACTGTACAATTCCTCAAAAATGTATCGGCCCTCAGAGAGTAGATAGTTTCTAAATCGTAAGTTCTGGGTCACTTATGTTGCTTCAGTAGGGTTGGTACTCATGGAATGATATTCAGGTTGGCTAACATTGGTTTTGTGGTAGCACCTACTCAGAGTTTCAGATTATCAAAATGTGATATAAATGTCATAATAATATCATCACAACACTGATTAATCATTATCGGTATTGTAACGCGTAGTTACGATGTAGTGAAGATGTTATCTTCACTTGGGGTTAATGACAAATAAGTTTGTGTTGGTATAAGGGTTCTGTGAATAGTTTAACTTAGTCCATTACATCCTTTGAGGTTTGAACTGTGATACAGGAAATTTTTTAATTGAGAACGAATGCGATTCACAAATCGTTTTAATTTTAAGGATTTTAGCTGAACCAGCTCCGTAATGCTTTAGTTCATGCTTCATATTTTGGACTGAATTCTGTAGGAATCGAAATGGTGTTTGCTTCAGTACAAACTTTGAAACAAGATACTATAATGAAGTGCTATAGATTATCTTGAAGTTCGCATGCTAACTTTTCAGATTATATCGAAAAGGTGTGGTGTTTTTAATACAAGTTTACATACCCGCATGATTACAAAACAAAGATACACTGTTGAAATAATAGTAATAATAATAATAATAATAATAATAATAAACACTGATTCATCCTAACTGTAAGAACTGACTATTATATAATGTATTAACGCCTCTTCAACCTCACTGTGAACCATGATACTGAGACGTGTAGAACTGTAGCACTTGGTAAAGCTACACTAACATGGACCATCAAGGTGCTTCAGTTTCAAACGTCACGGTATCATGGTTCAAAAGTATGTTGGGAACCAATGGGTGTGCATAAGTGGCACATGGCAACTGAGATTTCAGAGCTACCAACATGTGCTACTTGATCTTGGGTGTGTTTCAGATCACATCGCTGATTTTTCACATTATTTCCCGGAAAAAGAGAGCCGATGCTTTTTTGAGGAATTGTACATTGCTGGGGTTTCTCAGAGAGGTAAGAGGTGTGTGTGTGTGTGTTTGTGTGTGTGTGTGTGTGTGTGTCGGAGTAAGTCAGGTAATTCTATTCAAACTGACTTCAAATTTTACACTTGTTTGGCAAAAAATCAATTTGTGTGCTAGTTTTTGTCATATTTGTATTTATAGGGTTATAATGCTTGTATTATAGATCTCTCCAACTCAGCCAAGTTACTGAAGATAGTCAGTGCACCGTGGACGGAGAATTTTACGTTAATGATAACTGCAGCATTAGTGTGTGTCAACACAACGTCCTTCTTCCATATCAAGGTAAGGAGGTTAATTGTAAATACATCTTTACCAATTTGTCAAAAATGAGCTTCGTCATGCATAATAAGCCTTAAAGGTGTCGCAGCCACTCTTCGTCCATGCATGTAAACTATGTGTGAACTGCAGATGGTTGTGTTGTGTTAGATGCTGATGATGATAGGACACGCTGATCTGAGTACCGTACTTTGAACAGTTGTTAAATGTGGATCCTCCTATGTCTTGGCAAGGTTTGACTGGTGTGCAACTTTAAGGTTGTTGGTCTCTCATTTAACAACACACCATTCTCTGTTTCTGAGGTGAGATGGACCAAATTGAAGTTGGTGAATGCAGGAGGTAACAAAATGATCCAAGAGTTACATGTGGTTCTGTGCAGTGAACGACAGACGTGTAACATTCTCTCTGACTAAGAAGGAAGCTTCTGTGTAGCATGGTATAGGGGACCTGCGAAACAGTATTAGCAATTGTGAATTATCTCTTGTTTAGTGTGTCAGGAAAGATCCTTGCTCTTCTATCGTTGCTATGTGTTCATGATCACCTGCAGAATATAGAAAGACTTCAGTAGTCTGTAATTACACCCAAGAAGTCAACCATGTATTGTATCAGAGCATTTTGAATCATGACTTGAGTATCAGCAGGGGATGCCTTCAACCTATACCTATCTTAAGGTGATTGAATCAATGCATCGTGAAAGTCTCTACAACCTCCTATGACTTGAGAGTATCCCCCAGAAAATATTGAGTTACATTTCTGGCCTGTAATTAGATTCTGTGGGTACTGGTATAAGTGTGATGGTTGAATCACAGATTTATTGCAGTCCCATCGGAATTAGACAGAGATGTGTCCCTGCACTAACACTTCTCATTGCATGTATGGTCTTAGTGGCTGGTGAAATTGTGGTTCATAGCTGATGTAGAACATCAACCAAAAATTTCAGGGAGTCATACCTTGATTTTCCTGATGATGTAGTAATCCATGTTTCAACATATTAGAAACTTATATTATGACGATGTATTGTATGTGGATGAGAACAATATGAGATCTTGTATTGTTACACGTATATTGTCAGTGCACTCCAGAGCAGTTGTGGCTCTGATTGAGTTGTCACTCGACAGCTTCTGTTGGCGCGTCTTTGTCTTTCACATCTATTCTGGTCCCGTTATCGCCCTTTTTAACACTCTTACATTTCCATCACAACAATATTTTCACTGAATTGCCTCCCCAAATGCACATGTGTTTTTTTCTTTCTCGTGAGTCATATTATCTATTTATCTCGACAGGCCATTTCGCCCAGCACATTTTCCCATTAATTGTGAAGTGGATTATTGTGTTATATTTTCTTATATATATTGTATATGAAGTCAACATATCACATTTGTCCCCAATTAATAATTAATAGTTTACAACTGAAGTTCCATTATGGTTGGTATGGCCAATAATACAGTGTGATAATAACCATTACAGGATCTACTGCCCCCAATGTTGATTTCGTCGATCTGCTGGCTAAGGATTGCGTGCACCTAGACAGAAGCCATAAGACGTGGGAAGATGCACGGGCCAACTGTATATCTCTAGGCGGTGACCTGTTTGTGGCGGGTGACTATGAGGGTGCGAGAGAATACCTCAAGAAAGAAGATGAATCTGACGAAGGTCTTTATTACTGTAAGTATAATAAAGGTTGTTCAGTGGTTATCTCATAATATAGAAAGAAATTTAAACAATAGTTTCATGTGTAATTTATATCTAATATGCATCATGAGATACACTAGTGATAGTGAGTGGATAAACGTGTTGTGTCAAGGTGTCTCTTTGTGATGTTTACATAGCATCTATTCATTTACAGGGCCGTGGGTGGGAGTCAAAGGGAAATCATGGCTAGATGGTCAACAAGTTACTGATGACGAATGGGATGATGATAGTCCTGAAACAAACGATGACTCCTGCTCTTTTCTAGATGGGAGAGGTTTGAAGGATTCATTTGCATGCAGCAGTTCATACTCTTCTCTCTGTGTGAAGGGAACAAACTACCAGTAATTATTTATTACTGATTGATTAAGTAACAAAGTTTCAACACTAAGCATATTGTATAAACCTTAACCAGGGATAGGATTGTGTGTGAAATTCTGTAATATATAAATATCTGGTATTATATGAAGGTAAATTGTGACGGTTGTGTTGTAATGATACAGTGTTGACAAGATGGTGTGTTTAAGTACCCTGTGATCGTGTTTGAGAATTGGCGGATTCTGATTCCTCCTAACTATGCCACGAAACAAGCTCCTTCCATATAGGTAGTATTTCGTGGCAATATTTGAAGGACTCATATACCTCCAATATTCTGACTACATCACATGGGCCCTTAAAGTATATAATTGTTTGGTCATAATGCTATAATGGTTTGATGGATATTGAAATGTTATGGTGTATCCATAAAAGTGTTTTGTTGTACTAATACATTGTGGTGTTGTTATGGTGGTGTTTCATAGTGAATGATAAACTATTTGTTATTTGGATCACACACTCATGTATGTACAGCCATGGCTCATTGTGCTGGACGAGGGTCCAAGGAGTGTTGGAGAGCAACTATGTTAACAGAGTTCGAACAAGTGAAATTTCTAAACCATTCTCAACGTTGAGAGAGGTACAAAAGACTCACTTTTTTAACTCTATTCAGTTGCTCTCCAACACTCCTTGGAACTTGGCCCAGCACTATCAGCCATGGCTCAGCATGATGACTGTACATTACTGTTTTTTTTTTTAGTGAGGTAAGAGGTGAGTGTGTGTGTCTGTGTTTCGGAGTAAGTCAGGTAACTCTACTTAACCTCACTGCAAATTGTACACTTGTTTGGCAAGAAAACCCTTTGTGTGCTAGTTTTTGTAATACTTGCATTTATAGGGTTGTAATGCTTGTATTATAGATCTCACCAACTCGACCAAGTTACTGAAGAGAGTCAGTGCACCGTGGAGGGAGAATTTTACGTTAATGATAACTGCAGCATTAGTGTATGTCAACACAACGTCCTTCTTCCATATCAAGGTAAGGAGGTTGATAGTATATACACCTTTACTAATTTGTCCAAAATGAGTTTCGTCCTGCTTACTAAACTTTATAGGTGTCGCAACCACTCTTCCTCCATGCAGGTATACTATGTGTGAGTTACAGATGGATGTGTTATGTTAGATGCTGATGATGACAGGACACGCTGGGTTGAGTACTTTGAACAGTTATTTTTTATGGAACCTCGTATGTCTTGGCAAGGTTTGACTGGTGTGCAACTTTAAGGTTGTTGGTCTCTCATTTAACAAGACAGCAATCTCTGTTTCTGAGGTGAGGTGGACCAAATTGAAGTTGGTGAAGGCAGGAGGTAACAAAATGATCCAAGAGTTACATGTGGTTCTGTGCAGTGTACGACAGATGTGTAACATTCCCTCTGACTAAGCGGGAAGATTCTGTGTGAAATGGTATAGATGACCTGCGAGACTGTATTAGCAATTGTGAATTATCTCTGTTCAGTGTGCCAGGAAAGGTCCTTGCTCTTCTATCGTTGGTACGTGTTCATAATCACCTGCAAATATACAGAGACTTCAGTAGTCTGTAATTACACCCAAAAAGTCAATCGTAGATCGTATTTGAGCAATTCGAGACCTGGTGGAACATTGACTTGAGTATCAGCAGGGGATGCACTTAACTTATAACTATCTCACGGCGATGGAATCAGTGCATCGTGAAAGTCTCTGCAACCTACTGTGACTTAAGAGTATCCCCCAGAAAATCATGAGTTACCTTTCTGGTCTGTAATCAAATACTGTGGGTACTGGTATAAGTGTGATGGATGAATCTCTGATTTATTCCAGTCCCACCGAAATTAGATATTAGAGATGTGTCCTTGCACCCACACTTTTCATTGCCTGTATAGTTTAGTGCTTAGTGAAACAGTGGCCCATAGCTGATGTAGAACATCAACCAAAGATTTCAGGGAGTCATACCTTGATTTTCCTGATGATGTTGTAATCCATGTTTCAACATATTTGAAACTAATATTATGACTATGTATTGTATGTGGATGAGAACAATAAGATCTTGTATATTTTCACATATGTTGCCAGTGCACTCCAGACCAGTGGTGGTTCTGAATGAGTTGTCACTCGACAGCTTCTCTTGGCCGGTGTTTGCCTTTCACATCTATTCTGGTCCCGTTATCGCCCTTTCTAATACTCTTACATTTCCGTCAATACATCATTTTCAATGAATTGCCTCCCCACAAGCACATGTTCTTTTTATTTCTCGTGAGTCATTTTATCTATTATATCCAGATGCCATACTTCCCTGCATATATTGTCACTGATTGTGGAGTGAATTATTGTGTTACATTAACGTATATATATTGTATATAAAAGCAATATATATCACATTTGTCCACAATAAATAATGAACATTTTACAACTGAAGGTCCATTGTGGTTGGTGTGTCCAATAATTCAGTTTGATAACACATTTACAGGATCTACTGCCCCCAATGTTGATTTCTCCAATCTGCTGGCTAAGGATTGCGTACACCTAGAACGAAGCCTTAAGACGTGGGAAGAAGCACGGGCCAACTGTATATCTCTAGGCGGTGACCTGTTTGTGGCGGGTGATTATGTGAGTGCGAGAGAATACCTCAAGAAAGAAGATGGATCTGACGAAGGTCTTAGATACTGTAAGTATTATAAAGAGTGAAGATTGTCCAATGTTTATCCCATTGTAAACAACGAAATTACAGCATTGGATTTATGTGTAATATATCGCTGATATGCACTAAGAGATACACTGGTGTTAAAGAGTGGATATACTTGTTGCATCAAGTTGTTTCTCTGTGAGGTCTACAAACCATCTATCCATTTACAGGGCCGTGGGTGGGAGTCAAAGGGAAATCATGGCTGGATGGACAGCAAGTTACTGATGACGAATGGGATGATGACAGTCCTGGGTCAAACAATGACTCCTGCTCTTTTCTACATGGGAGAGGTTTGGAGGATGTATCAGCATGCAGTAGATCCTTCACATCTCTCTGTGTGCGGGGATCAAACTATCAGTACGTATTTAAAATATTGATACATTAAGTAACAAAGTTTCAACATTGTGCATGTGGTATAAACCTTAACAAAGTTTAGGATATGGGTGTGAAATTATATAATTATACGGTATTATATGAAGGTATATTGAGACGGTTGTGCGTTGTAATGATACTGTGCTGACAAGATGTGTTTAAAGTATATAATTATTTGGTATTAGATGGTGTTGTTTTAATGGTGTGATGGATATTGAAATGTTAGGGTGTTGCTTTAAATGTGTTTTGTTGTACTAATACATTGTGGTGTTGTTATGGTGGTGTGTCATAGTGATTGATATTATACTATGTATTACTTGGATGACACACTTATGTATGTACAGTCACTCATAAAAATTAAGACCCCCCAGGCCAGTCACCTTCTTATACTTGTGATATCGGTTCTGGCAACAGTGTACGTGACGTCAGTGATGGCGCTTAAGAGATTAAGTTGATTTGCTCAACACATTTGTAACTAATGATAAATAAGACGAAGCATGAGTTTGGATAATGTTTCGAGCAAACCAACCTTCCTCCAAACACCATCCACACCACCACCACCTCTGACGTCAGGTATAATGTTACCAGAGCCTATATCACACGAGTTTAAAGGTGTCTTTGCCTTGGGGGGGTCTTTACTTTTATGAGTGACTGTACAATTCCTCAAAAATGTAATGGCCCTCAGAGAGTAGATAGTTTCTAAATCGTAGGTTCTGGGTCACTTGTGTTGCTTCAGTAGGGTTGGTACGCATGGAATGATATTCAGGTTGGCTAATATTGGTTTTGTGGTAGCACCTACTCAGAGTTTCAGATTATCTAAATGTGATATAAATGTCATAATAATATCATTACAACACTGAATAATCATTATCGGTATTGTAACGCGTAGTTACGATGTAGTGAAGATGTTATCTTCACTTGGGGTTAATGACAAATAAGTTTGTGTTGGTATAAGGGTTCTGTGAATAGTTTAACTTAGTCCATTACATCCTTTGAGGTTTGAACTGTGATACAGGAAATTTTTTAATTGAGAACGAATGCGATTCACAAATCGTTTTAATTTTAAGGATTTTAGCTGAACCAGCTCCGTAATGCTTTAGTTCATGCTTCATATTTTGGACTGAATTCTGTAGGAATCGAAATGGTGTTTGCTTCAGTACAAACTTTGAAACAAGATACTATAATGAAGTGCTATAGATTATCTTGAAGTTCGCATGCTAACTTTTCAGATTATATCGAAAAGGTGTGGTGTTTTTAATACAAGTTTACATACCCGCATGATTACAAAACAAAGATACACTGTTGAAATAATAGTAATAATAATAATAATAATAATAATAATAAACACTGATTCATCCTAACTGTAAGAACTGACTATTATATAATGTATTAACGCCTCTTCAACCTCACTGTGAACCATGATACTGAGACGTGTAGAACTGTAGCACTTGGTAAAGCTACACTAACATGGACCATCAAGGTGCTTCAGTTTCAAACGTCACGGTATCATGGTTCAAAAGTATGTTGGGAACCAATGGGTGTGCATAAGTGGCACATGGCAACTGAGATTTCAGAGCTACCAACATGTGCTACTTGATCTTGGGTGTGTTTCAGATCACATCGCTGATTTTTCACATTATTTCCCGGAAAAAGAGAGCCGATGCTTTTTTGAGGAATTGTACATTGCTGGGGTTTCTCAGAGAGGTAAGAGGTGTGTGTGTGTGTGTTTGTGTGTGTGTGTGTGTGTGTGTCGGAGTAAGTCAGGTAATTCTATTCAAACTGACTTCAAATTTTACACTTGTTTGGCAAAAAATCAATTTGTGTGCTAGTTTTTGTCATATTTGTATTTATAGGGTTATAATGCTTGTATTATAGATCTCTCCAACTCAGCCAAGTTACTGAAGATAGTCAGTGCACCGTGGACGGAGAATTTTACGTTAATGATAACTGCAGCATTAGTGTGTGTCAACACAACGTCCTTCTTCCATATCAAGGTAAGGAGGTTAATAGTAAATACATCTTTACCAATTTGTCAAAAATGAGCTTCGTCATGCATAATAAGCCTTAAAGGTGTCGCAGCCACTCTTCGTCCATGCATGTAAACTATGTGTGAACTGCAGATGGTTGTGTTGTGTTAGATGCTGATGATGATAGGACACGCTGATCTGAGTACCGTACTTTGAACAGTTGTTAAATGTGGATCCTCCTATGTCTTGACAAGGTTTGACTGGTGTGCAACTTTAAGGTTGTTGGTCTCTCATTTAACAACACACCATTCTCTGTTTCTGAGGTGAGATGGACCAAATTGAAGTTGGTGAATGCAGGAGGTAACAAAATGATCCAAGAGTTACATGTGGTTCTGTGCAGTGAACGACAGACGTGTAACATTCTCTCTGACTAAGAAGGAAGCTTCTGTGTAGCATGGTATAGGGGACCTGCGAAACAGTATTAGCAATTGTGAATTATCTCTTGTTTAGTGTGTCAGGAAAGATCCTTGCTCTTCTATCGTTGCTATGTGTTCATGATCACCTGCAGAATATAGAAAGACTTCAGTAGTCTGTAATTACACCCAAGAAGTCAACCATGTATTGTATCAGAGCATTTTGAATCATGACTTGAGTATCAGCAGGGGATGCCTTCAACCTATACCTATCTTAAGGTGATTGAATCAATGCATCGTGAAAGTCTCTACAACCTCCTATGACTTGAGAGTATCCCCCAGAAAATATTGAGTTACATTTCTGGCCTGTAATTAGATTCTGTGGGTACTGGTATAAGTGTGATGGTTGAATCACAGATTTATTGCAGTCCCATCGGAATTAGACAGAGATGTGTCCCTGCACTAACACTTCTCATTGCATGTATGGTCTTAGTGGCTGGTGAAATTGTGGTTCATAGCTGATGTAGAACATCAACCAAAAATTTCAGGGAGTCATACCTTGATTTTCCTGATGATGTAGTAATCCATGTTTCAACATATTAGAAACTTATATTATGACGATGTATTGTATGTGGATGAGAACAATATGAGATCTTGTATTGTTACACGTATATTGTCAGTGCACTCCAGAGCAGTTGTGGCTCTGATTGAGTTGTCACTCGACAGCTTCTGTTGGCGCGTCTTTGTCTTTCACATTTATTCTGGTCCCGTTATCGCCCTTTTTAACACTCTTACATTTCCATCACAACAATATTTTCACTGAATTGCCTCCCCAAATGCACATGTGTTTTTTTCTTTCTCGTGAGTCATATTATCTATTTATCTCGACAGGCCATTTCGCCCAGCACATTTTCCCATTAATTGTGAAGTGGATTATTGTGTTATATTTTCTTATATATATTGTATATGAAGTCAACATATCACATTTGTCCCCAATTAATAATTAATAGTTTACAACTGAAGTTCCATTATGGTTGGTATGGCCAATAATACAGTGTGATAATAACCATTACAGGATCTACTGCCCCCAATGTTGATTTCGTCGATCTGCTGGCTAAGGATTGCGTGCACCTAGACAGAAGCCATAAGACGTGGGAAGATGCACGGGCCAACTGTATATCTCTAGGCGGTGACCTGTTTGTGGCGGGTGACTATGAGGGTGCGAGAGAATACCTCAAGAAAGAAGATGAATCTGACGAAGGTCTTTATTACTGTAAGTATAATAAAGGTTGTTCAGTGGTTATCTCATAATATAGAAAGAAATTTAAACAATAGTTTCATGTGTAATTTATATCTAATATGCATCATGAGATACACTAGTGATAGTGAGTGGATAAACGTGTTGTGTCAAGGTGTCTCTTTGTGATGTTTACATAGCATCTATTCATTTACAGGGCCGTGGGTGGGAGTCAAAGGGAAATCATGGCTAGATGGTCAACAAGTTACTGATGACGAATGGGATGATGATAGTCCTGAAACAAACGATGACTCCTGCTCTTTTCTAGATGGGAGAGGTTTGAAGGATTCATTTGCATGCAGCAGTTCATACTCTTCTCTCTGTGTGAAGGGAACAAACTACCAGTAATTATTTATTACTGATTGATTAAGTAACAAAGTTTCAACACTAAGCATATTGTATAAACCTTAACCAGGGATAGGATTGTGTGTGAAATTCTGTAATATATAAATATCTGGTATTATATGAAGGTAAATTGTGACGGTTGTGTTGTAATGATACAGTGTTGACAAGATGGTGTGTTTAAGTACCCTGTGATCGTGTTTGAGAATTGGCGGATTCTGATTCCTCCTAACTATGCCACGAAACAAGCTCCTTCCATATAGGTAGTATTTCGTGGCAATATTTGAAGGACTCATATACCTCCAATATTCTGACTACATCACATGGGCCCTTAAAGTATATAATTGTTTGGTCATAATGCTATAATGGTTTGATGGATATTGAAATGTTATGGTGTATCCATAAAAGTGTTTTGTTGTACTAATACATTGTGGTGTTGTTATGGTGGTGTTTCATAGTGAATGATAAACTATTTGTTATTTGGATCACACACTCATGTATGTACAGCCATGGCTCATTGTGCTGGACGAGGGTCCAAGGAGTGTTGGAGAGCAACTATGTTAACAGAGTTCGAACAAGTGAAATTTCTAAACCATTCTCAACGTTGAGAGAGGTACAAAAGACTCACTTTTTTAACTCTATTCAGTTGCTCTCCAACACTCCTTGGAACTTGGCCCAGCACTATCAGCCATGGCTCAGCATGATGACTGTACATTACTGTTTTTTTTTTTAGTGAGGTAAGAGGTGAGTGTGTGTGTCTGTGTTTCGGAGTAAGTCAGGTAACTCTACTTAACCTCACTGCAAATTGTACACTTGTTTGGCAAGAAAACCCTTTGTGTGCTAGTTTTTGTAATACTTGCATTTATAGGGTTGTAATGCTTGTATTATAGATCTCACCAACTCGACCAAGTTACTGAAGAGAGTCAGTGCACCGTGGAGGGAGAATTTTACGTTAATGATAACTGCAGCATTAGTGTATGTCAACACAACGTCCTTCTTCCATATCAAGGTAAGGAGGTTGATAGTATATACACCTTTACTAATTTGTCCAAAATGAGTTTCGTCCTGCTTACTAAACTTTATAGGTGTCGCAACCACTCTTCCTCCATGCAGGTATACTATGTGTGAGTTACAGATGGATGTGTTATGTTAGATGCTGATGATGACAGGACACGCTGGGTTGAGTACTTTGAACAGTTATTTTTTATGGAACCTCGTATGTCTTGGCAAGGTTTGACTGGTGTGCAACTTTAAGGTTGTTGGTCTCTCATTTAACAAGACAGCAATCTCTGTTTCTGAGGTGAGGTGGACCAAATTGAAGTTGGTGAAGGCAGGAGGTAACAAAATGATCCAAGAGTTACATGTGGTTCTGTGCAGTGTACGACAGATGTGTAACATTCCCTCTGACTAAGCGGGAAGATTCTGTGTGAAATGGTATAGATGACCTGCGAGACTGTATTAGCAATTGTGAATTATCTCTGTTCAGTGTGCCAGGAAAGGTCCTTGCTCTTCTATCGTTGGTACGTGTTCATAATCACCTGCAAATATACAGAGACTTCAGTAGTCTGTAATTACACCCAAAAAGTCAATCGTAGATCGTATTTGAGCAATTCGAGACCTGGTGGAACATTGACTTGAGTATCAGCAGGGGATGCACTTAACTTATAACTATCTCACGGCGATGGAATCAGTGCATCGTGAAAGTCTCTGCAACCTACTGTGACTTAAGAGTATCCCCCAGAAAATCATGAGTTACCTTTCTGGTCTGTAATCAAATACTGTGGGTACTGGTATAAGTGTGATGGATGAATCTCTGATTTATTCCAGTCCCACCGAAATTAGATATTAGAGATGTGTCCTTGCACCCACACTTTTCATTGCCTGTATAGTTTAGTGCTTAGTGAAACAGTGGCCCATAGCTGATGTAGAACATCAACCAAAGATTTCAGGGAGTCATACCTTGATTTTCCTGATGATGTTGTAATCCATGTTTCAACATATTTGAAACTAATATTATGACTATGTATTGTATGTGGATGAGAACAATAAGATCTTGTATATTTTCACATATGTTGCCAGTGCACTCCAGACCAGTGGTGGTTCTGAATGAGTTGTCACTCGACAGCTTCTCTTGGCCGGTGTTTGCCTTTCACATCTATTCTGGTCCCGTTATCGCCCTTTCTAATACTCTTACATTTCCGTCAATACATCATTTTCAATGAATTGCCTCCCCACAAGCACATGTTCTTTTTATTTCTCGTGAGTCATTTTATCTATTATATCCAGATGCCATACTTCCCTGCATATATTGTCACTGATTGTGGAGTGAATTATTGTGTTACATTAACGTATATATATTGTATATAAAAGCAATATATATCACATTTGTCCACAATAAATAATGAACATTTTACAACTGAAGGTCCATTGTGGTTGGTGTGTCCAATAATTCAGTTTGATAACACATTTACAGGATCTACTGCCCCCAATGTTGATTTCTCCAATCTGCTGGCTAAGGATTGCGTACACCTAGAACGAAGCCTTAAGACGTGGGAAGAAGCACGGGCCAACTGTATATCTCTAGGCGGTGACCTGTTTGTGGCGGGTGATTATGTGAGTGCGAGAGAATACCTCAAGAAAGAAGATGGATCTGACGAAGGTCTTAGATACTGTAAGTATTATAAAGAGTGAAGATTGTCCAATGTTTATCCCATTGTAAACAACGAAATTACAGCATTGGATTTATGTGTAATATATCGCTGATATGCACTAAGAGATACACTGGTGTTAAAGAGTGGATATACTTGTTGCATCAAGTTGTTTCTCTGTGAGGTCTACAAACCATCTATCCATTTACAGGGCCGTGGGTGGGAGTCAAAGGGAAATCATGGCTGGATGGACAGCAAGTTACTGATGACGAATGGGATGATGACAGTCCTGGGTCAAACAATGACTCCTGCTCTTTTCTACATGGGAGAGGTTTGGAGGATGTATCAGCATGCAGTAGATCCTTCACATCTCTCTGTGTGCGGGGATCAAACTATCAGTACGTATTTAAAATATTGATACATTAAGTAACAAAGTTTCAACATTGTGCATGTGGTATAAACCTTAACAAAGTTTAGGATATGGGTGTGAAATTATATAATTATACGGTATTATATGAAGGTATATTGAGACGGTTGTGCGTTGTAATGATACTGTGCTGACAAGATGTGTTTAAAGTATATAATTATTTGGTATTAGATGGTGTTGTTTTAATGGTGTGATGGATATTGAAATGTTAGGGTGTTGCTTTAAATGTGTTTTGTTGTACTAATACATTGTGGTGTTGTTATGGTGGTGTGTCATAGTGATTGATATTATACTATGTATTACTTGGATGACACACTTATGTATGTACAGTCACTCATAAAAATTAAGACCCCCCAGGCCAGTCACCTTCTTATACTTGTGATATCGGTTCTGGCAACAGTGTACGTGACGTCAGTGATGGCGCTTAAGAGATTAAGTTGATTTGCTCAACACATTTGTAACTAATGATAAATAAGACGAAGCATGAGTTTGGATAATGTTTCGAGCAAACCAACCTTCCTCCAAACACCATCCACACCACCACCACCTCTGACGTCAGGTATAATGTTACCAGAGCCTATATCACACGAGTTTAAAGGTGTCTTTGCCTTGGGGGGGTCTTTACTTTTATGAGTGACTGTACAATTCCTCAAAAATGTAATGGCCCTCAGAGAGTAGATAGTTTCTAAATCGTAGGTTCTGGGTCACTTGTGTTGCTTCAGTAGGGTTGGTACGCATGGAATGATATTCAGGTTGGCTAATATTGGTTTTGTGGTAGCACCTACTCAGAGTTTCAGATTATCTAAATGTGATATAAATGTCATAATAATATCATTACAACACTGAATAATCATTATCGGTATTGTAACGCGTAGTTACGATGTAGTGAAGATGTTATCTTCACTTGGGGTTAATGACAAATAAGTTTGTGTTGGTATAAGGGTTCTGTGAATAGTTTAACTTAGTCCATTACATCCTTTGAGGTTTGAACTGTGATACAGGAAAATTATTAACTGAGAACGAATGCGATTCACAAATCGTTTTAATTTTAAGGATTTTAGCTGAACCAGCCCCGTAATGCTTTAGTTCATGCTTCATATTTTGGACTGAATTCTGTAGGAATCGAAATGGTGTTTGCTTCAGTACAAACTTTGAAACAAGACACTATTATGAAGTGCTATAGATTATCTTGAAGTTCGCATGCTAACTTTTCAGATTATATCGAAAAGGTGTGGTGTTTTTAATACAAGTTTACATACCCGCATGATTACAAAACAAAGATACACTGTTGTAATAATAGTAATAATAATAATAATAATAATAATAATAAACACTGATTCATCCTAACTGTAAGAACTGACTATTATATAATGTATTAACGCCTCTTCAACCTCACTGTGAACCATGATACTGAGACGTGTAGAACTGTAGCACTTGGTAAAGCTACACCAACAGGGACCATCAAGGTGCTTCAGTTTCAAACGTCACGGTATCATGGTTCAAAAGTATGTTGGGAACCAATGGGTGTGCATAAGTGGCACATGGCAAATGAGATTTCAGAGCTACCAACATGTGCTACTTGGTCTTGGGTGTGTTTCAGATCAAATCGCTGATTTTTCACATTATTTCCCGGAAAAAGAGAGCCGATGCTTTTTTGAGGAATTGTACATTGCTGGGGTTTATTAGAGAGGTAAGAGGTGTGTGTGTGTGATTGTGTATGTGTGTGTGTGTCGGAGTAAGTCAGGTAATTCTATTCAATCTGACCTCAAATTTTACACTTGTTTGGCAAAAAATCAATATGTGTGCTAGTTTTTGTCATATTTGTATTTATAGGGTTATAATGCTTGTATTATAGATCTCTCCAACTCAGCCAAGTTACTGAAGATAGTCAGTGCACCGTGGACGGAGAATTTTACGTTAATGATAACTGCAGCATTAGTGTGTGTCAACACAACGTCCTTCTTCCATATCAAGGTAAGGAGGTTAATAGTAAATACATCTTTACCAATTTGTCAAAAATGAGCTTCGTCATGCATAATAAGCCTTAAAGGTGTCGCAGCCACTCTTCGTCCATGCATGTAAACTATGTGTGAACTGCAGATGGTTGTGTTGTGTTAGATGCTGATGATGATAGGACACGTTGATCTGAGTACCGTACTTTGAACAGTTGTTAAATGTGGATCCTCCTATGTCTTGGCAAGGTTTGACTGGTGTGCAACTTTAAGGTTGTTGGTCTCTCATTTAACAACACATCAATCTCTGTTTCTGAGGTGAGGTGGACCAAATTGAAGTTGGTGAATGCAGGAGGTAACAAAATGATCCAAGAGTTACATGTGGTTCTGTGCAGTGAACGACAGACGTGTAACATTCCCTCTGACTAAGAAGGAAGCTTCTGTGTAGCATGGTATAGGGGACCTGCGAGACTGTATTAGCAATTGTGAATTATCTCTGTTCAGTGTGCCAGGAAAGGTCCTTGCTCTTCTATCGTTGGTACGTGTTCATAATCACCTGCAAATATACAGAGACTTCAGTAGTCTGTAATTACACCCAAAAAGTCAATCGTAGATCGTATATGCGCACTTCGAGACCTGGTGGAACATTGACTTGAGTATCAGCAGGGGATGCCTTCAACCTATACCTATCTTAAGGTGATTGAATCAATTCATCGTGAAAGTCTCTGCAACCTACTGTGACTTAAGAGTATCCCCAGAAAATCATGAGTTACCTTTCTGGCCTGTAATCAGATACTGTAGGTACTGGTATAAGTGTGATGGATGAATCTCCGATTTATTCCAGTCCCACCGGAATTAGACATTAGATATGTGTCCTTGCACCCACACTTTTCATTACCTGTATAGTTTAGTGCTTAGTGAAACAGTAGCCAATAGCTGATGTAGAACATCAACCTAAGATTATAGGGAGTCATACCTTGGTTTTGCTGATATTGTAATCCATGTTTCAACATATTTGAAACTAATATTATGACTATGTATTGTATGTGAATGAGAACAATAAGATCTTGTATATTTTCACATATGTTGCCAGTGCACTACAGAGCAGTGGTGGCTCTGATTGAGTTGTCACTCGACAGCTTCTCTTGGCCGGTGTTTGCCTTTCACATCTTTTCTGGTCCCGTTATCGCCCTTTCTAATACTCTTACATTTCCGTCAAAACATCATTCTCATTGAATTGCCTTCCCACAAGCACATGTTGTTTTTATTTCTCGTGAGTAATTTTATTTATTATATCCAGATGCCATACTGCCCTGCAAATATTGTCACTGATTGTGGAGTGAATTATTGTGTTACATTTTTGTATATATATCTATATACATAAAGCCAAGGTTCTGTCTGCGTGTGTGTGTGTGTGTGTGTGTCCGCGATGCACGCCTAAACCGTCCAACTTTGTGTCCTCAAAATTTGCATGTAGGTGAGTCTTGATCCCGTTCAGGTTTAGGGGGGGTCATACAATGAAACCACATATAACGAAACGTGCAAGCGAAATAATAATAAATTACAGGGGAAAAATCTACGGAATCACCATA
The DNA here is from genome assembly GCA_033782935.1 of Petrolisthes cinctipes. Classification (NCBI taxonomy): domain Eukaryota; kingdom Metazoa; phylum Arthropoda; class Malacostraca; order Decapoda; family Porcellanidae; genus Petrolisthes; species Petrolisthes cinctipes. Next base: position 118,606 of record JAWQEG010002789.1, on the reverse strand, counting down.
CCACAGTTCAGCCTTCCGCAAAAACACGGTCAATTTTAAAGTTTCATTTAGGTAAATTTTTTCTTACAGAATTGTAGAGCTTGATTTTACACACCAGAATCTGTAAACTAAAGTTTCCTAGGTTCATTGGTTTGCGTACAGCAGCGCCATGAGTAATAAAGTAGTTACCCCTAAAACCTCCCTAAAAATGAGAACACGTGAACCATTCCCCTCTCACGCCACTCAAATAGTTTGCCAACCAACTTCTTCAGGTTGGAAATGGTCAAATCCTCCCATCCTCAGATGGTCAAATCAAACTTCCATTCGGACAAATGATCGAGACAGAAAATGACCTCATCATGAAGGTGTTCCCTAACTTCGCCCAGCACTTCACGAGCACGGCCTGGCTTTGTGAGCGAGCTATCCTAGCTCCAAAGAATGAAGCTGTCAACAACATCAACCAAAAACTTCTGGATGCTCAGCCTGGCAGGTCAATGAAGTACAAATCAGTTGATACAGTGCCCGACGATGATCAAGTGGTCAACTACCCAGCAGAATTCCTGAACAGTCTAGATCCACCAGGGATGCCACCTCACAATTTGGAACTGAAGTTGGGATGTCCGATAATGCTTCTTAGAAACCTGAACCCACCAAAACTTTGCAATGGCACAAGATTAAGAGTTAAAACAATGATGCCACGTCTGGTGGAGGCCACAATCCTGACTGGCAAAGGTAAAGGCGAAGATGTCTTCATTCCAAGAATCCCTCTGAGGCCCTCAGATTGTCCAATTCAGTTCCAACGTCTCCAATTCCCTATTCGTCTAAGCTATGCCATGACAATCAACAAAAGCCAAGGACAGTCCCTGAAAGTAGTTGGCCTCAACCTTAAGGACCAGGTCTTCTCCCACGGTCAACTCTATGTGGGCTGCAGTCGAGTCGGCGATGAGAAGAATCTCTATGTGATGTCGTCAACCGGAGTCGTGAAAAATGTCGTTTACCAGGAGGCACTTCAGTAAAATGCTTAGTGACGCTATTAATAGAAAAAGAAGGAAATATTATTAATTATGCTAATATTAGAATGATGGAGTTATTGAATGAGGGAGAAAGATTGATATAATAAACATTTAAAAACGACTAATACCTCCAATTATTCACCCACCCACCTCTATTACTATTCATCCATCCATCCATTTATTTTATCTAACCACTAAACCATCCCTCCCTCTCTCCCTTCCTTCCCTCCTTCCCTTCCTTCTATCCACCCACCGCCCGATCTGCTCCAAACCGCCCGAAGGGCGGTGGAAGGGCGGCCGCAGGCCGCCAGCCCTCCGCAGGAGCTAGCGGCTCCTAGCCGCCCGAAGGGCGGCGGAGCAGCTAGTTGTATATAAAGGCAATATATATCACATTTGTCCACAATAAATAATGATCATTTTACAACTGAAGTTTCATAGTGGTTGGTGTGTCCAAAAATTCAGTTTGATAACACATTTACAGGATCTACTGCCCCCAATGTTGATTTCTCCAATTTGCTGGCTAAGGATTGCATACACCTAGAACGGAGCCTTAATACGTGGGAAGAAGCACGGGCCAACTGTATATCTCTAGGCGGTGACCTGTTTGTGGCGGGTGATTATGTGAGTGCGAAAGAATACCTCAAGAAAGAAGATGGATCTGACGAAGGTCTTAGTTACTGTAAGTATTATAAAGAGTGAACATTGTCCAATATTTATCCCATTGTAAACAACGAAATTACAGCATTGGATTTATGTGTAATATATCGCTGATATGCACTAAGAGATACACTGGTGTTAAAGAGTGGATATACTTGTTGCGTCAAGTTGTTTCTCTGTGATGTCTACAAAGCATCTATCCATTTACAGGGCCATGGGTGGGAGTCAAAGGGAAATCATGGCTGGATGGTCAACAAGTTACTGATGACGAATGGGATGATGACAGTCCTGGATCAAACAATGACTCCTGCTCTTTTCTACATGGGAGAGGTTTGGAGGATTTATCAGCATGCAGTAGATCCTTCACATCTCTCTGTGTGCGGGGATCAAACTATCAGTACGTATTTAAAATATTGATACATTATGTAACGAAGTTTCAACATTGTGCATATGGTATAAACCTTAACAAAGTTTAGGATTTGGTTGTGAGATTATGTAATTATACGGTATTATATGAAGGTATATTGAGACGGTTGTGCATTGTAATGATACTGTGCTGACAAGATGTGTTCAAAGTATATAATTGTTTGGTATTAGATGGTGTTTTTTTAATGGTTTGATTGATATTGAAATGATAGGGTGTTGCTTTAAATGTGTTTTGTTGTACTAATACATCGTGGTGTTGTTTTGGTGGTGTGTCATAGTGATTGATATTATACTATGTATTACTTGGATGACACACTTATGTATGTACAGTCACTCATAAAAATTAAGACCCCCCAGGCCAGTCACCTTCTTATACTTTTGATATCGGTTCTGGCAATAGTGTACGTGACGTCGTCAGTGATGGCGCTTAAGAGATTAAGTTGATTTGCTCGACACATTTGTAACTAATGATAAATAAGACGAAGCATGAGTTTGGATAATGTTTCGAGCAAACCAACCTTCCTCCTAACACCATCCACACCACCACCACCTCTGACGTCAGGTACAATGTTACCAGAACCTATATCACACGAGTTTAAAGGTGTCTTTGCCTTGGGGGGGTCTTTACTTTTATGAGTGACTGTACAATTCCTCAAAAATGTATCGGCCCTCAGAGAGTAGACAGTTTCTAAGTCGTAAGTTCTGGGTAACTTGTGTTGCTTCAGTAGGGTTGGTACGCATGGAATGATATTCAGGTTGGCTAATATTGGTTTTGTGGTAGCACCTACTCAGAGTTTCAGATTATCTAAATGTGATATAAATGTCATAATAATATCATTACAACACTGATTAAGCATTATCGGTATTGTAACGCGTAGTTACGATGTAGTGAAGATGTTATCTTCACTTGGGGTTAATGACAAATAAGTTTGTGTTGGTATAAGGGTTCTGTGAATAGTTTAACTTAGTCCATTACATCCTTTGAGGTTTAAACTGTGATACAGGAAAATTATTAACTGAGAACGAATGCGATTCACAAATCGTTTTAATTTTAAGGATTTTAGCTGAACCAGCCCCGTAATGCTTTAGTTCATGCTTCATATTTTGGACTGAATTCTGTAGGAATCGAAATGGTGTTTGCTTCAGTACAAACTTTGAAACAAGACACTATTATGAAGTGCTATAGATTATCTTGAAGTTCGCATGCTAACTTTTCAGATTATATCGAAAAGGTGTGGTGTTTTTAATACAAGTTTACATACCCGCATGATTACAAAACAAAGATACACTGTTGTAATAATAGTAATAATAATAATAATAATAATAATAAACACTGATTCATCCTAACTGTAAGAACTGACTATTATATAATGTATTAACGCCTCTTCAACCTCACTGTGAACCATGATACTGAGACGTGTAGAACTGTAGCACTTGGTAAAGCTACACTAACATGGACCATCAAGGTGCTTCAGTTTCAAACGTCACGGTATCATGGTTCAAAAGTATGTTGGGGACCAATGGGTGTGCATAAGTGGCACATGGCAACTGAGATTTCAGAGCTACCAACATGTGCTACTTGGTCTTGGGTGTGTTTTTAGATCACATCGCTGATTTTTCACATTGTTTACCGCAAAAAGAGGGCTGATGCTTTTTTGAGGAATTGTACATTGCTGGGGTTTATTAGAGAGGTAAGAGGTGTGTGTGTGTGTGATTGTGTATGTGTGTGTGTGTCGGAGTAAGTCAGGTAATTCTATTCAATCTGACCTCAAATTTTACACTTGTTTGGCAAAAAATCAATTTGTGTGCTAGTTTTTGTCATATTTGTATTTATAGGGTTATAATGCTTGTATTATAGATCTCTCCAACTCAGCCAAGTTACTGAAGATAGTCAGTGCACCGTGGACGGAGAATTTTACGTTAATGATAACTGCAGCATTAGTGTGTGTCAACACAACGTCCTTCTTCCATATCAAGGTACGGAGGTTAATAGTAAATACATCTTTACCAATTTGTCAAAAATGAGCTTCGTCATGCATAATAAGCCTTAAAGGTGTCGCAGCCACTCTTCGTCCATGCATGTAAACTATGTGTGAACTGCAGATGGTTGTGTTGTGTTAGATGCTGATGATGATAGGACACGCTGATCTGAGTACCGTACTTTGAACAGTTGTAAAATGTGGATCCTCCTATGTCTTGGCAAGGTTTGACTGGTGTGCAACTTTAAGGTTGTTGGTCTCTCATTTAACAACACACCAATCTCTGTTTCTGAGGTGAGGTGGACCAAATTGAAGTTGGTGAATGCAGGAGGTAACAAAATGACCCAAGAGTTACATGTGGTTCTGTGCAGTGAACGACAGACGTGTAACATTCTCTCTGACTAAGAAGGAAGCTTCTGTGTAGCATGGTATAGGGGACCTGCGAAACTGTATTAGCAATTGTGAATTATCTCTTGTTTAGTGTGTCAGGAAAGATCCTTGCTCTTCTATCGTTGCTATGTGTTCATGATCACCTGCAGAATATAGAAAGACTTCAGTAGTCTGTAATTACACCCAAGAAGTCAACCGTGGATTGTATCAGAGCATTTTGAAACCTGACTTGAGTATCAGCAGGGGATGCCTTCAACCTATACCTATCTTAAGGTGATTGAATCAATGCATCGTGAAAGTCTCTGCAACCTCCTGTGACTTGAGAGTATCCCCCCAGAAAATATTGAGTTACATTTCTGGCCTGTAATCAGATTCTGTGGGTACTGGTATAAGTGTGATGGATGAATCTCCGATTTATTCCAGTCCCACCGGAATTAGACATTAGATATGTGTCCTTGCACCCACACTTTTCATTACCTGTATAGTTTAGTGCTTAGTGAAACAGTAGCCAATAGCTGATGTAGAACATCAACCTAAGATTATAGGGAGTCATACCTTGGTTTTGCTGATATTGTAATCCATGTTTCAACATATTTGAAACTAATATTATGACTATGTATTGTATGTGAATGAGAACAATAAGATCTTGTATATTTTCACATATGTTGCCAGTGCACTACAGAGCAGTGGTGGCTCTGATTGAGTTGTTACTCGACAGCTTCTCTTGGCCGGTGTTTGCCTTTCACATCTTTTCTGGTCCCGTTATCGCCCTTTCTAATACTCTTACATTTCCGTCAAAACATCATTCTCATTGAATTGCCTTCCCACAAGCACATGTTGTTTTTATTTCTCGTGAGTAATTTTATTTATTATATCCAGATGCCATACTGCCCTGCAAATATTGTCACTGATTGTGGAGTGAATTATTGTGTTACATTTTTGTATATATATCTATATACATAAAGCCAAGGTTCTGTCTGCGTGTGTGTGTGTGTGTGTGTGTCCGCGATGCACGCCTAAACCGTCCAACTTTGTGTCCTCAAAATTTGCATGTAGGTGAGTCTTGATCCCGTTCAGGTTTAGGGGGGGTCATACAATGAAACCACATATAACGAAACGTGCAAGCGAAATAATAATAAATTACAGGGGAAAAATCTACGGAATCACCATACCACAGTTCAGCCTTCCGCAAAAACACGGTCAATTTTAAAGTTTCATTTAGGTAAATTTTTTCTTACAGAATTGTAGAGCTTGATTTTACACACCAGAATCTGTAAACTAAAGTTTCCTAGGTTCATTGGTTTGCGTACAGCAGCGCCATGAGTAATAAAGTAGTTACCCCTAAAACCTCCCTAAAAATGAGAACACGTGAACCATTCCCCTCTCACGCCACTCAAATAGTTTGCCAACCAACTTCTTCAGGTTGGAAATGGTCAAATCCTCCCATCCTCAGATGGTCAAATCAAACTTCCATTCGGACAAATGATCGAGACAGAAAATGACCTCATCATGAAGGTGTTCCCTAACTTCGCCCAGCACTTCACGAGCACGGCCTGGCTTTGTGAGCGAGCTATCCTAGCTCCAAAGAATGAAGCTGTCAACAACATCAACCAAAAACTTCTGGATGCTCAGCCTGGCAGGTCAATGAAGTACAAATCAGTTGATACAGTGCCCGACGATGATCAAGTGGTCAACTACCCAGCAGAATTCCTGAACAGTCTAGATCCACCAGGGATGCCACCTCACAATTTGGAACTGAAGTTGGGATGTCCGATAATGCTTCTTAGAAACCTGAACCCACCAAAACTTTGCAATGGCACAAGATTAAGAGTTAAAACAATGATGCCACGTCTGGTGGAGGCCACAATCCTGACTGGCAAAGGTAAAGGCGAAGATGTCTTCATTCCAAGAATCCCTCTGAGGCCCTCAGATTGTCCAATTCAGTTCCAACGTCTCCAATTCCCTATTCGTCTAAGCTATGCCATGACAATCAACAAAAGCCAAGGACAGTCCCTGAAAGTAGTTGGCCTCAACCTTAAGGACCAGGTCTTCTCCCACGGTCAACTCTATGTGGGCTGCAGTCGAGTCGGCGATGAGAAGAATCTCTATGTGATGTCGTCAACCGGAGTCGTGAAAAATGTCGTTTACCAGGAGGCACTTCAGTAAAATGCTTAGTGACGCTATTAATAGAAAAAGAAGGAAATATTATTAATTATGCTAATATTAGAATGATGGAGTTATTGAATGAGGGAGAAAGATTGATATAATAAACATTTAAAAACGACTAATACCTCCAATTATTCACCCACCCACCTCTATTACTATTCATCCATCCATCCATTTATTTTATCTAACAACTAAACCATCCCTCCCTCTCTCCCTTCCTTCCCTCCTTCCCTTCCTTCTATCCACCCACCGCCCGATCTGCTCCAAACCGCCCGAAGGGCGGTGGAAGGGCGGCCGCAGGCCGCCAGCCCTCCGCAGGAGCTAGCGGCTCCTAGCCGCCCGAAGGGCGGCGGAGCAGCTAGTTGTATATAAAGGCAATATATATCACATTTGTCCACAATAAATAATGATCATTTTACAACTGAAGTTTCATAGTGGTTGGTGTGTCCAAAAATTCAGTTTGATAACACATTTACAGGATCTACTGCCCCCAATGTTGATTTCTCCAATTTGCTGGCTAAGGATTGCATACACCTAGAACGGAGCCTTAAGACGTGGGAAGAAGCACGGGCCAACTGTATATCTCTAGGCGGTGACCTGTTTGTGGCGGGTGATTATGTGAGTGCGAAAGAATACCTCAAGAAAGAAGATGGATCTGACGAAGGTCTTAGTTACTGTAAGTATTATAAAGAGTGAACATTGTCCAATATTTATCCCATTGTAAACAACGAAATTACAGCATTGGATTTATGTGTAATATATCGCTGATATGCACTAAGAGATACACTGGTGTTAAAGAGTGGATATACTTGTTGCGTCAAGTTGTTTCTCTGTGATGTCTACAAAGCATCTATCCATTTACAGGGCCATGGGTGGGAGTCAAAGGGAAATCATGGCTGGATGGTCAACAAGTTACTGATGACGAATGGGATGATGACAGTCCTGGATCAAACAATGACTCCTGCTCTTTTCTACATGGGAGAGGTTTGGAGGATTTATCAGCATGCAGTAGATCCTTCACATCTCTCTGTGTGCGTGGATCAAACTATCAGTACGTATTTAAAATATTGATACATTATGTAACGAAGTTTCAACATTGTGCATATGGTATAAACCTTAACAAAGTTTAGGATTTGGTTGTGAGATTATGTAATTATACGGTATTATATGAAGGTATATTGAGACGGTTGTGCATTGTAATGATACTGTGCTGACAAGATGTGTTCAAAGTATATAATTGTTTGGTATTAGATGGTGTTTTTTTAATGGTTTGATTGATATTGAAATGATAGGGTGTTGCTTTAAATGTGTTTTGTTGTACTAATACATCGTGGTGTTGTTTTGGTGGTGTGTCATAGTGATTGATATTATACTATGTATTACTTGGATGACACACTTATGTATGTACAGTCACTCATAAAAATTAAGACCCCCCAGGCCAGTCACCTTCTTATACTTTTGATATCGGTTCTGGCAATAGTGTACGTGACGTCGTCAGTGATGGCGCTTAAGAGATTAAGTTGATTTGCTCGACACATTTGTAACTAATGATAAATAAGACGAAGCATGAGTTTGGATAATGTTTCGAGCAAACCAACCTTCCTCCTAACACCATCCACACCACCACCACCTCTGACGTCAGGTACAATGTTACCAGAACCTATATCACACGAGTTTAAAGGTGTCTTTGCCTTGGGGGGGTCTTTACTTTTATGAGTGACTGTACAATTCCTCAAAAATGTATCGGCCCTCAGAGAGTAGACAGTTTCTAAGTCGTAAGTTCTGGGTAACTTGTGTTGCTTCAGTAGGGTTGGTACGCATGGAATGATATTCAGGTTGGCTAATATTGGTTTTGTGGTAGCACCTACTCAGAGTTTCAGATTATCTAAATGTGATATAAATGTCATAATAATATCATTACAACACTGATTAAGCATTATCGGTATTGTAACGCGTAGTTACGATGTAGTGAAGATGTTATCTTCACTTGGGGTTAATGACAAATAAGTTTGTGTTGGTATAAGGGTTCTGTGAATAGTTTAACTTAGTCCATTACATCCTTTGAGGTTTAAACTGTGATACAGGAAAATTATTAACTGAGAACGAATGCGATTCACAAATCGTTTTAATTTTAAGGATTTTAGCTGAACCAGCCCCGTAATGCTTTAGTTCATGCTTCATATTTTGGACTGAATTCTGTAGGAATCGAAATGGTGTTTGCTTCAGTACAAACTTTGAAACAAGACACTATTATGAAGTGCTATAGATTATCTTGAAGTTCGCATGCTAACTTTTCAGATTATATCGAAAAGGTGTGGTGTTTTTAATACAAGTTTACATACCCGCATGATTACAAAACAAAGATACACTGTTGTAATAATAGTAATAATAATAATAATAATAATAATAAACACTGATTCATCCTAACTGTAAGAACTGACTATTATATAATGTATTAACGCCTCTTCAACCTCACTGTGAACCATGATACTGAGACGTGTAGAACTGTAGCACTTGGTAAAGCTACACTAACATGGACCATCAAGGTGCTTCAGTTTCAAACGTCACGGTATCATGGTTCAAAAGTATGTTGGGGACCAATGGGTGTGCATAAGTGGCACATGGCAACTGAGATTTCAGAGCTACCAACATGTGCTACTTGGTCTTGGGTGTGTTTTTAGATCACATCGCTGATTTTTCACATTGTTTACCGCAAAAAGAGGGCTGATGCTTTTTTGAGGAATTGTACATTGCTGGGGTTTATTAGAGAGGTAAGAGGTGTGTGTGTGTGTGATTGTGTATGTGTGTGTGTGTCGGAGTAAGTCAGGTAATTCTATTCAATCTGACCTCAAATTTTACACTTGTTTGGCAAAAAATCAATTTGTGTGCTAGTTTTTGTCATATTTGTATTTATAGGGTTATAATGCTTGTATTATAGATCTCTCCAACTCAGCCAAGTTACTGAAGATAGTCAGTGCACCGTGGACGGAGAATTTTACGTTAATGATAACTGCAGCATTAGTGTGTGTCAACACAACGTCCTTCTTCCATATCAAGGTACGGAGGTTAATAGTAAATACATCTTTACCAATTTGTCAAAAATGAGCTTCGTCATGCATAATAAGCCTTAAAGGTGTCGCAGCCACTCTTCGTCCATGCATGTAAACTATGTGTGAACTGCAGATGGTTGTGTTGTGTTAGATGCTGATGATGATAGGACACGCTGATCTGAGTACCGTACTTTGAACAGTTGTAAAATGTGGATCCTCCTATGTCTTGGCAAGGTTTGACTGGTGTGCAACTTTAAGGTTGTTGGTCTCTCATTTAACAACACACCAATCTCTGTTTCTGAGGTGAGGTGGACCAAATTGAAGTTGGTGAATGCAGGAGGTAACAAAATGACCCAAGAGTTACATGTGGTTCTGTGCAGTGAACGACAGACGTGTAACATTCTCTCTGACTAAGAAGGAAGCTTCTGTGTAGCATGGTATAGGGGACCTGCGAAACTGTATTAGCAATTGTGAATTATCTCTTGTTTAGTGTGTCAGGAAAGATCCTTGCTCTTCTATCGTTGCTATGTGTTCATGATCACCTGCAGAATATAGAAAGACTTCAGTAGTCTGTAATTACACCCAAGAAGTCAACCGTGGATTGTATCAGAGCATTTTGAAACCTGACTTGAGTATCAGCAGGGGATGCCTTCAACCTATACCTATCTTAAGGTGATTGAATCAATGCATCGTGAAAGTCTCTGCAACCTCCTGTGACTTGAGAGTATCCCCCCAGAAAATATTGAGTTACATTTCTGGCCTGTAATCAGATTCTGTGGGTACTGGTATAAGTGTGATGGTTGAATCTCAGACTTATTGCAGTCCCATCGGAATTAGACAGAGATGTGTCCCTGCACTAACACTTCTCATTGCATGTATGGTCTTAGTGGCTGGTGAAATTGTGGTTCATAGCTGATGTAGAACATCAACCAAAAATTTCAGGGAGTCATACATTGATTTTCCTGATGATGTTGTAATCCATGTTTCAACATATTAGAAACTTGTATTTTGACGATGTATTGTATGTGGATGAGAACAATATGAGATCTTGTATTGTTTCACGTATATTGTCAGTGCACTCCAGAGCAGTTGTGGCTCTGATTGAGTTGTCACTCGACAGCTTCTATTGGCCCGTGTTTGTCTTTCACATCTATTCTGGTCCCGTTATCGCCTTTTCTAATACTCTTACATTTCCATCACAACAATATTTTCAATGATTTGCCTCCCCAAATGCACATGTGTTTTTTTCTTTCTCGTGAGTCATATTATCTATTTATCTCGACATGCCATTTCGCCCAGCACATTTTCCCATTAATTGTGAAGTGAATTATTGTGTTATATTTTCTTATATATATTGTATATGAAGTCAACATATCACATTTGTCCCCAATTAATAATTAATAGTTTACAACTGAAGTTCCATTATGGTTGGTATGGCCAATAATCCAGTGTGATAATAACCATTACAGGATCTACTGCCCCCAATGTTGATTTCTCCGATCTGCTGGCTAAGGATTGCGTGCACCTAGACAGAAGCCATAAGACGTGGGAAGATGCACGTGCCAACTGTATATCTCTAGGCGGTGACCTGTTTGTGGCGGGTGACTATGAGGGTGCGAGGGAATACCTCAAGAAGGAAGATGAATCTGACGAAGGTCTTTATTACTGTAAGTATAATAAAGGTTGTTCAGTGGTTATCTCATGATAAAGAAAGAAATTTTAACAATGGTTTCATGTGTAATTTATATCTAATATGCATCATGAGATACACTAGTGATAGTGAGTGGATAAACGTGTTGTGTCAAAGTGTCTCTTTGTGATGTTTACATAGCATCTATCCATTTACAGGGCCGTGGGTGGGAGTCAAAGGGAAATCATGGCTAGATGGTCAACAAGTTACTGATGACGAATGGGATGATGATAGTCCTGAAACAAACGATGACTCCTGCTCTTTTCTACATGGGAGAGGTTTGGAGGATTCATCAGCATGCAGCAGTTCATACTCTTCTCTCTGTGTGAAGGGAACAAACTACTAGTAATTATTTATTACTGATTGATTAAGTAACAAAGTTTCAACACTAAGCATATTGTATAAACCTTAACCAGGGATAGGATTGTGTGTGAAATTATGTAATATATAAATATCTGGTATTATATGAAGGTAAATTGTGACGGTTGTGTTGTAATGATACAGTGTTGACAAGATGGTGTGTTTAAGTACCCTGTGATCGTCTGTGAGAATTGGTGAATTCTGATTCCTCCTAACTATGCCACGAAACAAGCTCCTTCCATATAGGTAGTATTTCGTGGCAATATTTGAAGGACTCATATACCTTCAATATTCTGACTACATCACATGGGCCCTTAAAGTATATAATTGTTTGGTCATAATGCTATAATGGTTTGATGGATATTGAAATGTTATGGTGTTTCCATAAAAGTGTTTTGTTGTACTAATACATTGTCGTGGTGTTATGGTGGTGTGTCATAGTGAATGATATCATACTATGTGTCATTTGGATCACACACTCATGTATGTACAGTTGCCTCCAGTCGTAGCTACCCCAGTTGAGGTGTGTTTGGCGAAGTGTGGCAGCACTGGGTTAGTTTACTCGTGGTCAGAGTCAGTGAATGGACTCGATTAAACGTCGCTATTGTCTCAATATAGACGCTATATAAGTAAAATTGTCTATCTAATAATGCATACGTTTCCTACATCAATTCAAATACAACAGATACTGGAATATATAAAATATGAAACTCAATTTCCGTTGTTTGGTGCGAAAAAACGGCGTAGCGAGATGTAGCTTGTGAGAGGAAGGAAGGGAGAGGGTATGGGGAAACGGGGGATATGGGGATGTGCGTGTTGGTGTTAAGTAGTGGTGCTTCGAGACTTCTTATTCAGTGAAACAATCCACAAAGCCGCATATTTTAGCTAACATTTAATAAAATTGGCAGGCAGTGTCCTCTGATATAGATAAATATATATATATATATGAGACAGTAGCACCGAGGCAGTTGAATATTTGTCGTATAATAAAAGATAATTTTTGTATATTGTTTTTATTATTTTGCCTATCATTGTGATGCTGAGAACATTATTCTGAAGTTGAGCATAAAACATTGTGTTCAGTAACCTATAGAGAGATACATGAGCATCACGTTGATCACCATTACTGTCCTTGGGGTCCTTATTGTGTCATATGGTGTTCTGCGCAGTAATGCTGGAACTAGATAAAAGTAAGGTAATGTATATCGAAACTGATTTTAATAAAAAATACCTATAAGTAAATTAAAAAGAAAGATATAATATATTTCTCTTTCCTGCAAATGGGTTTAACAAGTTAACATTCTGACTAGCAACAAACTAGCAAATGGCAATGCATGAAACCTATAGTCCTTCAGTTTTATGAAGGCGAAATGCTGTGGCTGGGATAATAATGCGTTTCTGTCAACACTTTAATTCTAAATAATTCATATATCTTTCCCCATAAATCTCTAGTTGTTTTCTAAATTCTCTACATATTGACCTCGTAGGGGGGTATTGCCTGCATTAGTGATGTGGGAAATACTTTAAGGGTTTTGGCGCCCCTTCGGCCCCAGCCACTAGCTTTTAGTTTTTCATCTACCACTCTTTTCTTTCTATTTCCTTCCTTCTTGCTGTCTCACCTCTCTATCACCGTTTTCTGGCGCTATATGACCTCGCTGTTGCGGCGCCTAATATCAATCAATCAATCAAAATGCGATCTACAACATAATCTCAGCCGTAGTCTTTCGAATCATATAATTGGACTATAAGTGATAAGGGAGAAAGGCCTATGTCATTAAAACTTTTTAAGAACGAATGAGAGGGTTAAAAATATGAGAAAGAAAAGATAAACGGTAAGAAAGGAGGGAAGGGCAAGCGGGAGAGGGATTAGACAGTAGGGAGGACGTGTACGGTTGCCAGTTACTTGAGAGATACTGTAATATATATAGCCTATGCATAAAATTATACCAAGTCTATTGAAAACGCCATATAGCGGCGCCTATTTAAGTTTAACGTCGATTATTATTAAGGAAATGCATATTTAGAAGAAAAAATCCTGGTAAATAGCTTAATGAATTTGTTGACAAATATGATTATTAAAAAAGTTAGAAAATTAAACCGTCTTCTACCGAAAAAGAAAACAAAACAGCTGGGCTTGGGAGAAGGTGATAAATGGGGTGGACTACAAGCACGAGGGATTTGATTGATATTAGGTGGCGTAACAGCAAGGTCATTTAGCACCAGGAAAAGGTGATAGAGAGGTGTGACAGCAAGCAAGAATGAAAAAGGAAGAAAGGAGGGACAGTTGAAGAAATATAAGCTAGTGGCTGGGGCCGAAGGGGCGCCAAAAACCCTTAAAGTATTGCCCACATCATTACAGGCAATACCCCCCCCCCCCCCCGTACGGGGCAAGCACGAGGGATAAAAGGGATAGCTGTCTAATATCCAAAGGATAATATATATTCAGTAGTCTATCCCACTACGATGGTGAACAAAAGACAGTGCCTTTATTTAAAGGATATAATGTAACAGATATTCTAATTATATTTGTTTGTTATTACTTTTCAACTAATCACCTTCATTTGTCTTACCCTCTTCCCCCTCACCCTCGCCTCAAATCATCACATTTCTTCTCTCCTATATCCACCTACGTTAATGCAGTATGCATTTCTTTAAACCCGGGTTCTTCAAATTACGGGTCCCGAATTCCTCCAAACTGGGTCGCAGGCTCACAAAAATAAATACATGAATAAAATAGAATAATAATGTTCGTGACAATAAAATAAATATGAAGTTCATACATGAATCCACCTAACATATTTTTATAATCGACTATTCATATATTTAATTATCAATAAAACAAAATCATTGCACAAATATTAGCCTTCTTGGGAGAGAATGAGAGAGAGAGAGGGAGGGGTAGGTGAGGCAGTGTTTATAATTCTGGTTAGAATTCCTTTTAATCATAAATATTACGTTTTAGTTTCTGGCCTTGTATTTTCTTTGGTTGATAATTCTGATCATTTGTAAAAGATCTTTCTGTATGGGTCGCGAGAATGATGTCATAGTAAAAACTGGGTCAGGCCTGAAAAAGTTTGAAGAATCCTGCTTTATACTATTGGTGATTCGATACCGTTCACAGTGTATGCTTCATTCATTCCTCCTGACACACGTCTCTCTTTCTACCTGATCATTCGTTACCCTCCTATATAGCTCCGCCCACATTTCTCTCCTCCTCTCCCACTAACATCCCCTTCCCTCCACCTGCAACTGTTACCAGATAAGACGAGGCCCAAACCAAGTCGCTGATGGATGGGGTGTGGACCATTGATCTGTCCGGAGCTGTACATAAAATCTCTCTAGGAAGTAATGTCCCAGAATCCATTGGGTGATAATCGTTCAAAAAGCAGTGTTTGTTTTCGTTATAGGTTTTTTCATGATTGTCTTGTTATAATAGCCAGTCAAGTAGATAATTTTGAATGGGAGCATACAGGTTGATATAGTACAGCAAACACGAACTACTACTATTATTACCTCCACTTCGGCTCCCTCTCTTCTACCACCTATTCCGACTCGTCCCACTAACACTTCTTCTTCCTCCTTCTCTCCATTTACTTTCATTATTCTATCATTTTTCTCTACAAGTATACTGTACTGCTATTAGCTTAGACCCAAACAGCCTCGTAAGGATCAACAGGTCTGCCGCTGTTTAATTTCCTTTGCTTTCTTTTGAATTCCTCTGTTCTCCTCCCAGTCTCTTTCTTCCACCTCCTGCACCGCCTCGTCCCACTTCCACTCCCTTTCTTTCACCCCTTGGTCTGCCTCGTCTCACTCTCACTCTCTTTCATCCTCCTCCTCCTTCTCCCTGGCTCCGCTCCCTCAGGTACCGACCTATATACCTACTTATACTGTACCACCACCTTCTCACCCAGTCAGCCAGCCAGTCAGTCGTCTCGTCTCACCCAGGATCCACCTACTGCTAATACTACCTGGTCTCACCTCCCCTACACGGTAACTACACTACAGTTCTCCTTCAACTATTACTGTAGTGCCCCTCGTCATCTCCTCCCGTTCTATTCCCCAAGCTTTATATAACACTTATAATTATAGAGTTGCGTATTGTATGCCCGTAAGAAAACCTCAGCAATCATTTACTGTAGTAATTATAATTAATGTTTCTGATAATGATCAAAATCAAATTTCATAATTCCTTTTGATGTTGGGTATTTTCGTGTGGAACCTACGTAAATGTAATTAAGACTAGAGCGGTTGTTTATGGGTAGTTTGAATTTGTTTTTAATTACTTTGATACTGGAAACGCTTGCATACAAGAAAAATATCATCTTCAGTTAGTCAGGGAACATGCATAAATAGGTGAAGTCGTAAGGCTCCTGAGTCAAATATGCCATGTAAATGTACAGCCTCCCATAAAACTATCGGCAAAAATACATATCAACATAGACGACTATGAACGTAGTATTCTGGTATCTTAACTCTACAGTAAAATCGCACTTGTATTATCATTCGTTTCCCAGCAACACTTACGAAGTCATACCGATATTTTTTAGGAGGGTAACAAGTAGCAGGCAAATAAAAGATAGTGAGAATTTGTGCCACTGTTTGCCTGCTAATGCAGGGTACGGGGCAGGGTGAACGACCTTCCCATCACCAGATGACCATGTTTGTATCGCCGCAGGGTAATACAGTACAGTTGCGGAAGGGAGTTTCTTTATCACCCAGGGCTCCTCTATACCCTACCCCACAAGGAGGTGACGGAGGTGTAGAGAGTTGAACATATAACGACGGAGATGATTGGTCGATAAGTTGCTAGGAAAGTTTAGTGATAATATAACCTTATTATATCTAAACAAGAGAACATTGTGGTGAACTAAATATATTATGTTTATTTGCCATATATACAGTATATGAAGAACAGTAGCATACATTGTTAATGAGGAACTGAATTATAACGCATACTGGGATAACTCGTATTTTATTCTCAGTTGTGGTTGTCATACATCAGCCAACTGATGGTGATGGGAGGGTTATCTGCCTGGCATTGTTCACGGGCTCACGGCTCGTGCTGTGATTCGTTTTAAGGCTTCAAATATTCATTTCTACCTTAGTAATAGGGGTAGGTTATATGCTTAATATGTAGGGCCATATGTATAAAAATATTTATGTGAATG
Source organism: Petrolisthes cinctipes (assembly GCA_033782935.1). Taxonomy (NCBI): domain Eukaryota; kingdom Metazoa; phylum Arthropoda; class Malacostraca; order Decapoda; family Porcellanidae; genus Petrolisthes; species Petrolisthes cinctipes. The sequence continues at coordinate 101,728 of JAWQEG010002789.1, read as the reverse complement.
GGTTTATAGTTATATAATGCGGTTTATGTTTGAGGGTTTACCATGTGACCTGAATGAGAATTCTTAGGGATACTGAATACCAGTATATTTGTTTTATCTTCATTGTTGCCATGTTTCCAATGTAAACATTGCAATTGTCATTAGCTTCATTCTGTCATCATTTCTGTTATTATATATAGTTTGTTAGCCTTAACGGCAACCTGGCTATCTCCACCCCTTTTTGCTCTCGTTTCCTCCCAACCTCTCCTCAGACACCCCCAACACACACCCAGTTCCCTCGCTCACCTCCACCTGTATACTCCCCCGGAACCTCCCCCCCTTCCACCTCCGCCTCTACCCTTCCCCATGGAGCGCGCATATTTAAGGTTCAGTACTGTATAATGAACAAGAAAAATTCACAATGCCGTGAATGCAGAAATCTAGTGAAAAACCCACATTTATTTGTAATGTATTGACAAAGATGTACGACTTTTCGGATACATCACGTAGCCCTCTTCAGGTATGAGTGAGGACAGGTAGAGTAAACGAATATATATGTATACCGCTCATAGAGGGGGAGAGGGGTAGGTGGGAGAGGTGGAAGGGTCACGTGATAGGCGGGAGGAGGGGGGAAAGAGAAGTTTGGAGGGGGAAAGAGAGTAAGGGTGGGTGAATTCACGCAGGAGGAAGGAAACGGAGTTAGAATGGTGGGGGGGGGGGGCGGAGAGGACAAGCTGATAATGGGAAAGGAAAAAACATCGGGGCAAATAAAAAAAAATACATGGAATGGTAACGGAAGAAGTGGAACAAAACAGAATACAGTCCCATACAAATAAAAATAGAACTATAAGTTACACAGTACTGTATGTTATATGGATGTGCCTTTGACCTGAAGAAGCAATAGCAAAACGTCGTCAATAAAGGCTCCTCGTCATAGAGTGTTGTTCTTACCATTTTGTCAAGCAAATGCTTATTTTAACTCAACGTTCTTCATCTCACTAGGCTCTATCAAAATAAATTTTAACAGTTCGTACTGAAAATAAATAAGAAAACAGATGACAAAATTAACAACAAACGATAACACTACTTCACTATCTGTAAATGTAAATCATTATAAATTTGTCTATGATTATATAAAAAGCATATAACCTATCCCTATTACTAAGGTAGAAATGAATATTTGAAGCCTTAAAACGAATCACAGCACGAGCCGTGAGCCCGTTAAGCAATGCCAGGCAGATAACCCTCCCATCACCATCAGTTGGCTGATGTATGACCACAACTGAGAATAAAATACGAGTTATCCCAGTATGCGTTATAATTCAGTTCCTCATTAACAATGTATGCTACTGTTCTTCATATACTGTATATATGGCAAATAAACATAATATATTTAGTTCACCACAATGTTCTCTTGTTTAGATATAATAAGGTTATATTATCACTAAACTTTCCTAGCAACTTATCGACCAATCATCTCCGTCGTTATATGTTCAACTCTCTACACCTCCGTCACCTCCTTGTGGGGTAGGGTATAGAGGAGCCTTGGGTGATAAAGAAACTCCCTTCCGCAACTGTACCTCTTGGAACTCTGCCCATTGTGAAGTGTGTCGCTCCTTAGAATCAGTTGATTGTGGGTGCATAATATACGAGTGTGATAAGAAATATGATAAGAGAGTTTGGGTTGCCTTATACTCTATACAATTTTGGAAGATTCGATACTAGGGTCTTACTTTTTTTTTTTTTTTTTTTTGCGAAAATTAATGATAACGACCAGCATTTATAAATTTATAAAGTGAATGTCCTGCAAAAATCATTATGTATGAACAATTAATGTACTGATTATTCACGCCATGCACTAATAAAACCCGATTACAACAGCCGACGTTGTTCTTCAACTGTGTGTTGATTGATAATGTATGAAATCATCCTTGTTTGTGGGTTTGTGGTAAACTGAGTGCGTTTAGAATATGCAGCAGAGAGTTTCTGAAAGAGGAAATTCAATACACCATTGACAGATTTATAGAACCAGGTTTTCAGATGGGATTATTTATGAGGTTGAAAAAGAAAGCTATATACATGAAGAACAGGCGCAAGAATGACACGTAGAAAAAGCTGAGGTATCAGTTGCAGACACACTTGAAACGGGACCTCTCATTGAACATAGGGTTGTGTGAGACGTGGTGTGCCGAGGCAGGTCCTATTCCATGCTTGATAAATGGCCCCGGCCGAAGTATCCACAACTGTACGTACACATAGAAGTCCTAAACTGAAGAGTCATCATTGTTGTTTAGAGAAACTCTCCTGTAGAATGGCTTAAGCAATAAATTAACATAGATGCCAAGCAAGGAGAGGAATATCTTTAATGACATTATGGTCTATGGCTACCTCCCCAGCGGGAACTGGCTTGACGTGGTGGGGGTTGCTTGTGTGTCTCTGAGACCTGGCGAGTTTGACTAGAGGGGGCTTCGGCCCCTGCTCTGCCCCGATTTCGGGAAGAGAGGGCTTCCCATGCTAGAAAGGTCGCCAGTGAGAGACCAGACTAAATGGTTCCCATGTAATAGGCTGCCAGTACGAGCCAACAGTGTTGCCCGACAGAGGGACTGCCCTCTCGGGGCCGTCCTGTGTTGGATGGTTGGGTGTCTGGGCCGGGAGATGTTGGGGAAGGGGGTCTCAGCACCGTCGTGGGCAAACTTTCGAGCCATTGGGGCTTCTTTTTAAAACGAATGACCCCGTGGGGGAAGAGGTACCCCGTCCACGGTGACCAGCGCTCGGTCCCCTCATCTGTCCGGTAGGTATTAGCTCTTGGCTCCTAAGGGCCATTGCAATAATAACAAAGTTATATGGATAACAATCAGACTCCTTCTTTTCCTCGAGCGGTGGTCGACCAGGCCCTCGAGACATCACTCACTGGTCGTGGTGGTATGCAGAAGGCTGCAAATATGAGACAACCGAGCAGGCCGGGTGTTCTGTCGACGAACATTGCTGGTGGTATGAATAGGTTAATGTTGACGAATGTACTTGCATCCCTTTCCTATGGTGCAAATCACTTCATTTTTAAGTTTTCTGGAGTGGTTCTTCGTATCCGAATCACCTATGACAGTGACTTCAGATCTAATCGGTGCTATATTACTTTTAATACAAATGCTGATGCCAAAGCAACTTTTGAGGCAAAAGATTCTCTGTCTACTGTATAGGGGATGCTCACTGTAAGGTTCAGATGATGCGGTCATCGAATGTAGTTGACAGTGACAATGACTACTGCCCTAACATCTTTGATAACTCTGTAGAGCATGTCCCTATGGAGCGTCGCGTTTCTACACCCTTTTGGTTTGTGGCTTACTATAGAGAGGGGCGTGGTAACCTCATCTATGCTTCTAGGTATCTGGAAAAAGAAATTGGATTATTACCGATGGGCCAAAAAACGTATGGTAATGGTGTTTTAATAAGAGCTAAAGATCTTATACAGGCCATGATGCTCCTCTATCTCCCCTGTCCTTCGGATGGCATGTTTGAATCCATCAAACTTCATCGAATATTTAATTATAGCAAAGGGCGTATATACATGTATAATGAGTACCTGTATGAATTCTTAGAAGAGGACATTCTTGCTATGTGCCCAGATAGTGTATGTGCCCAGACAGTAAAAATATGATCATCCTTACTTTCTATGGCTCGCATATCCAGATGGAATTAACATCAACCCCCACCTCTTTTGAGGTGAAGCCTTTTGTTGAGCGTCCCTTACATTGTTTTCGCTGTTATGAGTTTGGTCATGGGAGGAGGAACTGCTCAAAACGTTCCCGGTGTGGAAATTGTTCTGCTCATGACTAACATCCTACTTATGAGTGTCAGTCACAGAGTTACTGCTTTTACTGCAGGGATGCTCACCCATTACGTTCTCGACAACATAACATGTACAGTCTGTTACAGTTCCGACTGGGCCACCCAGTATCGAGAGATCGCAGATGTGGCAGCAGTGTGTGTGTGTGCTCGAAAATTATACGGATCGTCAACACTCTCCCTCTGTAGTGAACATGACCCTGCCTCAAAGTTCATTCCATAGATGGCGCTGTGTAGTTGTGGAAGGAATGTGGACTGCAGGGTTGAAGTTTCGGGGAACATCTATGCTCGTGCCAATGAGTCATGAGCTCTCAGGCAGAGTGGTTGAGGAATGCTATTATGGAAATTTAACAACTATATTACACAATGATCAGGTGAAGCTAAGGTAAAGTTGTTCGTGTCCTGAACAGTGAATATTTCTTCTTAATGGTTATCATGTTTGGCATGCAACATTGCTCAGCCGTTCTGACAGAGCTCACGTCTCGTTGCCACGATTGTTATCTTGTTTTTCTACCAACTAGGATCGGGCAGATAGGTTGTTTTCTTTGTCCATCATATTTTGGTAAGCATAATTTGAGATCACCTTTGATTTCGTATTTTATTTGTAAGTCAGGTATTACATGCATAGTAAAATTCCTTCATTGCTAAATACTTTTTCTCTCTCGTAATAAAAATGTTAAAGTCCAACTGTAATTCTCTCTCTCTCTCTCTCTCTCTCTCTCTCACTGAAATAAACACCATCTTATCTTATCCTATCTCTATACTAATGAAATCGGACAGAGAGTGAGGACCAATTCCACAGTTGTTCGTTGTGATTTGTTAGCGCCCAAACGAAAGAAACTAAACTGTGTAAATGACTTGTGTCTGATTTATTGGAAGCATCTGATGAGTAAAGTATGCAGCTATTGTAATAATACAAATGCTCAATTGATAGTTTTGGTGAATAGGAATAATCAGCTTTTGAGAAATAACGAAGCCTTACAAGTGTGTTTGGGGAGGACTCTGACAAAATGACTGTGGAATCAGTCCTGGCTCCCTGACATTCTACGTTAATATACAAATTAGTAGTGTCGAAATAAGCGATCGTTTTGCCAGTGATAATCAACTCGCATTGATTGTTAACTGGGTTATGTTTGTTTTGAACCTACAGGTGAACGGGGAAGAGGCATCACTCCTAACGACCAAACGTGTGTTTAACCTACTAATAGATTACCCCAAGTTTTGCTAATAGATACATTAATGTGTGCATAGTAGTAGGTGATCTACCAAATTTGCACACCGTTCACATAATGATGGATTTATGTGGAGAAGAGAAGGGCGAAGTCTCAGAAAGTAGCCTAGGTGGGCAAGGTGAACTTCGTTGGAACCCCATAGAGAACATGTGGGCTAATATGGTTAACTGCTGGGAGCCAGAGATGGTGGAGCGGAGACCGGAGGCACTAATGGCTCATACCCAGGCTCAGTGGGAGATTTTCCGCAACAAACCTAACAAATTCGACGCATTGTGGCCTCTGTGCCCGATAGACTGCGTGCCGTCATAGAGAAGGAAGGTGGCTGGACTGGATATTAATTGTCAATGTAAATAAAAAATTATTTTGTTTAAATAAATGTTGTTGGGTTGTCAAGGATTGTATAACTCCTACTTTGGCTATTTACATTTATAGAGTGTTCCTGTCTGTTGAAATTATGAACCTGTAAAGATGACGAAAGTAGAGAATAACCAGAGTTTTATCTTTCCCCCGGCCAACGAGGGTTCAACCGCCGATTTTACAGCTGGTTAGCATATTTCTCGAATTTGGCTGGAGAGCAAGAAGTGCTGGGACAAATTAAGGAAAATTGCTCCTAACATATAGGAATAAAAGTAACCATAGGAAATTTTTTAAATAGTCTCATTGTCTTTCCCAGCTCATTTTACCTACTTGACTGCATTTCAACCCAACCATACTTAATCTAACCTAACTGAACGGATTGCATTGACCAGGTCAGAATTGAAAAATATGCCTCCGAATAGGGGACCCTCTGAGTGTGCAGCGTGTTTTAAGATGTGATCTCGGGCACGGACGCGAATATTTTATATTTCTTTATAATGCAAGTAAATCTTGGTTTAATCACGTGTTCTGTCTGACTTTTGCTAGGAGCTAATTTTTTTTAGGATTATTACACATACAGCATGATATCGGTAATGTCAATTTAGACACATTCTTCTTTAATTTGTGTAGCTAACGTTATCTATTCATTACTTGATGACTCGATAAAAAGATACACAGAATATGCGAGATGGATAGTTTCGGAGTAATTTCATAATTCGTAGGATTTATGGTAACGGGTGATACAATAAACAAAGTAATAAAAATCTTTAGGATTTTATCATTATAAGGAGTCGTTACTCTGAAACGCTCATCAAATACTGACTGGCAAACTACATTCCTAGCTAAAGTAATGACCCTACGTATCCGTCTGCTCAACTGGTGCCTTCCAGTGAACTTCACCTTGCCCACCTACTTTCCGAAACTTCGCCCTTCTCTTCCCCACAGCCACACACCGTTATCTCTGGAATAAATCAATCATTTTGTGAACGATGTGCAAATTTGGTAAAACACCAACTGTTATGCACACACTATTTTTCACTACAAAAGGTTAATTAGCAAAAATCGGGGTAATCTATTAGAAGGTTAAACACACGTTTGTCGCTAGGAGTGATCCCTCTTCCCCATTCAGGTGTGGCTTCTAAATAAACATAACCCAGTTAATCTAACAATCAATGCCAGTTGATTATCATTGGCAAATTGATTGATTGATTGATTGATTGATTTTTGGCGCTGCAACATCGAGATCATATAGCGCCAGAAGAAGGTGATAGAAGAGGTGGGACAGCAAGCAGGAAGGAAATAGAAAGAAAAGAGACAGTTGAATAACTGAAAGAGATTGGCTGGGGCCGAAGGGGCGCCCAAACCCTTAAAGTATTGCCCTCTATCACTACCGGCAATACCCCCCTACGGGGTCTAAAGGAGAAAGGGAGAAGAGGTGGAGATGAGGGAAAGGTGAAGAAAGAACAGGATAAGAAAAGTGAAAAAGTTAGAAGGAGGTGAAGAAGAATCTATCATTGGCAAAAGATCACATATTTCGACACTTATGTGTTTAACGTGGAATGTCAAGGAGTCAGGGCCGGTCCCGCATAGTCATTTTGTTTGTCAGATTCCTCCCCAAACACACTCGTAAGCCTTCGTTATTTCCCAAAAGCTGAGTATACCTATTCACCAAAACTATCAAGCACTAGTATTATTACAATATCTGTAAACTTTACTCATCAGATTAATCCAATAAATCAGTCAAAAGTCATTTACACAGTTTAGATTCTTTCGTTTGGGCGCTAACAAACTACAACGAACAAATGTGGAATTGGTCCTAAATCTCCATACGATTTCATATCTAAATAGACTGGATAAGATAAGATAGTGTTCATTTGAGAGAGAGAGAGAGAGAGAGAGAGAGAGAGAGAGAGAGAGAGAGAGAGAGAGAGAGAGATTACAGTACACTTTAACGTGAGAGAGAGAGAGAGAGGGAGAGGGAGAGGGAAAGAGTGAGAAGGAGTATTTAGTAATGAAGGAATTTTACTATGCATGTAATACATTGTAACGTGACTTACAAATAAAATACAAAATCAGAGGTGAACATCAAATAATGCCTACCAAAATATGATGGCCAAAGCAAACAACCTATCTGCTCGATCTGCTCGAGTTGGTAGAAAAACAAGAAAACAAGGCAATGTTGCATGCTAAACATGAAATCCATTAAGAAGAAATATTCACTGTTCAGGCTACGAACAACTTTACCTTAGCTTCACCTGATCATTGTGTAATATAGTTGTTAAATTTCCATAATAGCATTCCTCAACCACTCTGCCTGAGAGCTCATGACTCATTGGCACGAGCATAGATGTTCCCCGAAACTTCAACCCTGCAGTCCACATTCCTTCCACAACTACACAGCGCCATCTATGGAATGAACTTTGAGGCAGGGTCATGTTCACTACAGAGGGAGAGTGTTGACGATCCGTATAATTTTCGAGCACACACACACACTGCTGCCACATCTGCGATCTCTCGATACTGGGTGGCCCAGTCGGAACTGTAACAGACTGTACACTCTATAAGATTTCCACCTGGACCACCCCCTCACTTGGCTTGGCTAACGTGGCAAAACCGCTTCGCTTGTGTGAGCTCATGTGCATATAAAAGACAACATTTCGAATCGGCAAAGCTTCATCTTCCGTATTCGGGTCGAAGAAAGGGGGAGGGGGGGGGGGAGAGAGACGGCTTGGTGGGTGGGAGGAAGGATGGTGGTGCAGAGAAGAGGAGTCACATGTGCTATTGCAACATTACAGCCATTTTAATACATTTATTAACATATTAATAATGTGTTATCCCCCAAGTAATACAAAATTTATTTACATATATTCATTTTTGTGGACACACCTGACTACACACTTGGACACCAAACATAGTTTACTTCATCTCTCATTACGGACAATAAGCAACCTGCTCTAGCACTTCGTTTCTCTCTCTCTATCTCTTGCTTCTCAGTACACACACACACACACACACACTATCACTCTAGCACCTCGTTTCTCTCTCTCTATCTCTTGCTTCTCAGTACACACACACACACACTATCACTCTAGCACCCCGTTTCTCTCTCTCTATCTCTTGCTTCTCAGTACACACACACACACACACATTATGAGGTTTGGTATAAAGACGTTACGTTGCATATTATCTGTTGTTATATATGCGTTTATCAAACATTGAAAACCGTGTCAAAGTAATATAATTATCACATCATAATTATTTCAGTTTACGTCTGCCAGTAAGAATTTATATAAATAGAACATCAGATTTAGTACAGCAGGGATGTATACAACACCTCGGTGTAACCACATATTTACTGTCGGGACTGGGTTGGCCGTCGTCTCTGTAACCACTCTAGCTCAACATTGTGTGAACTGTATGCCATTCTGGATGCTGTTAGTCTTGTTTGTCAACGTGGAGTGAATGCTGCCATTTTTTGTGACTCCAAACCTGCCCTTCATTCCCTCTCATTGCTCAGCCAACACACTCTACTGTTATTCAGCAGATATTATCGTTTTTGGCCTTATTGCGTCATCGTAACTTGACTGTCAAATTTTTATGGGTGCCATCCCATGTAGGTTTACGTCACAATGGTACAGTTGACAGACTCGCAAAGGAAGCCTGCCATCTGCCTCCTCGTGGTGTTGGACGTCCTCTCTCCCTGACATGTTACCTTTCAAGAGTTCTCCGCCGCTCTCCTCCTTGTACGGCGAAGCAGGGATGCAGAGAGGCCCTTCAGCATCTCCATCACCCATTACGAGTCTGTCTGCCATCACAAATATTCCTACCATCGTCGAGGTCTCATGGTTCGGAGGCACAATGTAGTCTTTGCTCGTTTGAAGCTTGGCTACCGGCCACCGTAAATATTTATCTGTATGCTTGTGCTTCATTCTGTTATGTTTTCGTGATGTGTGTGTGTGTGTGTGCGTGTGTTTGTGTGTGTGTGTGTGTGTGTCTGTGGTTGTAGTCATTGGATTCTCATGAGTCCCACCTACCCTTGTGTATTATTGTCTGCCTGTTGATTGACGCTACGGCGCAATGAATTATATATATATATATATATATATATATATATATATATATATATATATATATATATATATATATATATATATATATATATATATATATATATATATATATATATATATATATATATATATATATATACTGTCAATACAGAACTGTTATTCGAATCCGACTCCGACCACAGATGTTTCATAATTACTACTTTGATGGTGGCTTCAATGTGGCACCTCATCCGTCGGGTTGTTAAAAAGACACCGGCCACTGCTCGTCATCACACTCCTGCCGACTATATGCCCAACAACTTGTCGATGCCTGGTCTGAACAATCTACCTCAGCCAGTCTACCCATCCACATACAAGATGCACTCACTTCCCGTGCTGCTGTCCATCGGCTACGTCTAATGTCTGCTCTGTTGCAAGATGATGACGATGATGCAGAGGAGATAACTGAGGAGGAGTTGCGACGTGCTCTCTCTCGGGGTAGAGCTTCTTCCCCTGGTGATGATGGTATTACTTATGCTGTGCTGCGCCTACTTCAACAAGTTCCTGGGAACCCTCTACTTCTACTGTACAATCTTTGTCTTCGTGATGGTTGTCTACCACGAGCCTGGACCAGCAGCACAATAATACCCATCCCTAAGCCCGGCACTGCGAAGTTCAGGCCTATTTCCCTGACTTCCTGTTTTTGTAAAGTTATGGAGAGAATCTTACTCAATCGTCTCATGTACAGACTGCAAGATCGCCTTTCTCCATGGCTGTTTGGTTTCCTTCCCCAGCGGAGCACACACCACTGCCTAGTCGACCTGTACTCTCGCCTTAACAGGGACAGTGTGGTGGCCTTCATTGACCTTCGAAGTGCCTTCGATGTTGCTAATAGAGACGTCATTTTGGATCAACTGGTTGACTTTGGGATAAAGGGTAATCTACTACGGTGCACACCATGCACACTTCGGCCTGGCAGAACAGTACCGGGAGATATGCCCAACTCCCCAGCACCTGTAGCACCAAGGCTGGTCATTATGAAGTTTCCTCACCTCACACGGTGGAAGACAAGGGAGGAAATCAAAGAAAATCTCATTTGGAGGTGGATCGGGTTGATTCCAGACAACAACAATACGGCTAATGGGGGAACCATCTTTGAAAAAACGACGGGCAAAGTACACACCAGGGTATCCTTTGGCAAGTTTCGGGTCAACATCAATAGGAAAACGGGTGAGGATGTAGCTGGGGAACTTACGAGGCCTCTCAGGTGAGTCTTCAAGAATGAGAGGCAGAGATAAAAATTCACCAGCCTTCACTCTATCAATGATGTCCTGACGCTTCCTAGAGATGTAGACAAACCGGGAGGTGACAGCAGCCATCTTGACTTCAGCCAGTTCACGCTGCAACTGGAAGGCCCTGTTGACATCAGACAACCAACGCAGCTTTGTGTCTGTAGATGGGTTTCCAGAGAAGGAGAGTTTGACATAGGCATCTCTCGGGGCAAAAGCAGGAAGGTTGGACGAGGGCAAGGAGTTAGTATACAAAGAAGAAACACCAGGGTGAGGCAGAGAAGGTACGTCGTGCACAGCTGAAGCACCCTTGGCAGTCTTGGCAGCTGGAGGTAAACAGTCCACACCATCGGAATCCTGCGAGGAGTCGGACGAGGCATCAACAGGTCGCTTGGTAGAGGTTGAGGAGGTGGACGGCTGCAACCTGTGCTGCGGAGTGACCGAGGAGAGGGGGGGGAGGGTTTCGAGAAGGCAGCTCAGGCCAGTGATCCTCAATTGGAGACTCGTCTTCCTCCGACATTGCCAAGTCGGCCTCCAAGCAGGAATCCGCACTCTCCATCAGGCCAGGCAAGGCCTAGATGGAAAGGAAACAACAACACAAACAACTAAACACTCAATCAGCCAGGGACACACACACACACACCCACACACACACAATCACAACAAAACTATACACAGAACCACAACAGACAAACAACACCAGCAACACCACAGAAACAGCAACACACAAACAAGAACTCACAAACAACACAAAAAACACAAACAAGAGCTCCAAAACAACACAAAACAACAACACAAACGAGAATGGAGGCAGAGCGCCACGAGTACGTCCACACTCCACCTGTTCTGGAGCGAGACTGTGCCACAAGTGGGTGTTCTCAGCCCATTGTTATTTAATATTCTGATGCATCGGCTGCTCACTTCTCTCCCTGATATACCTGGAACTACAATTACGTGTTATGATGATGATATTTGTGTTCATTCTACCTCACCAAGGGATCTCCAGCTCCATTCTGTTATGTTTTCGTGATGTGTGTGTGTGGTGTGTGTGTGTGTGTGTGCGTGTGTATGTGTGGTTGTAGTCATTGTATTCTCATGGGTCCCGCCTACCAGTATGTATTGTTGCCTGCCTGTTGATTGACACTACGGCGCAATTGATAAAAAAAAAAAAAAAAAACTCACTTGGCTTGGCTAACATGGCAACAGTGCTTGGCTTGTGTGAGCTCCTGTGCATATACAAGGCAACATTTCGAATCGGCAAAGCTTCATCTTCCATATTCAGGTAGGAGAAAGGGGGAGGGGGGGGGACAGATGGCTTGGTGGGTGAAAGGAGGGATGGTGGTGCAGAGAAGAGGAGTCACATGTGCTAATGCAACATTACAGCCATTTTAATATATTTATTAACATATTAATAATGTGTTATCCCCGAACTAATACAAAATTTATTTACATATATTCATTTTTGTGGACACACCTGACTACACACTTGGACACTAAACATAGTTTACTTCATCTCTCATTACGGACAACAAGCAGCCTGCTCTAGCTCCTCTTTCTCTCTCTCTCTCTCTCTTGCTTCCCAGTACACACACACACAGTATCATTCTAGCACCTCGTTTTGTTCTGTCTCAAATACAATATAAACACTTGCTATACAGTATACACACACACACACACACACACACACACTCTCTCACTCTAGCACCTAGTTTCTCTCTCTCTCTATCTCTTGCTTCTCAGTACACACACACATTATCAGGTTTGGTATAAAGCCGTTTCGTTGCATATTATCTGTTGTTATATATGCGTTTATCAAACATTGAAAACCGTGACAAAATAATATAAATATCACTTCATAATCATTTCGGTTTATGTCTGCCAGTAAGAAATTATTTATTGTTTTCACGGTAGCTATACTAACAGTGATATATTTTGTTAATTGGTAATGAGACGTTCAGTGACAGACAACAAGAGGGAGGTGCCCTATAATTTATGTCATAACCCCAAAAGTATGATTGTGTGTTCAAATATCACTGTAAACATTGTTAGTCAATTTTATTAATTAATTAACCTTACATGCCAAAGAATAATAATTCATACGAGTATTAAATGTTAAATCCAGCTTGTCTGAAACTCTCATCTTAATATACCGTATACTGAAATGAAGTGCCATGGAGCTATGGATATTAAAGTTTTGGGTTGGATTCAGAGTCGGTATAATTTATATTAATAAAACATTAGGTAATGATATGTATGAGTAAATCTATGAAGAAATATTATTATTGTTAATTCAGTTGAAGGCATAGTCGGCATCAAAGTAGTTTTTTTTTTTTTTTTTTTTTTTTATTAATTGCGCCGTAGCGTCAATCAACAGGCAGGCAACAATACATACGGGTAGGCGGGACCCATGAGAATACAATGACTACAACCACACATACACACGCACACACACACACACACACACACACACACACACACACACACACACACACACACACCACACACACACACACACACATCACGAAAACATAACAGAATGGAGCACAAGCATACAGACAAATATCCACACTATGACCTATTTAAATCAACCAAAACGAGGGTGGCGTACCAGAAGTTCCTCCAGAACCTGGTGGTTCAGCAAGTGCCGACAAACCATATCCAGTGGCAGGCCCCGGGGCAGCAAGTGTCGGACAGTGGGGCAGGCCAGGCAATAGTGCTCTATAGTGTTAGCACGAGGCGCTCGACACAAGCGACACTCAATGAAGGGAGGCTCACCCTGCATCCTAGCAACCTGCCACGGTGGCTGGTAGCCAAGCCTCAAACGAGCAGAGACTACATTGTGCCTCCGAACCATGAGGCCTCGACGACGGTAGGAATATTTGTGACGGCAAACAGACTCGTAATGTGTGATGGAGATGCTGAAGGGCCTCTCTGCATCCCTGCGTCGCCGTACAGGGAGGAGAGCGGCGGAGTGGACTTTAGAGAGGTAACATGTCAGGGAGAGAGGACTTACAACACCACGAGGAGGCAGATGGCAGGCTTCCTTTGCGAGTCTGTCAACTGTACCATTGTGACGTAAACCTACATGGGATGGCACCCATAAAAATTTGACAGTCAAGTTACGATGACGCAATAAGGCCAAAAACGATAAAATATGCTGAATATCAGTAGAGTGTGTGGGCTGAACACTAGAGAGGGAATGAAGGGCAGGTCTGGAGTCACAAAAAATGGCAGCATTCACTCCACGTTGACAAACAACACTAACAACATCCAGAATGGCATACAGTTCACACAATGTTGAGCTAGAGTGGTTACAGAGACGACGGCCAACCCAGCCCCCTGGAGGTGACTCCATGTCAGGTGAGAAAACGGCACAACCTGCTGCACCATCCAGTTGCAATGAGCCATCAGTGTAGAGGCAGTATGGATCTGTGATGGAGGAAGTCACTGTTTCTATGTGTTCCAGAGCCAACTGCTGCTGTAGAGAAGGCAGTTCCGACTTGGAAGTAGGTGTGAAGCTCACATCAGGTGTTGGTAGCATCCACGGAGGGGGTCCTTGGGGGACGTCGGCCACCATTATATCTATATTAAGACTACGGAGCATAGAGGAAACAGACCTTATAAGAGTACGTCCAGCAGGAAGTATGGGAGGGACCGGGTAGTTTGGTCTAAGAGAAGTCCTGACTAACTGAGAGTAATGGGGTGAAAGATGTGGGAAATGGAGGCACTTGACAGTGAAGCAAGTAACATTAGAATAAATTCTCTCCACTAACGGGGGAAGACGCAGCTCACACTGCATGTTCACTATCCTGGTCGACATTGGACAACCGAGAATTATTCTCATTGCTCTATTCTGAAATTTTTCTAAAGTTTCCAGAGTAGCCCTGGGAAGTTGAATCAGAGCAGGGGAGAGGTAATCAACAACTGAACGGATAAAAGCAATATAGATAGTCCTGGCTACTGGGATGGAGATGCCCGAGGAGTTGTTAGTGAGCCATTGAAGTGGCGTAAGTCGGCGCTGGAGACGACCCAATAAGTCCTGGACAATGGGATGGTCTTGAGGTCTGGCAGGGACAATTGGCCAAATATTGACTGGTGCGCCCAGGTAGCGATACTGGGAACACATGGGAATGACAGTCCCTCCAATGGTGAACACTGGCCGAGCTTGAGGAAGGCGGCAGGTGAATATTCTGCTTTTATCTGGGGAGACAATAATGCCACAGTGAGAGGAGGACACAGAGAAGGAGTCAAGAAACCACTGGAGATCCCTTGGTGAGGTAGAATGAACACAGATATCATCAGCATAGCACGTAATTGTAGTTCCAGGTATATCAGGGAGAGAAGTGAGCAGCCGATGCATCAGAATATTAAATAACAATGGGCTGAGAACACCCCCTTGAGGCGTACCAAGATAAAAACTGCACAAAGGATTGAGCTCACCACTGAAAAACACATGGGAGATCCTGTTACTCAGGCAGCCCCGAATCCACCGTAATAGATTACCCTTTATCCTTTATCCCAAAGTCAACAAGTTGATCCAAAATGACGTCTGTATTAGCAACATCGAAGGCACTTCGAAGGTCAATGAAGGCCACCACACTGTCCCTGTTAAGGCGAGAGTACAGGTCGACTAGGCAGTGGTGTGTGCTCCTCTGGGGAAGGAAACCAAACAGCCATGGAGAAAGGCGATCTTGCAGTCTGTACATGAGACGATTGAGTAAGATTCTCTCCATAACTTTACAAAAACAGGAAGTCAGGGAAATAGGCCTGAACTACGCAGTGCCGGGCTTAGGGATGGGTATTATTGTGCTGCTGGTCCAGGCTCGTGGTACACAACCATCACGAAGACAAAGGTTGTACAGTAGAAGTAGAGGGTTCCCAGGAACTTGTTGAAGTAGGCGCAGCACAACATAAGTAATACCATCATCACCAGGGGAAGAAGCTCGACCTCGAGAGAGAGCACGTCGCAACTCCTCCTCAGTTATCTCTTCTGCATCATCGTCATCATCTTGCAACAGAGCAGACATTAGACGTAAGTGAGGGGGTGGTCTAGGTGGAAGTCTTGTAGAGTGTACCTCCTGGAGCAGGATATCCTGTACTTGGCTAACTCCCAATTCATCAGCATTGGTAGTGCCAGACGGCAACTCAACTTCTGGCGACAGAAAGATGGTGGTGTTAGGACATACGCCTCCTATCTTCACCCTCATCATTCCAAGTAAACAACATCCAATTCTCACATCTCCCAAGAAACAGCTGCTTCTTACTCTGGTGAGAACGTTTCTCAGGTTTCACTTCATAATAGCTTCTCTGTCTTGGAAACCGTATCAGATATTCATTCTAGTGAAACTTCCCCTAATGACAATTCTTACGCTTTGACTAAAAGTGTTCATGTAGTGGAGGTTCTTGCTGCCACACACTCTCCAAAAAGGAAACCTAAGTCAACTAAATTGCAACAGAGGCGTCTTCGTGCTTCCTCTGAGACACTAGATTCCATGGACGTTCCTCCTTGCAATACAAACATCTCTCAATCCCCTCAGAAGCGTTCTCGTGGCCCCGTATTGTCTCTTGATTCAACAGATATACCCCCTCTCAAGCTTCCTTTAGAAACATCAGAAGAGCATGAAGTGAATGTGGACACCTCGGTTGTTATAACTTCAAAAGATACGATTTCTCATATGCTCAAGCAACGGAGTGATTCTTCTACCTGCATCATGGATGCAGATGTCTCTGCCTGTGTCAGTGATACCACTACTATAAAGAACAATACTAATGTGGCTATATCAAAGAATATCCCTGCTCATCTCCCTTCACCTTCCTCAAACATATCAGGTGCTTTAGGAACTTGTGTACGAGTCCCTATTACTGCCCCATGTACTACTCCTCGGGTTCGCTCTTCTTCTAGTGGCCAAGGATTAGAGAAAGTGAGGCTTCTCTAAAATATGTGTTAAAGTAACACTGTTCAAGGTCCTTCACTGGAATTGCTATGACTTGCGTGCCTCTTGGGAGGAACTCCTTGTTCATCTCTCTCTCTTCTCCCCTTCATGTGTTTGTCTCCAAGAGACAATGCTTGGGGACTACATCCCTGCCAGTCCTTCTATAGACTCTGCATTTTATTCCAATTCATTTGATGGGCAGGGTCACCATGGTGGCTCAGCCATCCTAGTTCAACGCAATGTTCCATGCATGATCCTGGAGCTTGACACTCCGCTCCAGGCTGTAGCAGTTATGGTTTTTATAGACCACCCCTACATTGTGTGCAGTCTATACCTTCCTCCCAGTGTTACAGTTGAGAGTGGTGATCTCAACCGTCTTGTAGGGACCTTCCCTTTCCCTTTATTTTATTGGGTGATTTTAATGGTTGTCATCCTCTGTGAGGTGACAGCTTGGTCTATTCCAGGGGTGTTCTATTGGCTTCTTTAATTGAGAATGAGGGATTAGGAGGTTTAGATAGGGGAGATGTTAGACATTTTCATAAGCCTACTGGGACTTTTACCACCATTTACATTTCTCTCTGCTCACCCAGTGCTCTGTTGGATTTTATTTGGAATGTGTTGCTCGATTTATATGGTAGTGACCACTTCCCTATACTCTTGGAAAATAACAGGTATGAACCGCAGTCTTGTCATCCTAAGTGGAGATTAGAGAAGGCTGACTAGCAGCACAGTATTTTAAAGAGCTTACTTCTCTGGTTTGCTGCTTCCCGTATGTCAGTGGCGGAGCAGCACATGCAGCTTGCCCTCGACAGGGTGTCTCGTTGGGCTGGTTCTCAAGGGTTTCGCTTTTCTCCTGCCAAGACGGTTGCTATGTACTTCTGCCATATCCGAGACGTCCACCACGATCCGGACTTCTTCATGTATGGTCATTGGATACATTGTATCAAGGAGACTCACTTTTGGGGTTTTCTTTTTGACAGACGTTTGACTAGGGTTCTCCATTTACGTTCACTTAAGGTCTCTTGCCTCCAGGATCTTAACCGGTTGAGAGTCCTGGGCCATACATCCTGGGGAGCTGAGCTGGCCACCCTCCTCGGCCTATACCATGCTCTTATTAGGTCAAAACTAGTCTATGGGTGTACTCCTTTGCCACAGATGCCCGTCTCAGAGTCTTAGACCCTGTTCATCATACAGGGGTACGTCTGGCGACCGGAGCCTTCAGGTCGTCCCCAATCCTCAGTCTCCTGGTGTACGTTGATCTCCGTCGCCAGTCCTTGATAATTAGTTGTTGGCATCGATTACTCCAACTTCCTGACTCCCTTCCCTGCTTGGCAGTGTCATCTGATATCTTGTCTCAGTACTACCATTCACATCCTCGCACACCATGCCCCTTTGGCTTCCGGGTCAGGAAGGCTATGGAGGAGATGGGCATTGATGACTTCCAGATTTATCCTGTGTGGGTCCCCAGGGTGGCTCCATGACTTCTTCTAGAAGTTAACACCTGCACTTGCTTTTCGGACAAAAAAGAATCTTTTCCTCCTCCAGTGGCTTGCTCCCTCTTTTTAAAACATGCCTCCTCCCACAGGGAGTCTGATGCTGGAGTTGGCTTTGGAGTTGTCTTTCCTGACTTTTATCGTGGGGGCAGCCTTCTTTTACTATTTTTAGCGATTCCTGTAGTGCCTTGCAGGTCTTAGGCAATTATAGTTCTTCCCATCCCCTAGTTTTGGCTATCCTTGAGTGGCTTGTCCTCCTGTAGAGTCACATTTTGTTGGGTTTCGGCTCATGTGAGTGTCGATTTGAATGAGTGGGCTGACGCCATTGATAGGGCTGCGGCCTCCAGTGCTCGACCTCCTGCCAGGCATCATCCCGTACCTGCTTTAGACATTCAACCCTACATAGATGCTGCCGTTTGTTCCTGCTGGCAGGACAGATGGGATGCCGTCGGGGCAAGGAAGCTCCATGGCATCCGCCAGCGCCTGGGTTTGTGGAGCTACAGCTGCCTGTTCTACCAGTAGGAGATGGCTGTTGCCCGTCTCAGAATGGGCCACTCACGTTTTACTCATGGATTTTTAATGAAGAGGGCTCCCCCTCCCTACTGTGATTATTGTCTGGTCCCTTTGACAGTGCAGCATCTTCTTATTGAGTGTCCCAGCCTTGGAGACCTTCGTCGTAGGCACCTCTCGTGATTCTTTTATATAGTTTACTTAAGTTTATCAGCTGATTTTAGTAAAAAAAAATTTTTTTAATCTTGCTGCCTATCCCTTTCGGGGTAGTGAAGGCTGGCTAATGTGTGTGTATATTTTATAAATGGTGTAGATGACCAATTTTTATAATCCTTCGAATTTAATCTTATGTTGGGCGGTATATGACCCGAGCTGTTGCGCCGCCAGATGCTTAGTGTAGTGATCTATGGCCATGCAATACCTTTAAGAAATTTTCGTTCTTTGGGCGTCATTAAAGAACGTTCATGGTGTTGATGATGCGTGATACAGGTACGATCGCTCCATAGAAAAACAACAGAGCCATCGTACCGGTACCACGCCATCATCAACACCACAAATGTTATTGCATACGGGTCTTTATGCTACGGTGAAACCTTCTTTTGAGGTTCACATTGGCAATTATAATCATTTGTCCCATTGGGAGGAAATAAAATTAGTACACAAAGGTTTAGGTAAATCTGGAATTATTAAGAGTGGAATCTCGTTTTGGTAAATTGGAGGGCTACTGATTCCTCAAAACTATGCCATGACGCCCTCAGACACCCCCAAGGGTACTAATAGGGGATCTGTTTCGTGGCAGAGTTTGGAGGAATCAGAGACCTTCCATTTCACCAACAAGAGAATGTTCCTTCAACGTCATTTGTGCGAATCATAATAATTGCATCACTAACTACAGCTCCGGTTTTCTGTGGTGGATGAGGCCGACCTTGGAAATCAGAAGAGTGGCAGATTCCGGCCAGTCCCAGGGTGAATGGACAGCGAGCATGTGGTGGTGATTTACCAGAAACTCGAGCAGCTCTCGTCAATTCAAATGTGGCATAATAAATCCCAGTGGACTTTGGGAGGCAGGGCAGGGCTGAAACTGTAATCAGTTAATTTCAAGTAAAATCGTGCACAATGGGACGAGGGGCAACGCAGTGCACGATCTGATTTAAAATAACAAACTACAATGTCTATTCTGCTCTGTGCTGCCCTGCGTTTCAATGTGCGCTGTCCCTAAGGCTCTGATAATGGTCTGAGTAGTTTTTTTTTTGTAAAAACAGGTAGGCTATCCATGACGTGACAAATGATTGACCATAAGCTGTTGTATGTGATTCAATGCTTACTTCTGTTGCAGTTCTGTAACGACATTAGCCAAGACGCCTCCATCTGGAAGATGGTACCTATTACAGTGGTGGTGGTTATGATGGTACTGGATCGTGTTGTTGCAATTCCTCACCCTCAGCCAGTCGATTACACAGGGTAGGTCTGGTGGAAATAATGAGTGAATGTAACGAGGCTACTCACAAGGAGGGTACAGTCGTGGATATAAATTTCAGTACACATATGGATAACTTAAACAAATTGCTTACTAATATTTTCATTTTATCATACGATGTTATTAATTTGCATAGCGAGTTGCTGCTTGTAGTAATTTAAAAGATACTACTTAACTTATTAATTGGAAAGTTTCTCAGCGAACAAACACTCCATTTGTAGATGATTTTTGTGCACGACTGTATATGCAATTTTACTCTATTAACAGAATGAGAACTTTGTTTTGTGTGCTAGTATATTCTATGGCTAATAACGATACCCCAGCAGCATTTTCACGAACTGTATGGCGTTCGGCACCGCCTGTGCCAAAAGGGAAAACAGTAAAAAAATTACGCTTGGGTTGTAGAAATAAATCTTACCATAGCACATTCCTTCAATTAGTCTAATTATCTTCCCCAGCCCCTAATACTTGAAAGAGGATGATATTGGGACCCCAAACCTAACCAGACCTTACCTAACCTATATGAGGATGACAATAGGACCTCTAACATAACATAATATAACATAACCGAACTGTTGCCAAGGGCAGTGCCGAGCCAGTATACAGTCCGTAATAATGCCCCAGACACTGTAAATGATGCGGTACCGATACTTCAAAAAAATTCAGACTTGAACCAAATTACTTTATGTTATGAGAAGCCTCCCTGCAAATTATATCTATGGTCTAGTTTTGTATACGGTTGGCCACATAAACTCTTACACAGGCTCTGTAGAAAGATAGGTCATTCATTATTCTGGAAGTACTGCAAACAATGGTCTACCAAATGACTCGGTGATTGTAAAACAACAGATCTAATAATGATATTGTATTGCTGTTACATAGTCTTACATTTTCTATATGTGTGTGAGAAGTCTTGTGAGCAATAGCACTTACATATAGGTTATACTTGGAATATGAATAAGCAGAAATTAAAGCAAATAATTATTGTTTCATGAATCAGAAATAAAGATTAAAAAATTGCATAAGTTATACGAATGTGTTTGTAATAATGACCATCAAGAATGCTTTGTATATTGAATTGTTTTCTCTGATAGAAATGATTTTGGACCTTTCTCAGTCTATATTTATTTCACAGGTGCTGACAAGACGCCGTCATCTTCAGCAGTATAGAAAAATGGAAAACATATTTGTCTTGGGTATTCATATTAATAAGGGGAGATTCTCTTGTTGGACAATGGGAGGGATACTGTTTCCTCCTAACTATGCCAGAAAACAGTTGCTCTCAATGCTACTAATTTGGAATATGTTTCTTGGCATAGTTAGGAGAAATCAGTAGCTCTCCAGTTCACCAATCAAAGAAATGTTTGATATTTAGTCTGGCTCTGCCCTCTAATGATATCACTGAAAGAGTATTACACTTTTGGTACTTTGGAGCGCCTTGATTCCTTCAAAGTATGCCAGGAAACAGGATCAGATGAACAAACATAATGTTGTCCTGTTGCCTGTAATAGTTTTAAGGAATCAGTTACTCCACATTTATTACCAACATACTACTATCTTTATCAGTATAAACAGTTGACTCTCTCCAGTTGGCAGGTGCTTAGGCTGACAATGTTAGATGGTGAACAAGAAGGAAGCTGGCTTGACATGAGTGCTAATGAGTCTCCTCATGACATCAATATACTGACAAGGAACAAGTTACAAGGAACTTCTGACGTGGCTATATCTCCCTCTGCCTTACAAGCTTTCACAAGTCACTTGGCTGCTATTGGAGCAACCTACTCCTCCTTGGTAACCGACCTAGGAAAGTGAGTGTGGCACAAGATTTTTTTAATTATTATTTCAAGATAATCAATAATGAATAATGCTATTAGTACAGTCGGTAGCATAAGTTCACTTCATTTCCACTGGCATAAGTAGTGATGTTATAGTGATATATAACACAATTTGAAAGCAGAGATGACAGATATACTTCTGTTATGGTAAATTACATATGTGTTAATATAGAAACTGGTTCAGAATGCAACTACCTGATAATAATAGCATTATTAAGTACATGTGATGGACGCAAATTTATGTTACTGGTTGTACACTCGCAATCTACAATCCTTAGCCCACATGATTCGAAGCCCGAGATCTGGAGCAGGCGGTTTCTGGACGACAGCCCACCCAAAGTCTCCATTGGTTCGAAATATGGGTGTATCCTCATGATGGTTAGGGTGGGCTGTCGTCCAGAAACAGCCTGCTCCAGATTTCGGGCTTCGACTCAGGTGGGCTAGAGATTGTGGATTATGAGTGTACAGTCCCCGATAATAGCAACGCCCTTCGCCTTGAGATACACCGAACCAAAAGCACAAGCTTTTGTTTCTATACTATGATAATTTCCACATACCCGGTAATGAATTTAAAACCAACCCTGCTTCCTCTCACCCACTACCTTCCTCCTTCTCCCACACTGAAGCAGTGGCTGCGGGTTTCGTATGGGTCAAGGAGAGGGGCGTCGCTATTGTCGGAGACTGTACAGCCATGGCTGATAGTACTGGACCAGGGTCCAAGGAGTGTTGGAGAGCAACTGAACAGAGTTCGAACAAGTGAATTTTCAAAGCCATTCTCAACGTTGAGAGAGATTTAGAAGACTCACTTTGTCGAACTCTGTTCAGTTGCTCTCCAGCCCTCCTTGGACCCTGGTCCAGCACTATCAGCCGTGGCTGTACATATCCACTGGTCAGTATTTAGTATTTGATCACCACATAGTACAGTCGCGCACCACAATCATTAGCCCATCTGAGTAAAGCCCAAGATCTGTATCAGGCAGTTTGTAGATGACAGCTCTCCCAAAGCCTCCATTGGTTAGAAATGTGTTTGCGAGGCCTCGTGATGGTTTGGGTGGGCTGTCGTCCAGAAATCTTCTGCTGAAGATTCCAAGCTTCGACTCAGGTGGGCTAGCGATTTTAGACTGCAAGTTAGATATTCACCCATCGGTTATAATTATTTTTGCCTCAGTATTTCATTACTAATTATACATTTGATGTTATTATGGATATTTTGTCAATCTAAATTGTTCTAAAACACATACATACTATGAAAAACTAGCATAGAGTAACTGATATCCTCTGTGCAGACGATGGTATAATATATATATATATATATATATATATATATATATATATATATATATATATATATATATATATATATATATATATATATATATATATATATATATATATATATATATATATATATATATATATTACTGGGTGAAATGGAATGGAAATGAACATATTTCCTGTATGATTTTTTCACTAAACCCTATAGATAAGAATGAAACAATTATTGAAGTCAAAAGTTATAATGCTTTTACTGCCAAAGCCATTCCTATCATATTATGGCTGATAGACAAATCACTTCAGACCTCGAACCTTCGGAAGCAGTTCAATGCCTAGGGATCAGCTCGAGTCCAGTAATTGTGGTATTGGTCAGTAGTCAGAAACTTGGCTAAGGTGTTGATTACATCACAACCTTATATATATATATATATCTGTTTATGTTTTTCATGGCAGCGAGTTTAGTTAAGAATAAACAAGAAATTGCAATGTTCTGCTGGACAATCGTATTCAGTCTGCTATGCCTTCGAAATGATATTTTTAACTTCAATTTGATATTTATTAAGTGTTTTCTGTTAGAAACCTAGCAAATCTTGAATTTTTAAGTGCGTTTTTGTTATTTATTTAATTCGATATTTTTAATAAAAAATCTGTTCATTTATTAACTCGCAAAGTTTTCGGCAGAAATTTGAACCACAATATATATAACATATTTCATTATTATTTCAAAGACATGAAGAGAAGATTAGCATGTATAGAGTAAGTATGTATATCTCCTTCCAGGCTGGTAAATGAGGAACAACCAAGCAGGACGAGAGCAGAAATCCAAATCAACGAACTCTCCTACCAGCAGTTATTGACTTATCAACAAGTGAGTTAGTTCTAGCACTTCAGTCATATTTATTTGTTTATTTATTGTACAGTCGTGGACATAATTTTCAAATACATATTGGAACTCAAGGAAATTGGATATTTAATGGTTTCACGGTCTAGTATGATGTTATTGTTTTTAATAGTAGGTAGCTGCTTGTAGTAAATTAGAAGATGCATGTGTGTGTGTGTGTGTGATACAATAGTGAGTTGTTGAAGTTCCTAAAGCTGTCTGGTCGAGCAGCCCCGAGACTCTGAGGAAGGCCATGGCAGAAACAGGGCTATCCCACAGTGTTCTCAAAGAGTTTATGTTGTGTTGTTGGCAAGTGTAGTTGTGTGCACTGCAGTCTTCCATAATGTGTTTAATAGAATGGAGTTACATCCTGGACAGACATCCACAATGGCTCTATCTAGCTTCTGATATGTCAGAAGGGCTGGGTGGTGGCCACATCGTAGCCTGGCCCGGTGGACTCTGTCCTCACCGGGAAGGGAAGATTCAGAGGAGTGGATGTCAGGAGGCCGTGCAAGCAGCTGATTGTTGTTCTTGTAGCTGTGCAGCCTGTGATTATCTTGAGGGCTCTATTCTGTATGGTCTGAAAGGTGTTGAGAAGAGTCTCAGTGAGGTTTGAGGCCCAGGCAGGGCTTGCATAATCCATCACTGATCGGTTATATTGTTTGTACACTGTGGTTGTGGTTTCTTTGCAGTGCACAAATGTTGTGCTGGCAAGTGATCTGTATGTTATGCCAAATATTTTTGGTGTGTGTGTGTGTGTGTTGTTTATGGTGAGGTGTTGTATGTAGCGGTATTCTGCGTTCCAGTTGGTGAGAAAGGTGACAGTTTACTTGGTGGGTGCGATTTTAGGTCTGTTCGTGGTTGAGGTAGGGTTGGAGGATGTGAGTGGCAGTGTCTACATTTCTGTGTACATGTGGGTGTTATGTCGTCTGTGTAGGAGGCTATGTGTATTTGTGGTGCCTGGGGTGTTGGTTGATCGTGCATGTATAAACTGAAAAGGGTGGGTGATAGAACAGAACCTTGGGGGACACTACTGGTGAAATTTTTAATGTTAGATGACTGACCAGCAAATGTAACATGGGCTGCTCTTCCTCCCAAGAAGCTGGCCATCCATATGTTTGTATTATTTTACATGTTTGTGTTGTATATTTTGTTTGTGAGGTTGTGGCGGGGCATGCCATCGAATGTTTTAATGATGTCTAGTGTAACGAGGAGTGTTCTGTGAGGGGGTCTATCTGAGTTGATGCCATCGTATATTCTTTGTGTGAGGTCAGTGAGAAGAGTGATTGTTGAATGTAGTGGTCTGAACCCATGCAGTGAGGATACGAGGGGAATGTGTGGTGTAATTAAGCTAATGATGAGGTGCTCAGTAACTTTGGAGGGGTAGCAAAAGAGGGTGATGGGACGGTGTGATGAGGGTAGTGAGCGATCTTTGTTAGACTTTGGGATAGTGATGATATATCCGTGCTTCCAGATGTTGGGTATTTTGTTGTGTGAGTAGCTGCAGTTTGCTATGTTAGTGAGTGCTTGTATGCCTTCTGGTCCAAGATGTTTGAGGAGTATGATATTGATGTTGTCAGGGCCACAGGCAGATGAGTTCTTGAGGTTGTATATGATGTGATTCGTCTGACAGTTTGTGAATGGTGCATATAGTCTGGGTCAGTGGGGAAATGTCTCTTACGTCTAATGACTTGTCTGTCTTCAGGGTGAGGGTGAAGGTGACTTACATGAGAAAAATGCTGGATGAGTGTGTTTGCTTGTTGATTATTAGAGGGTATGGTGTCTGTTGTTATGATGGCTGCATGTGATTGTGTAGTGTTGCTGTTGGACAGTGTGATGCTGTTTAGTATTTTGTAGAGTTTGCTGGTGTTTGCTTTGTGATCAAGTGTGTTTACAAACCTTTGCCAGTTTAATGTTTTCCGTTCTTTTATTTTGTTGTTTATTTGTGTATTTAGTGTTTGTATTTGGTGTACTATGTGTTGTGTAAGAGGAGTTGTGGATGTGTGTTTAAGTGTGTCTCGTTGTCTGATAAGGTCTTGAATTTCTGTTGTAAAGTTGGGGTTGTGTTTTCTTTTGTTACCTCTAGGGATGTGTTGTTTGTCTGCGTTTTGTATAATTGTACTGAATTTTGGTTCAGCAGTGTTGATGTTTGTGATGGGTGTACTGTTCAGTGTTTCAAAGTGTTGTTCTGTTTCGCTAGTGAAGGCTTCCCAGTTGGCTCTTTTGTAGTTTGTGTATGTGTGTCTATTGTGGTGATTATGATTGGGAGGTGGTCAGAGCCTAGGGTTCTGACCACCCTCCATGATGTTCTGGGGGGGAGGTTGGGAGAGCAGAAGGTGATATCGGGAGAGGATGGTTGGAAGAGGGCTTGGAGAGGGATATGAGTGTGTTCATGAGTGTTGTTTAATGAAATGAGGTTGTCCGTTTGGGAAAGGATTTCAAGCCCTCTGTCTGTGTCTGGGTTGTTGACATACCAGGCTGACGTCTTGGCGCTGAGGTCACCACGCAGGATGAGGTCAGGTTGGTTGGTGATTTGTTGGAACTGGTTGGAAAAGTTATGAGGAACTGTCGGGCAGGTTTGAGGGGGGAATGTATAAACTTACTATTGTGATATTTGATGTTTTCCCAGTGCGGACTTTAATGGCTTGAATTTCTGTGGTGGTGTCGTGGTGAGGGAGAAGGGAATTGAGCTGCGCACTGGTCTCATGGTGTAGGTGGTCTGTGGGCGTGGTATAGCTGTGCAGCCTGTGATTATCTTTAGGGATTTGTTCTGTATGATCTGTAGGTGTGCTAGCTGTGCAGCCTGTGATTATCTTTAGGGCTTTGTTCTGTATGATCTGAAGGGTGTTGAGATGTGTCTCAGTGAGGTTTGAGGCCCAGGCAGGGCTTGTATAATCCATCACTGATCGGTTATATTGTTTATACAGTGTGGGTATGTTTCTTTGTTGCGTCCAAATGTTGTGCTGACAAGTGATCTGAGGGCATTAAGTCTTTGTGCGCATTTGTTTTTTATGTTTATGATGTGTTGTTTGAATGACATAGATGAGTTGTATGTTATGCTAAGTATTTTCTGTGTGCGTGTGGTATAGGTGTGTTGTTTATGGTGAGGTGTGGCGTGTAGCGGTGTTCAGCGTTCCAGTTGGTGAGAAGTCTGGGGGGGGGGGGTCCAGGGTGAACATAAAAAAATTCATTTAATTAAGGGGGTGTGGGAGTATGGGACAGGCTTGGTGGGGGTTTGGGGTGGGTAGAAAGCCTGTCCCCTATTCCCTCACCCCCCCCAAGCCTATCCCCTTATTCCCGCACCCCCTAAAACCCCCCCAAGCTTGTCCTCTACTCCCGCACCCCCCTAAACCCCCCCAAGCCTGTCCCCCTTTTCCCGCACCCCCTTAAGGTCCCTAGGTAGTGCAGTGTGTGGGGGAGCTGGTTGAAGCTTTTTACACGCTGTCAGACGCGCTACGGAAAGCCAACACGCAATTTACATGCCCATTACGCAAATTAAATGCCCACCGACAAGTGGTCATGGAGTTTGAGAGACCTTACTGTTTCATCATTTGTATCCATATATATGTTTTTTTTTCCCTGGCCTATCGACCTTTTATTTGGTCATTAAGGCCTTTATTTTTTTTTTTTTTTTATTGTATTTTTTTTTAATATATATATTTTTTTACATTCATTTATTTAATTTTTTATTATTGTTTTTATCACTAATTATTCTTTCCTATTGTGTCTTATTTTTACTGTACTGTACGAATGTACGATATATTTTCCCTGATTGGAAGTGTTTGCAAAGCACAACTATACGTTTCAGCGCCGGACAGACGGTGTTTTTCGTAAATATCTCTTAAACGAATCGTTGTATCAATATAATATTTCAGCACACTGTCTTTAACACCCGGGCGTAATTTATGGCTGACATACCATATTACTATATGTGTTATGTTAGGAGTTTACTGAGTGATATTAAGCCTAATCCAGTCATCATATCTAAGGCGTTATAGAGAATCGGACGAGTGTGGGGTACTCGTGTAACCCCTCCACCAACACCCCGAAATCCCCCCACACCATTCCTTCCTTCCCTACCCCAATATCTCATTATCCCCCTCCCCGTTTCACTCTTCACCCCCCTATTTAGACCATCCCCCTTCCATTTTTTATTTTTTTTATGACAGTATGTATATACGTATCGTTCATTAGTAATATTGTTTAATACAGTTACCGTTGTGTGTGGACATGAAAACCAGAGTGGGTCAAATGACCATTAAAGCAATAGCTAATCCCGTTGTTAATGGCCGTATAGCCGGATAATAACCCACGTGTCTAAGACCACCAGAAAAATGATTAATTTTGGTTTTGGGCAACCAAATATAATCGTTCATGGTTGCTTCATGTGTTCTTTACCTTTTTAAATAACCAATTTATCCCTTAATTGAATATCCACAGTCTCCCGTATCCCCTCCACCTCTCTCTGAGGTATGAGGTACCCCCCAGTCCGAGGCTATGACTCAAGTAGTGACAGGGTAGAAGTCATTGACTGCCGAGGCGCACCTATTAGCAACAATGTTGTCCATTTGCCCCCGTGGATGCAGGACAGCGTTTGTTCTTCGTCTTGCCACATTGTACAAACGTGAAAGCCAGTGATGATGAAGACGATGACGTTTTCCTTGACAGTGATTGTGAATACATTTTGTTTTATCATGTTTGCATAATTAAATCCTACACTATTATATATATATATATATATATATATATATATATATATATATATATATATATATATATATATATATATATATATATATATATATATATATATATATATATATATATATATATATATATATATGTAATTTGGTGATAATATAAATATAATAGGGACAAGTCAACAAAATAACATTATATTAACTGGACCAAGTTGACATTTTATAAAGAATAGGTACACAGTATCTAATAACTTTTCCTAGAAGGTCCAAACCACAGGTAATGCCAGTACATCGTGTTCACTTGCATGGTTGACCATAAGGACTGCAAACATGGACCTTCTACATACTACATGTATGTAAACATGCTGTTGTACAGTAATTATCAAAGTAAAATACGTCTTGCCTCTATAGAATTGTACTGTACCATACTCTTAGTTAATAATCATATCTATACATATACATCTACATAACATTCTAATATATAATACAGTGATGGAAGAAATAGGGAAGGCCACGAGTGATGAGGGAGGCGAGGAGCTAGGGGGAGAAGAGGAGGAGGGAGGGGTGAGAAGGGGGGGATGTAGTTGTGGTTAGGAATGGTTTGGGAGGGTGTTGGGGGGCCACACTTTCCTTCGAATGCGTCAATATGACTGGCAAGCTTTGTGCTATTTTTCAAGAGTAAACTCCTCGCATAACACATATAATAATATGGTATGTCAGCCATAAATTACGCCCGGGTGTTAAAGATAGTGTGTTGAAATATTATATTGATACAACGATTCGTTTAAGAGATATTTGCGAAAAACAGCGTCTGTCCGGCGCTGAAACGGATAGTAGTAAAGTGCTAGAGCATGTTCATGATACAGTTATCTCACAAATACACTATATGATCCTTGAAGAGATGAAGGAGAGGGATGAGTTAGAAAAGCGACAAAACAACTTGGTTATTTTTAACATAGAGGAGAGTAAAGAAGAGAATGTAGAAGATAACCATATAAAAGATTTGGTGAATGTCGAACAGGTAATCAAAGCCACAAAGACAGACATCATTAATATTGTGGAAATTAGACGCATGGGAAAACTAACTAATTTACAAATAAGGTAATACCATAGTTCTATAATATACAGTTGTGGAAGGGAGTTTCTTAACCACCATGAGGTCCCTTAACACCCTAGCACACACCTTTAGCTGACCATAATGCTCTCTTTCTTCATCATTATGTTACA
Organism: Petrolisthes cinctipes; assembly: GCA_033782935.1. Lineage (NCBI taxonomy): Eukaryota > Metazoa > Arthropoda > Malacostraca > Decapoda > Porcellanidae > Petrolisthes > Petrolisthes cinctipes. Next base: position 71,649 of record JAWQEG010002789.1, on the reverse strand, counting down.
TTATGATTGAAATTTCGTGGTAACTCATCTACCAATCATATTCGTTGTTATATATTTTACGATCATTCATTCATAACTCTATTCCATTAGTAAACCAAGGTGAAATTTTTACAACTACTGTATTGCCTTTTGTACAAGGAAGATTGAAGTAACAATGTAATTATTGCAGTATTCTAAATTTTTGTTGAACTCTTTCAGGCTTCAAAAAGAAAAAGGGTCCACCAGTACAGAAAGATTAGGAACCAATGTATTACCCACTATATCAGCCTTGACGGTGTGGAGTGCTTCAATTAGCCTCGTATTACCTACGATACGAAGGGTGGACCCCGCTCTCTAACCATTACCCCACACTAGGTCTAAATAGCCTCGGAGCTGGACCCCTTGTCTGTCGGGGGTCCTGTGCTGCCAAAAAAACCTCTGCACCTCTTGAAAACGAGAAATGGATTATTGATGATGATGTGTTTCAATTACCAGATAACTGAGTACGTGAACTGGTTAGCGTCCCAGCATCCTGACCTGGTGATAGTGGAAGAGGCTGGGAGGAGTGTGGAGGGAAGAGCTATCCCTGTCCTCATTATTACTTCCCCAAATTCGCAGACTAACAAGTCGGTCATATTCATCGAGGCAGGTAAGGTTATGCATGTGAGGTTACGGTGAACGGGGTTAAGGAACAATACAGTATGAGAAGTTTTGAGATTATTCCCTACCCATTCTATCAAGTTAAAGTGAACTTATTACGGGATTAGTTTTGTGTGAGTGATAGTGTGGAGTAGTGCATAGATGATAAAATTATTGCAACTACAGTATTGTAATCTCGCAGTCCAAATTACCAGCCCATCTGAATCGAAGTCCGAAATCTGGAGCAGGCGGTTTCTAGCAGACAGCCCACCCAAAGCTTCCATTTGTTCGAATTGTGTGTGGCTTCATGATGATTTTGGCCTGCTGTCGTCCAGAAACCGCCTGCTTCAGATTTCGGGCTTCGACTCAGGGAGCTAGGGATTGTGGATTGCGAGTGTATAGTGGGGGTCGATAATTCTTTCCTGATTCGTGACAAAATATGAATCTCCACCAATATAAGTGAGTCGGGAGGAGTGGGATACAAGGTTAGTAGAGACTCGTGTTGTGTCTCGGATCAGGACAAAATTTTTGACCTCCAGTGTATACTGGTGTACTCAGGTGGGCTAAGGATTGAGGTGCGCGAATGTACACTCGCAGTCATAAGTTGTGTCCTGATCCCTTGGCACGATGAATCGTAACTAATCGAGCTTTGTTGATTCGAACAACTGTATGTTGTAGGGAGACGCAGCGTTGTTCGAACATTCAAAGTGAGGCTGTTTGCGATTCATCTTGCCAGGGGACTGGGACACAACTTCTGACCGCGAGTGTACACTCGAGCTCGTAAATTCACGACCACATACTTAGATGTTTATGTCATTTGAGCTGGTAACATTGATTGGGGGAGGAATCACAGTAGGTGGAACATAGTAGAGCGACATGATACATTCTTTCGCCTACAATGACACCTTTCCCACACAGCGTTACTAACTCATATGACATAAACATCTGTAGGTACACTCATGATGCATAATTTCTGACCAGAGTGTGAGGAGCAGAAAGGGTCTCGCCCCAACCTTGTTGGTGTGAAGACGTTCTCCTGGCGCTCTGCCTACATTGTTGTTTGTGTTGCTGTTTGTGTTCTCGTTTTTGTGTTGTTGTTTGTGCGTTCTTGTTTGTGTGTTGTTGTTTCTGTGGTGTTGCTGGTGTTGTTTGTTTGTTGTGGTTGTGTGTATTGTTTTGTTGTAATTGTGTGTGTGTGTCCCTGGCTGATTGAGTATTCAGTTGTTCATGTTGTTTTTTGCTTGCCATCTAGGCCTTGCCTGGCCTGATGGAGATTCCTGCCTGGAGGCCGACTTAGCACTGTCGGAGGAAAACGAGTCTCCAATTGAGGATCACTGGCCTGAGCTGCCTTCTCGCAACCCTCCTCCCCTCTCCTCGGTCACTCCGCAGCTCAGGTTGCAGCCTTCCACCTCCTCAACCTCTACCAAGCGACCCATTGATGCCTCATCCGACTCCTCGCAGGATTCTGATGGTGTGAACTGTTTGCCTACAGCTGCCAAGACTGCCAAGGGTGCTTCAGCTGTGCATGACGTACCTTCTCTGACTCACCCTGGTGTTTCTTCTTTGTATACCAACTCCTTGCCCTCGTCCAACCTTCCTGCTTTTGCCCCGAGAAATGCCTATGTCAAGCTCTCCTTCTCTGGAAACCCATCTACGCACACAAAGCTGCGTTGGTTGTCTGATGTCAACAGGGCCTTCCTGCTGCAGCATGAACTGGCTGAAGTCAAGATGGCTGCTGTCACCTCCCGGTTTGTCTTACAGACTCACCCGAGAGGCCTCGTATGTTCCCAAGCTACATCCTGAACCGTCTTCCTATTGATGTTGACCCGAAACTTGCCAAGAGATACCCTGGTGTGTACTCTGCCCGTCGTTTTTTCCAAGATGTTTCCCCCATTAGCCGTATTGTTGTTGTCTGGAGTCAACTCGATCCACCTCCAAATGAGATTTCGTTTGATTTCCTCCCCTGTCTTCCACCGTGTGAGGTGAGGAAACTTCATAATGACCAGCCTTGGTGCTACAGGTGCTGGGGAGTTGGGCATATCTCTCGGTACAGTTCTGCCAGGCCGAAGTGTGCATGGTGTGATGCCGACCATGATTCCAAGACGTGTCCTGTCAGGGGTGAACCATCACGTCCTGCTGCCTCCACCTCTGAGCCTTCACCTCCTGAGGATAAGTCTCGATGGAAGTGTCCACGATGCCTTCAGCCAGGGGTTAACATGTGGCATGGATGTACTCGACGTCAGGTCCAGGCTCGTGTCTCTACTATTGCTCCGTCTCCACCACCGCCATAACCACCTCCCCAGTCTGCTCCTCCTACCAGCCCTGCCTCACCTCCAGACCTAGTCTGTTGCTACCCTCATGGCACAATGCACGGCTCTCGAGAACCACTTTTCGGCCCTTGAAGCCAGGATTGATGGGCTGGTTGCAGCTCAGGCTGCTAATGACTCCAAGCTCTCCACCTTGGTCGAGGCTCAGCAGGCCATCATCTCAACTATCACTACCCTTACCGAAGAGATGGATACTGTTGCATCTCGCCTTGAAAAGCTTTTCGAGTCAGTCCCTTCTCCTGGTTCATCTTCTTCTCCAGGTCACTCATCTGCCCCCACTCACCGGACTTCTACCTCCAAATACAGAGTTTGCTAGTGATTGCCGGCTGGATGTCATCTCCTGGAATGTATGAGGTATCACCAGTTATGCCAAGCTAACTCAACTCAAGGCCTATATTTATCGTCATCATCCCAGTGTTATTTTTCTCCAGGAAGCATTTCCAGGATGGCCGCTCGCTGCTGGGCAAGCTCCTCCCCTCTCAGTTTATGTGCCATATGTTTATCTGGTAAGGAATGGTCTCTTGACTTACATACATAGCTCATTGCCACATCACCTTCTCCGTACCTCCACTGATCCTGACATGACCTTTCAGCTATTTGAGGTTCTACCTGAGAATGGGGTACTACAATTATGCAATGGCTATTCTGCCCAGCTAGACTCACTCTTGAGGCTCTTCCTTCTCCAACAGTGCGTGGTATGGTGTATATGGGAGATTTTTATGCTCGGCATTCTGATTTGGGTGATGGTTCTGGCTCTATTAATCGTAATGGTATTCGTCTCCTTTCATACATCCGCAAGCATCATCTGACACACTTGGACACTGGCGGTGCCACTCATTGCCGGGGAGGTACTCTGGATTACATCCTCTCATCTGGCCTGATAGCATCTCAGGTCGAGTGCTCCTATGTGCCAGACTTCTTCTCTGATCACATCGCTCTTCGCTTTCATTATTCTCAATCTGCTGGGTCAAGTGCTTCAGCCACTCATTTGCGTATTGCTGTGCCCCCTAAATATTGCCCGACTTACATCTTATTTATGGCCCATGTAATCCCTACATTTGACATATCATCAGCTAAAGAGTTGTACTCTGATCTTGTATCTGCTACTCATGACTTTTATAGGCTATACGTCTCCCAGCCACATCTCCTGCATCGCCATACTGACCACTCCTGGATGCACGTATACAGGAGGCAAAGGAGGAGGCTGAGCGTGATGGTCTATTGTTTCAAGCTAACCCAACCCCTGACCTGCTCCATCGTTATCAGATGTCTAGAGACGCTTTAGTCGCCCTGCAGGAGTGTGCTCACACTGAGTCTTGGCAGCGGTTCACGGACAGCATCAACCAGCAAACAAGTATGGTTTCTATGTGGCACCTCATCCGTCGGGTTGTTAAAAAGACACTGGCCACTGCTCGTCATCACACTGCATGGTCAGAACAATCTACCCCAGCCAGTCTACCCATCCACATACAAGATGCACTCGCTTCCCGTGCTGCTGTCCATCGGCTTCGTCTAATATCTGCTCTGTCGCAAGATGATGATGATGATGCAGAAGAGATAACTGAGGAGGAGTTGCGCCGTGCTCTCTCTCGAGGTAGAGCTTCTTCCCCTGGTGATGATGGTATTACTTATGCTATGCTGCGCCTACTTCAAAAAGTTCCTGGGAACCCTCAACTTTGACTGTACAATCTTTGTCTTCATGACGGTTGTGTACCACGAGCCTGGACCAGCAGCACAATAATACCCATCCCTAAGCCCAGCACTGCGAAGTTCAGGCCGATTTCCCTCACTTAATGTTTTTGTACGGTTATGGAGAGAATCTTACTCAATCGTCTCATGTATAGACTGCAAGATCGCCTTTCTCCATGGCTGTTTGGTTTCCTTCCCCAGCGGAGCACACACCACTGCCTAGTCGACCTGTACTCTCGCCTTTCCAGGGACAGTGTGGTGGCCTTCATTGACCTTCGAAGTGCCTTCGATGTTGCTAATAGAGACGTCATTTTGGATCAACTGGTTGACTTTGGGATAAAGGGTAATCTACTACGGTGGATTCGGGGCTACCAGAGTAACAGGACCTCCCGTGTGTTTTTCAGTGGTGCACTCAGTCCTTTGCGCAGTTTTCATCTTGGTACGCTTCAAGGGGGTGTTCTCAGCCCATTGTTATTTAATATTCTGATGCATCGGCTGCTCACTTCTCTCCCTGATATTCCTGGAACTACAATTATGTGCTATGCTGATGATATCTGTGTTCATTCTACCTCACCAAGGGATCTCCAGCGGTTTCTTGACTCCTTCTCTGTGTCCTCCTCTCACTGTGGCATTATTGCCTCCCCAGATAAAAGCAGAATATTCACCTGCCGCCTTCCTCAAGCTCGGCCAGTGTTCACAATCGGAGGGACTGTCATTCCCATGTGTTCCCAGTACCGCTACCTGGGCGCGCCAGTCAATATTTGGCCGATTTTCCCTGCCAGACCTCAAGACCATCCCTTTGTCTAGGACTTATTGGGTCGTCTCCAGCGCCGACTTACACCACTTCAATGGCTATCTAACAACTCCTCGGGCATCTCCATCCCAGTAGCCAGAACCATCTGTATTGCTTTTATCCGTTCAGTTGTTGATTACCTCTCCCCTGCTTTGTTTCAACTTCCTAGGGCTACTCTGGAAACTTTAGAAACATTTTAGAATAGAGCAGTGAGAATAATTCTCGGCTGTCCAATGTCGACCAGGATAGTGAACATGCAGCGTGAGTTGCGTCTTCCCTCTTTAGTCGAGAGAATTTATTCTAATGTTACTTGCTTCACTGTCAAGTTCCTCCATTTCCCACATCTTTCACCCCATTACTCTCAGTTAGTCAGGACTTCTCTTAGACCAAACTCCCCTGTCCCTCCCATACTGCCTGCTGGACGTACTCTTATAAGGTCTGTTTCCTCTATGCTCCGTAGTCCTAATATAGATATAATGGTTGCAGACGTCCCCCCAGGGCCCCCTTCATGGATGCTACCAACACCTGATGTGAGCTTCACACCTACTTCTAAGTCGGAACTACCTTCTCTACAGCGGCAGTTGGCTCTGGAACACATAGAAAAAGTGACGTCCTCCATCACAGATCCATACTGTTTCTACAAGTGGATGGTACAGCAGGTTATGTCGTTTTCTCGCCTGACCTGGAGTCACCTCCAGGGAGCTGGGTTGGCCGTTGTCTCTGTAACCACTCTAGCTCAACATTGTGTGAACTGTATGCCATTCTGGATGCTGTTAGTCTTGTTTCTCAACGTGGAGTGAATGCTGCCATTTTTTGTGACTCCAAACCTGCCCTTCATTCTCACTCTAGTGTTCAGCCCACACACTATACTGTTATTCAGCAGATTTTAGTGTTTTTGTCCTTATTGCGTCATCGTAACTTGACTGTCAAATTGTTATGGGTGCCATCCCATGTAGGTTTACGTCACAATGATACAGTTGACAGACTCGCAAAGGAAGCCTGCCATCTGCCTCCTTGTGGTGTTAGACGTCCTCTCTCCCTAACATGTTACCTCTCTAAAGTCCGCTCCGCCGCTCTCCTCCCTGTATGGCGATGCAGGGATGCATCTTCATCACACATTACGAGTCTGTCTGCCGTCACAAATATTCCTACCGTCGTCGAGGTCTCATGGTTCGGAGGCACATTTTAGTCTCTGCTCGTTTGAGGCTTGGCTACCGGCCACCATGGCAGGTTGCTGGAATGCAGGGTGAGCCTCCCTTCACTGAGTGTCGCTTGTGTCGAGCGCCCCGTGCTGACACTATAGATCACTATTGCCTGGCCTGCCCCACTGTCCGACTCTTGCTGCCCCAGGGCCTGCCACTTGATGTGGTTTTTCGACACCTGCTGAACCATCAGGTTCTGGAGGAACTTTTGGTATGCCACCTTCGTTCTGGTGGATTTAAGTAGGTCATAATGTAAATATTTGTCTGTATGCTTGTGCTTCATTCTGTTATGTTTTCGTGATGTGTGTGTGTGTGTGTGTGTGTGTGTGTGTGTAGAAATTGGATTCCCATGAGTCCCGCCTACCCTTTTGTATTGTTGTCTGCCTGTTGACTGACGCAACGGCTCAATGAATAAAAAAAAAAAAAAAAAAAAAAAAAAAAAAAAAAAAAAAAAAAAAAAAAAAGGAGCAGAAAGCTTCGAATCGCTTGGTATTGCTCATTTCCCCACCCAGTACACCTACAGAGGCTGAGTTCGGATGCAGAGTGTGTGTGGTCACCTGTGCCTGATGTTTGTCTCTGGTCAGAAATTACGTATCACGAGTGTACGTGGTCGCGAATTTATGAGCTCGAGTGTACGTACAGTTGCCCACAGATGAACCTGGGACAGCGGTGTTGAGGAGCAGAGGCCAGGCTATTAATACACCTGCATGGCCAGAGAGACGGGCTGCCACATTTGTGGGTGGTAGTATGATGAATGAATGAATGGAGTTGTCAGATACTCATTTTACTATGATCAGTCAATTGTTTCTCGGTATTTGTGTCTGTATTAAAATACTAGGGCAAGAGTATTTTTCTCTATCCAATGCAGTAATTACAGTTAAAGGTTAAAATCAACCGACATGAGATTTGAAGCATTATAAAATATCTTATTATAGAATAATCCCGGCTCTCATGTGTTGCCAGATGATGGATAACACTCTAACCAACAAATTAATGCAGATTAATTAAATAGAACGTAGATTGTCATAATCATTATACTTACATGTGTTAGCCTTAAGTATATAAATTGCTTGGGAAGTGTAATGCTTGTTGTCATTCAATTATGTTCAGCCATTCCTTCCCTCCTCTCTCTCTTTATCTCTCCTTCCCGTAATCTGATCTGTTAGTGGTTTACTTGTGGTGTTCATGGGCCGATTCCACAGTCGTCAATATTTGTTGGCTAGCCAACAAGCAAGCGAAAACCTTTGGTAACGTGTCCGATTCCACAGTCGTTTTTCGGGACCCAGATTGTTAGGGCTCCAACCAAAATCATAAGTATTATTGGAACTTTGGTGATGGATCTTTGGTGAAGGGTATACTTGCCCAACCGAGCTAACTAATTATATATTATTGAAAATATTTATATTATTTGCATACCAAATGATTATTTTTCATTGTATAATGCATGTCCATTGTTTTCTATAGAAGGCATCCAGAAACAAGGAAAAAGAGCAAGATTGTATTATTTTTACGATAATCCTGCTGATCGCAGTAAATTCAAGTCTGTCGTCTGCTGCGCTTTAACCAGTGTTGCCAAGTATGGGAAAGTTTCCCTAGACATGAAGAATTAGAGGTAGCAATGGGGAAATTAAATTAAGATTATTGAAAAATAAATGGAGAAATTTCTACAAGACGAAATGTACGACTATCTTCAAGAGTAAACCGGAAATTTTTGAGGTAAAAAGGGAAAATCTGATGTTGAAGTTGGGGAAATTTCGTCAAGCAGACCTGGCAACACTGGCTTCAACTCGGCTAAAAGCATCACAGCACTTCATTATTTTACATCTATTGTTCTTCCCACACGTTACTCCAAATTCATTATAGATAAGCCTGTGAAACATTTATTATGGTATAACCTTATGCAAGTACTTAGAACTGAGTAGAGGGAACAAATTATAACTCAAATTTACACTAGTGTAGAGACGTCCAAGAACAACAGTTTGTATGATCTTTTTAATCATATTACCCGCTATGACAGCAGACAAATGTATTATTAAAACATTATTTATGTATTTGAAATATATTTAACATCAGTATTTCTCAATTTTTATGTTATTTAGTGAAAATTAACTGCTGATAAGTTAGAGCAGCAGGAGCCTTGTCACGAGGAGAAATTGTGGTCGTCAACTCGTCATGTGTTCTCTCTTCCAAGTTTCTTCTGCTCAAAGGTGACAGTTCATATTTAGGTGCGAGTTTGTTATAGTTCTATGGCCAATATCCACCATTCAGGTGTACCAACCCTTCCGGGGATTTGTTTGCGCGGCCACCAAGTTTGTTGGCTCGCAAACCAAAGATCAGACGACTGTGGAATCGGAAAGGCTTATTTGTAAAGGTTCTCACCATGTTCGGGATGGTATTTGTTCGGGCTGTAACAAATCGACTATGGAATCGGCCCTATGTGTTCGAACAAACCCCGCCAAACAGTCACACGTATTACAAGATATAATACTTCTACATATACCGGTAATGCTTTACAAACGTGAGATCATGACAAAATTATAAAGTTCCCTATTTGCACCTTTCCCTCATTATATTTAGTAATGTAATATGAATACCAAACTTTCAATCATTTGGTTTCGTGGAATGATTTAATCTTTATGGGCAACCTATTCTGTCTTATAACCTGCAACGAGATGCATGTGATTAGATTATTCGAATGATGTGCCAAAATATATAGCATAGTCGAGCTTTGGCTGGTCACAAGTGGTTAATATTAAGCTATACCTTTCAAGGATTTTTTGGTAAGTTGAAAGTGGTATTAAGGTTGAATGACTTTATGGCAAGTTGGTGTGTGGTGTTGCCATTTTACTTCACTAACATTTATTGTAATAAGCAAAGCGACAATCAAGGTTCACACGCCAGGCGGCAGAAGCCTGCAGGATGAATAGACAGTAAGACACATTCATCTTGAGAGTATGAATTGTCGGCAGGCGAGAGAGTGGGATGTCAATTTTATAGCATGTGACCAAAAAGTTTCCAAAATAACAGTGTCTTTGTGGCTGAAACGTTGGTAAGACGATGGTAACCTAAAAAAAACGGCCTAGAGGACGACCCCCGAGAAGAACCCGATTGAGAATATCAGGGGCAATATGGTCAATATATGGGAGCCAGAATATGAAAGGAGAAGGCAACAACTAAGACATCATATTGACAGGGTATGGGATGTGCTAAAGGAAAGGCCTGAGTTAGTGTGTAACTACTAACAAGCACTAACAATGTAGGAATGGGAAATATTTCACTTGTTAAATGTGATATTCATTACAGTGTTTCATACCGATATTTCAAGCTGTTTATCTATTGGTATACAAATAAAATGTTTTCTTTACATACTATATATATATATATTTATATATACGAGGCCCAAACCAAGTCGCTGATGGATGGGGTGTTGTCGCTTGGTCTGTCCGGAGCTGTACATATGTGTGTGTGTGTGTAATAAACGTACATATGTGTGTGTGTGTGTGTGTGTGTGTGTATGTGTTGTATCATAACATCCTACATGTGACGTCGCCATCTCTCTCTCTAATCCGTTTGAGCTTCTGTTTGAGCTGTACATTTGGCGCGCGATTTTAGTAGCTCGAACGGAAAATTTCCGTTCGACCTATTCTTTATGGTTTTAAACGATAAATAGAATATTTGGAATTTTAAAGTAATTTTTACGTCAAAAAACGTTATGTTACGTCATAAAAAATCCTTTGTCGGTGGTGCTGATTCAGAATATATATATAATTTTGGGAGTGTAACCGTTTTTTTAGCGGATTTATAGTACATGACATAATTTTTACGTCGAGTTACGTTATGTTACGTTATACCAAAACCTTCGCCTGGTGATGGTGATTCAGAATATATATATGGATTTTGTATGTAGGTGTAACCGTTTTCGAGTTATAAGCGGACAAACAGACGGTTTGCCATATATATATATATATATATATATATATATATATATATATATATATATACATAAAGCCAAGATTCTGTCTGCTTGTGTGTGTGTGTGTGTGTGTCCGCGATGCACGCCTAAACCGTCCAACTTTGTGTCCTCAAAATTTGCATGTAGGTGAGTCTTGATCCCCTTCAGGTTTAGGGGGGGTCATACAACGAAACCACATATAACGAAACGTGGAAGCGAAATAATAATAAATTACAGGGGAAAAATCTACTGAATCACCATACCACATTTCAGCCTTCTGCAAAAACACGGTCATTTTTAAAGTTTCATTTAGGTAAATTTTTTCTTACAGAATTGTAGAGCTTGATTTTACACACCAGAATCTGTAAACTAAAGTTTCCTAGGTCCACTGGTTTGCGTACAGCAGCGCCATGAGTAATAAAGTAGTTACCCCTAAAACCCCCCTAAAAATGAGAACACGTGTTCTATTATTAAATTATGTTCACGATTTCTTTTACTTTTGTCAAATTGATTTTCATTATTGCCATATTTATTTTCACATACAACGAAACCACAAATAACGACACGTGGAAGCGAAATAATAATATAGATAAGAAAATACATGGGGTGGGGGGGGGGGGGGAAGCAAAATAGTGTCGGATACTGGTCCAGAAATCAACAGCTCATGAACATATTTTAGGCTACAGCACGGATATTATTCGATTTGTTTATGCCTTATCTCAGTAAGTATATTGTCGTTCACGATTTATTTTACCTATATTATTACATTTTATCCATTTTTATGATTGATTTCTACCATATTGGTATAATATTTTGGTAAATATTGAATGAATTACCGTTATTGCATACCGTTTTTCTACCTTCATTACCCACTTATTTAGACCATTCTAAGACTATTTTCTTCTATGGCATTTCCTCCGCAAATGCCCCATTTCCAAGATAGGGCATATTCAAATGGGGCATTTTGAAATTAGCCTGACCTTACCTGACCTTACCTAACCTAACCTAGACCACATCAGACTACCGAGACCTAACCTGGGCAAACTACCGGGACCTAACCTGGGCAAACTACCAGGAAAACGGTAATTCTTTCAATAATTACCAATATTTTTGTACATTATTTTCTTGAGCTCTTGATTCCTGCTCCAGTATCAAACACCATTGTCATATTGATTCTCATTATTGTCCTATAGAGTTTCACTTTTGTCAAATTGATTTTCATTATTGCCATATTTATTTTCAGATTGGTAGAATATTTTTGTAATCCAGTATCAAACACCATTGTCATATTGATTCTCAGTATTGTCCTATAGAGTTTCAGTTTTGTCAAATTGATTTTCATTATTGCCATATTTATTTTCTGATTGGTAGAATATTTTTGTAACTTATTTTCTTGACGTCTTGATTCCTGCTACGGTATCAAACACCATTGTCATATTGAATCTCAGTATTGTCCTATTGAGTTTCAGTTTTGTCTAATTGATTTTCATTATTGCCAAGATAGGGCATATTCAAATGGGGCATTTTGAAATTAGCCTGACCTTACCTTACCTGACCTTACCTAGACCGCATCAGACTACCGGGACCTAACCTGGGCAAACTACCGGGAAAACGGTAATTCTTTCAATAAATACCAATATTTTGTACAATATTTTCTTGAGCTCTTGATTCCTGCTCCAGTATCAAACACCATTGTCATATTGATTCTCATTATTGTCCTATAGAGTTTCACTTTTGTCAAATTGATTTTCATTATTGCCATATTTATTGTCGTCAACCGGAGTCGTGAAAAATGTCGTTTACCAGGAGGCACTTCAATAAAATGCTTAGTGACGCAATTAATAGAAAAAGAAGGAAATATTATTAATTATGCTAATATTAGAATGATGGAGTTATTGAATGAGGGAGAAAGATTGATATAATAAACATTTAAAAACGACTAATACCTCCAATTATTCACCCACCCACCTCTATTACTATTCATCCATCCATCCATTTATTTTATCTAACCACTAAACCATCCCTCCCTCTCCCCCTTCCTTCCCTCCTTCCCTTCCTTCTATCCACCCACCACCCGATCTGCTCCAAACCGCCCGAAGGGCGGTGGAAGGGCGGCCGCAGGCCGCCAGCCCTCCGCAGGAGCTAGCGGCTCCTAGCCGCCCGAAGGGCGGCGGAGTAGCTAGTATATATATATATATATTGGTGTAGCCAGGAAGTAGGTTTTCTTTCAAACAGACGATGTTGAAGGCTATGGCACATTCTGCATTATTTATTTTCTTCTCGGTGTTTTCTACTCTGCGTATTATATTCCGGGGGTGTTCAGGAAGGTTGCTCAGTAGTTTTCCGTAGTGCGACGTTTCGGATTTTACTAGATCCACGGTCGAGTTAGTACTAACTAGACCGTGACTAGATCCATCTTCAGGCTGTATCTGGTTTCAGCTTGGTGCACGGGCTGTTTTTAAGCCGTCTTGGCGCATATATATATATATATATATATATATATATATATATATATATATATATATATATATATATATATATATATATATATATATATATATATATATATATATATATGTATATATATATATATATATATATATATATATATATATATATATATATATATATATATATATATATATATATATATATATATATATATATATATATATATATATATATATATATATATATATATATATATATATATATATATATGCCAAGACGGCTTAAAAACAGCCCGTGCACCAAGCTGAAACAAGATACAGCCTGAAGATGGATCTAGTCACGGTCTAGTTAGTACTAACTCGACCGTGGATCTAGTAAAATCCGAAACGTCGCACTACGGAAAACTATATATATATATATATATATATATATATATATATATATATATATATATATATATATATATATAGCCCTGGAGTATAAAAGAAAGGAGGGGGTGAGGTGAGGTGAGATTAAGGAGTGTCAGGTGCAATGTAGGCCACTATATATATATATATATATATATATATATATATATATATATATATATATATATATATATATATAGTGGCCTACATTGCACCTGACACTCCTTAATCTCACCTCACCTCACCCCCTCCTTTCTTTTATACTCCAGGGCTATACTGGCTGAGTATCTACACCACTTCATAAACCCTTCTCTATGATTATGAACATTTTTTGTACAAATGTATGCTGCTTCCAATGCTTTCCTCATTTTCTTATCCAAACCACTATGAATGATTGATGAATCCTCCCATCTGGGTAAATTGTTACATTCTTCAATATGCAGTACCAATGAGACCAATAACAATAAGTATGTAATATAAAGGTATTCACATTTGCTTCATTTAATAAAGAGCATTCTGGTTCATGATTCTTATTCAATTATTGTGTAAGTATTTTTCAGCGTTTAGTGCTTGATGATAACCATTAAATATTATACGAAAATGTACCGTATACAATAATATTACCTCGGTTGTTTTTGTGTTACATCATAATATGAAAAACTTAATCTTACATTTAATTATGTTAATAATTGACACGAATGTCGGTATATAAATAATTGATAACCGGGTGTATTTTCGTACTTTTATTAAAGCTTCCACACATTTTTCACCTGCCCAAGAATAATTTTTCACCTCTCTTGTATAGGCACCCCCCCTACCCTCCTCAAATCCCTCCTTACTTCTCCCTCCCACCAGTGAATGGTTCGAGCGAGCAGAGCTCACAACTAGTGTTTTGGGGTTATCTCGGCCAACGTTGACAACGCTGAGTGGGCCTCACGGGAGTGTGACCAGCTATACATGTAAGAGAAAACAGACAGTTTGACTTTATCGTGGTGGGAAGAGTAAAAATGAATATATATATATATATATATATATATATATATATATATATATATGATTTTGGCCATTGATACTTTTGTATAATGCTGATGTGGTTAAGTATCTCTGATAAATCCAAAAACATGAATTTTGTTAAAGTTACGGATAATATGGTGTGTGTGGGGCGGAGGGAGGGTGAGTGGCTGATATTCGTAACGACTCACCTCCACTTTATCTCTCTCTCCAAGTTTTGCTCGATTCCCAGGTCAGTTGAATTATTGGAGAAATTTCTGAGCTACCTATATCCCTGTTCACCAGAAATAGCGTAAAGTATAAACCCGGCTGTAAAATCAAACCCTCGCTGTCTGGAACGGAGTGATTACAAGACCAATTAGCCATAAGAAAAAAACAAATATTAATATTATTAATTCTCTAAGTTGTAAATAGCCATTGGTTGCCAATGAAGAATAAATCATTCCACGACACCAAGTGATTCATATTACATTTCTAAATAGGCTACACTGAGAGAAGGTGCTAATAGGAAACTCTTTATGTCATGATCTCACGTTTGTAAAGCGGTACCGGTATATGTAGAAGTATTATATCTTGTAATACGTGTGACTGTTTGGCGGGGTTTGTTCGAACACATGAACACCACAGGTAAACCACTAACAGATCAGATTACGGGAAGGAGAGATAGAGAGAGAGAGGAGGGAAGGAATGGCTGAAAATAATTGAATGACAACAAGCATTACACTTCCCAAGCAATTTATATACTTAAGGCTAACACATGTAAGTAAAATGATTATGACAATCTACGTTCTATTTAATCTGCATTATTTTGTTGGTTAGAGTGTGATCCATCATCTGGCAACACATGAGAGCCGGGATTATTCTATAATAAGATATTTTATAATGCTTCAAATCTCATGTCGGTTGATTTTATAAACCTTTAACTGTAATTACTGCATTGGATAGAGAAAAATACTCTTGCCCTAGTATTTTAATACAGACACAAATACCGAGAAAATTGACTGACCATAGTAAAATGAGTATCTGACAACTCCATTCATTCATTCATCTTACTACCACCCACAAATGCAGCAGCCCATCTCTCTGGCCATGCTGGTGCATTAACCCCTCCGGGACGGGCCAAGAATGGAAATACGCTCTGTGGTTCTGGGCGCAATACTAACTTTTACCCTGCCTGTCCGGGTATTTCCCGGAAAATCACTCTACTTCTCTTACTCCCTACGTCTAAACTACAATACTGAACAACTTAAATTTGATTGTGTACTCACCATCAACTCCTCCTCTTTCCATTAAAACCAACCCCAGCTCTCTAGGACACTCCATTGCCGAGAAATCAAGTGAGGAATGGAGGTAACTTTTCCCGTGAGAGCGAGGCTGCGTTCGCTTTGTGAGCGTGGCTGTGACGCAATCTAGCTGGTTGCACCCGCGGAGTGGAGGTTACAAGAGAGGGTGCGCCCGGCAGCGCTGTAGGATGCACCGAATCGAACGAGCCTGTATTTTCTTCACTACGCTCAGCCATTGTCACGGTCAAGCACACACTGATTGAATGTGGGGATGAAAAGGTCTGGTGGTGAAGTATAGCCAGATCAAAAAAAATCCCGACAAATTTGGCGTTTTTCCCCATAAATTACCAAAAGCGGGATTTCCCGCTGCCCAGACTCTGTCGACAGAGCGGGATTTCCCGCTGCCCGGCCTCTGTCGACCGAGCGGGAAATCCCGCTGCCCGGACTCTGGGGGTTAACAGCCTGGCCTCTGCTCCTCAACACCGCTGTCCCAGGTTCATCTGTGGGCAACCGTACATTTTGTAATGTAAAGGAAGAATTAATCTGTCCTTCCATCAGATCGTAACCAGATAACCTACTGTGAAAGTTTGCAAATACTGTATTTATTATGAATTTTTTTACTATTATGTAATTTTATACAGCTCCTTGTAGGCTTGTAAATAACTGTTTTTGTTCTACTGTTTGTGTAACTAGCTACTGTATATTTACTGTAATTTTTCTATCACTCTCCTGTATTAAATGATAAAATTCTGAAGTAATTCATGTGGACTTAGGTGTACACGCTAGGGAATGGGTGAGTCCCTTGGCAGCACTTAAGGTGGCATCAGAGGTGGTATCTTCACCTGACCTTACCAGACACTTGGAGTGGCGCATCATGCCCCTTGTCAACCCTGATGGATACCTTACCTCCTGGACTACTGTACGTGAGTTTACCTAACTGAACTATACTTCCCCTTAATGATAGCTTATATTGGGCATGGGTAGGCTCTGTTCCACATAACATCAGAATAGCTTCTAGTGGGTTGAGGTTAAGTTCTAATTCATCTGTCATCAATCTATGAGTCCTTCAGATAGCTTCCAATTGGTGTGGGTATGTTTTCGTTCACCTCAGAAAATTTCGCTGGTGCTGACACACCAACATTCACTTCCATAATAATTATTATTTTACCCCACCAACAAACTGTCTCCTCACCGAGAGTAAAATTACCATGTCTTACTCTTTAGATCCAAAGTCAAACTACAATAATTTCTCAATATAATTTTCAGGAAAATATAATTTATCTGCTCTAAATTCAACACAACAAAAGCTAATCTGTAACTGTAACCTCTCGTGACAATGCAATTTTCAGGATAATATATTTGATCTACTGTAAATTCTACCCCAAAAAAAGCAACTCTGTAACTGAAACCTCTCGTGGCAATCTCCCAATGTGAAAATAGTACTTGCCACCAACAACCATGCCACAATACACCATTTCACACAACAGTTCAGATGGAAATAAAAGTCATTTCACATATAGTTTAGACAACTTATTCCCTGCTTTGACATTCCCTTGTAAAGAAGAGTGTTGTGGCCTTGTCATTCAGCATGTGGTTTGTCTCTAGGATCTTTGTTACAGTTGTGAACATTTGTAATCATCCACATTGGGGTGACTCATGTAAGCGTTTGACAGCTTCACTCGGTTCGTTAGCTAAGATTCCCTCCACTAAATTGGTTAAAAACCATCTTCAAATTCACTGAAAGCAGCTACCCACTATTCAAAACAAAAACACCGTATGGGAACGTGAAAACAATAATCACTCTTTGTTTGAACTATCCATATGTGTATTGAAATTTATGTCCACGACTGTATGTCAAATGGGTATGTGACGATGCCCCATCCAGTATGTGGTATTAATTACCTCCTCTTCCCCATCAGGAACGACTGTGGAGGAAGAATCGAGCTGTCCGGGATGGTGTCAAATGCGTGGGCGTCGACATCAACAGAAACTTTGGATATCACTGGAGAAGTGAGTGTTTAGGAGCACACTTAATTTGCAGGTGCTTTCACTATTAACGAGCACAGAGTTCGGTGGGTTTGGTGAAATGCAGCAGCACTGTGTTTGTTTAAATACCGTCCTTATGGTGGATATTGTAGCAGGAGGGAGTTCTGTCCATTCATTTACTATCATTAATACGAGTAAACAAACACAGTGGTGCCACATTTCCCCAAACTCACCAGACGCTATGCTCGTTACTAATGGAGGCAACTGTACCTATATATGCATCTATCAATCTAATCAGTCACATAGTCAGTCAATCAACCTATGTATCAGTTTCCTTCTGTGTATCTGCTTTTTAATCTGTATATATCCTCTCTATCTAGCCATGACAGAAAAATTACCGTGCATTACTACACCTAATATTGACTTTAAAAAAAATATTAGTTACAAAAGGTTAGACGGTTTACACTTTTTCCTTGGTGTAGATTAGAATAATTGGTTGGGTGTGGATTATTCAGTTGCTTTTGCCAATTAGCATACTTTCCATCAGAACCAAGGTAGTGAAAAAAATTATATATTCTGTACTCCTTATGACAGAACTGATAGAAATGGATTGTGGAAGGTTTTGCAGCTGTGCGGGCTTGGGGGGGGGAGCGATTATTGAAAAGGGTAATAAGTTTCTATAGATGTGAACAGTACAGAGTGTGTTAGAGCGGAAACCAACGTCAGTGAATGGTTCCCAGTTAAGGTGGGACTCCGTCAAGATTGTATGATGTCACCAAGGTTGTTTAATATTTATATGGACGGTGTGTTAAATGAAGTGAATGCCAGGGTGTTAGTCTGAGCGATGGTTAAGTAGAACCTGGCACTAAAACATATATAAGATTTTATGACTGATCTTGTATATTTGTGAGGTTCTGAGTCGAATTCCGATGGATTCCAGACGGAAAATGTTGAGCATTTTTCAGTATCCAAGATGGCTGCCAACCACAGTGAGAAATAAAACAATTTTCAAAATATTAATAATAATATTTTGTAACATCATACCAGATCATTCTTATTTTACAACTTTTATGTAGATATGGTCGCAATAGACAAGAAATACATATTCACTAACACACACACACACACACACACATCAGCATTATAATATATATATATATATATATATATATATATATATATATATATATATATATATATATATATATATATATATATATATATATATTATGGCTCATTAGTGTGCTAGAGTACTCTCATCCTTTTCATTTGGGTGCTTCCCAAAACTCTAGATTGTATAAAAAAATAGCCCATAAAATTTCCCAGGTATTGGTACTAGCAGATAGTCTGTTTAAAGGACTAGTCTGGATATAATAGCAATAGTTATAATAATATTAGGTGGAATAATTATGTTCCCGTCAAAATGTTTGTTTGTTTTTTATGGATTTTGGTTAATTCGGGTGCTTCAAAAACTTTAGATTATACCAAAACATAGCCCATGAAATTCCCCATCTATTGGTACTAGCAGATAGTCTCTTAAATGGCTCACTCTGGAAATAATAGCAATAATTATACTAATAGTAGGTATCATAATTCTGTTTCAGTCAAAATTTTGGTTTGTTTTTTGATGTTTTTGGTTGACTCGAATGCTGTAGACTAATTCTGATTATGTCAAAAATTAGCCAATAAAATTCCGCATATATTGATACTAGCAGATAGTCTCTTTAGTAGCTCAGTTAGCGGAAAATCGCACTAACGTCGATTCCAAATTTTCCATCTGGACTAAGTTAAAAAAAAAAAAAAAATAGTTTTTGGATAATTTTGGACTATTTTTCCCGCGTGGAGATAGTGTTTTGGCGGGATGTTTAGTTGTGATTGGGCAAGGAACCTGTGTGTAAAGTTGGTCATGTATGGCAAGCGATGGATGGTGTGCAGGCATAAAAAAAAAATATATATATATTATTGTTATTAGTAATATCTATCTATCAATTATATATTCTAATATATTTATTAATAATAATAATTATTATTATTATTATTTTTATTATTATTATTATTAGTATTATTATTATTATTATAATTATTATTAATCTTATTATTATATATTGATTAATCATTATTATTATTATTATTATTATTATTATTATTATTATTATTATTATTATTATTAAAATTATTATTATTACTATTATATATTCATTAATTATAATTCTGTCTGTTAACTCCTTATATCAGCTCTCACGATGATTTGACTATGCATATAAAACATATGAAATATATGAGATATACATATTAAATATGTTATATAACAAATATACGCATCTACATCTCTGGTGCTCACAATTATTCAGGAGAAAAAAGAAGAACAGTTGAAGAGACATACCATTGCCAATGTTTTTCTTCACTACGCATGAGTCCATAGTACCCTCCGTGTAGTAAAGTAGTTCCCAACTATTTCTTAATGTTATTAAAAATACTCAACATTTCGTAAGTGGCCTCCAACTGATTAGAATAAGCTGTAGTTGATTGACAATTACATGAAAAAAAAAATCTTATATCTTTCAAAGTTAGGAAAAAAATATTATGCATAAGACTGCGCTCGGACTATGTTGGAGAGAGGACTGAGTTTGGTGGACATCGGAGGTAGAGAGTTGTACCTAAACTAATTACTGATTGCTGATGATACAGCGTTAGTGACAGAGTCAGAAAAGAAACTAAGTATGTTAGTGCAGGAGTCTGGACGCGTGTGCAGTAGGAGGAAACTGAGAGTGAACGTGGCAAAGAGCAAAGTAATGAGATGTAGGAGGGGAGCAGAGGGTGGAAAGATAAATATAATGCTAAATAGTGAAATATTGGAGGAGGTGGAGTGCTTTAAAAATTTGGGCCCAGAAAGAGTAATGTAAACGAACAAATAATGATTTTAACATGTATAATATTACCATCACCAAATAAGTACAATATTTGCAATTAAACAAAACAGCAATATGAATGACGTTAACGTTAACAGACACAAAATGACACCAATTAGAACACCAAATAATAGAACACAATTATCAGAGTTAAACAAAATAGAGGATATCAGTTAAAGCTTATCAGGGCTAAAGCAGAGATAGTATGCAATGACGGAGTGAGAGTCTCTATCTTCACTGAGTTCTGTCACTCATTTCACTTGTTGGATTTATTGGCTATCAACCAGTGGCATATAGCCAAAGGTCATTAAGCCAATGGTTCCATTTTATTATATCAATCTATATAAGGTCATAAAGTTTAGTCTCCCTCAGAAAACTCATCAGTTTGTTTATAATATTCTTATCATCTGATAGAATATTTTCGATGGTTAGAGCTAATTTTTTAAGTCGAAAAAATTGTTTAATTTTACTTCTTTGATTTTTATATTCTGTACAAAAATTTAATAAATGATTTATAGACATAGTTGTGTTGCATGAAGTGCATTGAGGGGGAAAATTTCTGTTTATGTAAGGTTCAAGGTGGGTTAGTCTCGTGGAGTTAACCTTGAGTCGAGCCAACACCACCTCGTTCCTGCGACTACGCCATGATGACGTAGCCCAGGGTTCTATGACTATTTTAACTTTATTTCTGATGTCTAATCTGGTCCACTGCCTTTGCCACAGGAGATGAATTCGAGATTTAATGAGTGAAACAAAACACCTGAGATCCGTACGGACTATGCAAAGGTCCAGATGAACAGTTGACCCGGCTAGTATATCAGCCTGTTCATTGCCATAAATACCATAATGTGAAGGTACCCATATTAGCTTGATTGATTTATTGGCACAAAACAGCTTACTAATGATGTTACCTTGTATTTCGTTGTTAGTTGTATTTAAGGATTTAATAGCTTTAAGTGAACTTAATGAATCAGTAAAAATAACTATCCTATCGTGGGTCGTCGATAGGGCAAAATCCAAAGCTTTATTAATAGCAAAAAGTTCAGCAAGAAAAATAGATGTATGAATCGGCAGTCTAAATCTTAACTCGCATTCAGTCGACCACACACCTGCACCCACACATTCATCCATCTTGGAACCGTCGGTATACAGATGGAAATATGAAAGATGTTGAACAATTATCTCACGAAACCTCTGGTGTACCTTCACCTCCGGCACCCGGGATTTAACCCCTGGTAACCAGGAATCCACTATAGTGAAGGGGGATGTTACCCAGGGTGCAATGTTTACTTAAACCGGGGAATCGATTGTTGATAATTCTATACCGACACACTCTACGAGGTCGTGGAGTCTTGCTCTGAGGGACCTCACGCCAGTGCCCTCCGGGGCCATGCGACGCCCAGGCAGATAACTCAGCCCTTCCAGAGGCCTATCGCCATGGCCCCCCGGCTGCAAATGCCTCACCAAGGCATTACCGGGAGGATGACTCGTCTCCCCGGGTACCTGAACTTGGGGCCTGGTTCCCCTTGGTCTCACGCCTTGCCCCCTGGGGCGCAGGGGTTCCTGGACGAATGACTCGGTCCCTCTGCCAGGGGCCTAGCACCATGGCCCCCCGTGTGCAGTTGCTGAAGCAAGGCATTCCCGGGAAGATGACTCGGCACCCTGGATTTCTTAGTACTGTATACTAGAAGTTGTTGGTCTCGTCTTAGACGGAGGGAAGGCACTTGTGACTCCACCTCTAGACGCTCGATTCGAGTGCACCGTAGGGCTCCAAGACACACACACAAACATGCATTCTGCACAACATCCAAACCTTTCAACACAGACTCAGATGCCAAACCATACACTATTGACACAAAATCTACTCTTGATCTAATCAGGGCTTTATATATCATTAGCAATTACTTCCTATCTGCTCCCCATTCAGTACCAGAAATGCACTTCAGCAAATTAAGTGCTTTTAAACATCTAGTTTTTAACTGACTGACATGGACTCGCCATGTCAGTCGACTGTCAAAATGCAGTCCAAGAAATTTAGTAGAATTATTAATAGGTATGGGGTTGTCACCCATAGTCTGCCGGACGTCTGAGGCTTCTTCCTATGAGTGAAAATCACCCCTACACTCTTTCTTCTTGAAAACTTAAAACCCCACTGGAGGCCCCAATTGTGAATCAAATCCAATGTCAATTGGATCCGAGCTGCCAAAAACTCTGCATTGGCGAGGGCATTAACAATGTCTCTAGGTTCATTATAATTGATGTTATTAAAAGAGATGTTGGTAATTTTATTGGAGATTTTTTTTCTTATTTAATTTTCTTACAGTAGACCAGACTTGGGAAATTGATGTTCCACTGTTGATACTAGAGACAAAGCATCGCCAGGAGTCTCGTTTGGCTTGTCTGATGGTTCGACGAGCCCTAGCTCTCGCAAGTATACTTGCGAAAGTTCTCATCACTAATGTGATTTTTTAAAAGCCTGTAGGCTCTATTCCTCTCACACAGTACCCTGCGACAATCTCGCGTCCACCATGGAACTCAATGCATTGCGCTATCTATCGAAGTCTTAGGAATTGTTGCCATTGCGGCTCTGATGATATTATCTTGAATATTATTTACTTTATCATCAATGGTTTCTCCAACAATTTCAATATTAACATCCTTTGTGAATGACACCCAGTCTGCCTTTTTTACGTTAAATTTAGATGCTGAAGGCTCTTTAATAGTGTCGCTTTTAAATTTAATCAAAATAGGAAAATTGCAAGAGGCTGCAATTGATGGGGAGACCAGAGATAGGTCAAGGACGCTCAGAAGAACCAAATTGGAATCACCAATTAGCCTAGCCATCTGTTCCTTCTTTCTATCATCCTGCAGGGAACCCCATAACGTATGATGAGCATTAAAATCTCCTACAATTAATTTTCTACAGGGCAGACTGTCCTGTAGATCAAAAACATCATCATAAGTTACTGTGTCAGGAGGACAGTAGACAGAACAGATAGTCAGGTAGGTGCCACCGAATTTTACTCTGCAAGCGACACTTTCCAGAGGAAAATTACAGGGCACATCAGTGAAAGGGAGGTTATGGCGGATGTAGATTGCCACTCCACCTTCACCCCTCCCCCCACGGTCCCTCCAAATTAATTAACCAGTAGTTCCGAAGCTGAACAACCTCGTCTTCGACTTGGTCGTTCAGATGAGTTTCATGAAGGGCAATAATATCGGCAGCATAAGGACAAGCCAAAAGTTTGAGTTCATTTAATCTAGCTCTAAGACTTCGACAGTTCCATTGGAGTATGGTTAGCGCGAAGATTATCGCTGTTTATGGGGTTTCTTGGAGCCTTGTTCGTCTGGCCGAACCTTTTTGTGCTGGGAGGGAAGACCCTCTTCCTCCTCTGCACTTCCCGGGGACCTCCCGCGGGCAGGTTTCGCGACGGTAGTCTCCATCGCCTGTTCCTCTCCATGAGGTACAGAGCCAGTCCTCGAACGGCTCGTCTCGCGACGAACCGGACGACTCCCGGATGTAGGCTTCATGGGAGTCACCTGAGCGAGAACATGAGATTTTGAAGCTGATACGGTATCATCAGCTTTCTACTAGCAGCGTTAATTTACTTACAGTATCCTTCAAGTCTTTAATTTCATTATCTTTAGCTTGGATAGCCACGTTAACATTTGTTGTAGTTACAGGAGCAGTGGTGCCAGTCATAGCTGCAGCATTGGAAACTGTGGGAGTTTGGTTAACCCCCTCCACCTTCCTCTTTGCCTCACCATAACTGACATCATGAGCCCTCATGTATGCCATTGCTTCAGTCTCCACTTTAAGGCTCCTGCAGTCACCTGCACTTGCCTGGTGGGGGCCGCCACAATTAGCACACCTGAAGACTGTCTCTGAACAAAACTCAGTCTCGTGTCTACCTGCACATTTACCACAAGTGAATGAATCTTCATTGAAACACCTCAATGCTGTGTGTCCGAATTTCTGGCAACGGAAACAACGCATCGGTTTCTGAATGTATGGTCTAACGTGAACTATTTCATATCCAATCTTTACCGTTTCCGGAATCTGGGCTGACGCAAAAGTCAGGAAACACAAGCCAAATTTCTCTCTCTTGTTTTCTCTCATCCTGGTCATACTTTGAACATCAACAACGCCTTGGTCCTTCATTCCTTCCAAAATGTCAGCCTCATCCAGAGCGGCCAAATCCCTATGGAAAATGACGCCCTTACAGGTATTCGGCCCCACTGGAATGGTGGCTTTCACCTTAAAGTTATGAATTTGCGTCAGTTTAAGGAGATCCTTAACCTGGGATGCCTTCAGTACTTTCACCAGGATACTACCATCACGCAACTTGTTAGCAGCAGCAAGACTGCCACCCACTTGACCATCAAGGACCATTTTGACGATAAAGGGGTTAAAATTCTTGAGAGACTGACCCTCATCTACACATCTAATATTTACATAGCGAGCATTTATTGGAGGAATTTTAACATCAGGTTGTCTTTGTCTGTCTGCCGTAGGGGTTCCATTATTGTCAGCCATTGTCCTAGTTTGGTCCTTGGTCGTTAACCTCCCTCCTTGAGGAGGAGGGAGGCTAGTCGGGGGTTCATCCACCCGGGGCATCGGACTTCGTCCGACCCCTCTCCTCGCACACTCACCTACCTCCCTTAACTATTGTATCAACCCCCAAAAATGGACAATAGTTTAGGGAATAAAAGTTACCTTTACTCGCCCCCCCCCCCTAGTGGTAGCCTGGCGGCGTTCTCCAGTACCAGCTAGGGGATCGGAGTTTGTGCGGAAGGAACTTCCCCACCACCGAACCTGCCTAATGCGAGGGGTGGTGTAGTAGGAACCCACCTCCCAAGCGAATACCGTTGCTCAGCCAAGAGACAACCGTAGGCCCAGGAGGTCGCACGGAAAATATAGAAGAAAAAGTAGTTTAAGAAAAAGAGGTGCCCAAATGACGCACCAGACTACTGGGCCCCCCTACCACAGGGTTTCCCCTGAGGCAGTGAGTGCTGCGGGTCTGGTGTGGGGAACAACGAACTACTATCTACCATAAACTACTGGTTGTCCTCCAGCAAAAACAAATCACTGAAGGTGCAGCACAGCAGTGCAGCAAAACGCTTCAAATTTAATTTACTCAATTACTTTACCAAGGCAAAGAAACAACAGAGTACTGCCGGTAAGAGGCCTCGGTACACCAAGGTAACTCCACGAACAATACTGTAGTCTGTTGTTGCTATGCACAACGAGGACGAGGTCTGGACACAACAAAGTCTGGACGCATAATGATGAAGTCTGTCACTACTACTACTTGTTGGATTTCTTGGCTATCAACCAGAAGCATATAGCTAAAGGTCATTAAGCCATTGGATCCATTTTATTATATCAATCTATATAAGGTCATAAAGTTTTGTCTCCCTCAGAAAACTCAGCAGTTTGTTTATAATATTCTTATCATCTGATAGAATATTTTCGATGGTTAGAGCTATTTTTTTAAGTTGAAAATATTGTTTGATTTTACTTCTTTGATTTTCATAATCAATACAAAAAATTAATAAGTGATTAATAGATAAGATTGTGTTGCATGATGTGCATTGAGGAGGAAAATTTCTATTAATGTAGGGTTCTAGGTGGGTTAACCATGTGGCGTTAACCCTTAGACGGGCCAACACCACCTCGTCCCTGCGACTACGCCATGATGACGTAGCCCAGGGTTCAATAACAGTTCTTACTTTATTTCTGATGTCTAATCTGGTCCACTGCCTTTGCCACAGGAGATGAATTCGAGACTTAATGAGTGAAACAAAACACCTGAGATCCGTACGGACTATGCTAATGTCCAGATCAACAGTTGACCCGGCTAGTATATCAGCCTGTTCATTGCCATAGATACCATAATGTGAAGGTACCCATATTAGCTTGATTGATTTATTGGCACAAAACAGCTTACTAATGATATTACCCTGTATTTCGTTGTTAGTTGTATTTAAGGATTTTATAGCTTGAAGTGAACTTAATGAATCTGTAAAAATAACTATCCTATCGTGGGTCGTCGACAGGGCAAAATCCAAAGCTTTATTAATAGCAAAAAGTTCAGCAAGAAAAATAGATGTATGAATCGGCAGTCTGAATCTTAACTGACATTCAGTCGACCATACACCTGCACCCACACATTCATCCGTCTTGGAACCGTCGGTATACAGATGGAAATATGAAAGATGTTGAACAATTATCTCACGAAACCTCTGGTGTACCTCCACCTCCGGCACCCGGGATTTAACCCCTGGTAGCCAGGAATCCACAATAGTGAAGGGGGGTGTTACCCAGGGTGCAATATTTACTAAAACCAGGGAATCGATTGTTGATAATTCTATACCGACACACTCTACGAGGTCGTGGAGTCTTGCTCTGAGGGACATCACGCCAGTGCCCTCCGGGGCCGTGCGACGCCCAGGCGGATAACTCGGCCCTTCCGGGGGCCTATCGCCATGGCCCCCCGGCTGCAAATGCCTCATCAAGGCATTACCGGGAGGATGACTCGGCTCCCCGGGTACCTGAACTTGGGGCTTGGTCCCCATTGGCCTCACGCCAGTGCCCCCTGGGGCGCAGGGGTTCCCGGACGGACGACTCGGTCCCTCTGCCATGGGCCTAGCGCCATGGCCCCCCGGGTGCTGTTGCCGTAGCAAGGCATTCCCGGGAAGATGACTCGGCACCCTGGATTTTTTAGCACAATATACTAGAAGTTGTTGATCTCGTCTCAATCGGAGGGGAGGCACTTGTGACTCCACCTCTAGACGCTCGATTCGAGTGCAACGTAGGGCTCCAAGACACACACGCAAACACGCATTCTGCACAACATCCAAACCTTTCAACACAGACTCAGATGCCGAACCATACACTATTGACCCATAATCTACTCTAGATCTAATCAGGGATTTATATAGCATTAGCAATGACTTCCTATCTGCTCCCCATTGAGTACCAGAAATGCACTTCAGCAAATTGAGTGCTTTTAAACATTTAATTTTTAACTGACTGACATGGACTCGCCATGTCAGTCGACTGTCAAAATGCAGTCCAAGAAATTTAGTCGAATTTTGAATAGGTAGGGGGTTGACACCCATAGTCAGCCTGACGTCTGGCTTCTTCCTATGAGTGAAAATAACCCCTACACTCTTTCTTACTGAAAACTTAAAACCCCACTGGAGGCCCCAATTGTGAATCAAATCCAGTGCCAATTGGATCTGAGTTGCCGAAAACTCTGCATTACAGCTGGAGTGCCATATCGCACAGTCGTCGGCGTACAGTGAGTATTTAAGATTTCGAGGAGGAGCTGGTAGAATGTCATTGATCATACATAGAAATAAGGTCGGAGACAGAACACTCCCCTGGGGGACCCCATTTGCCTGGACAAATATGTCCGAGAAAGTGACTGTGTCCGAAAAAAGCTTGACAGAGAAAGTTCTGTCAGAAATGAAATTCTTAACAAAAGAGGGCAGGTTACCGCATAATCCCATCTCATATAGTTTCCTGAGGAGGCCATGTCGCCAAGTCATGTCGTAGGCTTTTTCAATGTCTAAAAATACTGCAATCAAAATTTTTTTTTTGGCAAATGCCTCTTGAATTTGAACTTCCAGGTTCACTAGCTGATCGAGCGTCTGGCGACCTTTACGGAAGCCACACTGCTCGTCAACCAGCAAATTCCTGGAATTTAAAAAATGCAATAGCCTACGATTAACAATTCGTTCCATGACCTTGCATAAGCAACTTGTGAGCGCAATAGGGCGATACGATGAAGTCGATCTGGGGTCCCCCCCTCCTTTCGGTATGGGAATGACATGTGCAAAGTGCCACGAGTTTGGAAAGGTGTGACCCCTCCAAATCTCGTTAAACACTTGCAACATCTTGATCATGGAATCATGATCAAGATGCTTTATCATCTCATACCGAATCTCATCGGGTCCTGGGGATGTCCCACTACAGGCTCCTAGGGCTTGGACAAGCTCTTGCATTGTTAGATCACTGTTGTAATCTAATTCATCTCCTGTGGCAAAGTCAATATGCTGCAGCTCTGATGCTTCCTTGATGGGCAGGAAAGCTGGATGGTAATTTTCAGAGCTGCTAGCAAAAGAGAACTGCCTGGCGAGGGCGTTAGCAATGTCTCTAGGTTCGTCATAATTGATGTTATTAAAAGTGATGTTGGTAATTTTATTAGAGATTTTTTTCTTATTTAATTTTCTTACAGTGGACCAGACTTGGGAAATTGATGTTTCACTGTTGATACTAGAGACAAAGCATCGCCAGGAGTCTCGTTTGGCTTGTCTGATGGTTCGACGAGCCCTAGCTCTCGCAAGTTTATACTTGCGAAAGTTCTCATCACTAATGCGATTTTTGAAAAGCCTGTAGGCTCTATTCCTCTCACACAGTACCCTGCGGCAATCTGGCGTCCACCATGGAACTCTATGCTTTGCGCTATCTACCGAAGTCTTAGGAATTGTTGCCATTGCGGCTTTGAGGATATTATCTTGAATATTATTTACTTTATCATCAATGGTTTCTCCAACAATTTCAATATTGACACCCTTTGTGAAGGACACCCAGTCTGCTTTTTTTACGTTAAATTTAGGTGCTGAAGGCTCTTTAATAGTGTCACTTTTAAATTTAATTACAATAGGAAAATGGTCACTTCCCAATGAGTCATCAATGGGTAGCCACTGGCAAGAGGCTGCAATGGATGGGGAGACCAGAGATAGGTCAAGAACGCTAAAATTACCAGTATTATCATCAACTCTCGTCGGACTACCGTCGTTCAGAAGAACCAAATTGGAATCACTGATTAGCCTAGCCATCTGTTCCCCCTTTCTGTCATCCTGCAGGGAACCCCATAACGTATGATGAGCATTAAAATCACCTACAATTAATTTTCTACAGGGCAGACTGTCCTGTAGATCAAAAACATCATCATAAGTTACTGTATCAGGAGGACAGTAGACAGAACAGATAGTCAGGTAGGTGCCACCGAATTTTACTCTGCAAGCGACACTTTCCAGAGGAAAAATACAGGGCACATCAGTGAAAGGGAGGTTATGGCGGATGTAGATTGCCACTCCACCTCCACCCCTCCCCCCACGGTCCCTCCTAATTAACTTGTAGTTCCGAAGCTGAACAACCTCGTCTTCGACTTGGTCGTTCAGATGAGTTTCCTGAAGGGCAATAATATCGGCAGCGTAAGAACAAGCCAAAAGTTTAAGTTCATTTAATCTAGCTCTAAGACTTCGACAGTTCCATTGGAGTATGGTTAGCGCGAAGATTATCGCTGTTTATGGGGTTTCTTGGAGCCTTGTTCGTCTGGCCGAACCTTTTTGTGCTGGGAGGGAAGACCCTCTTCCTCCTCTGCACTTCCCGGGGACCTCCCGCGGGCAGGTTTCGCGACGGTAGTCTACATCGCCTGTTCCTCTCCATGAGGTACAGAGCCAGTCCTCGAACGGCTCGTCTCGCGACGAACCGGACGACTCCCGGATGTAGGCTTCATGGGAGTCACCTGAGCGAGAACATGAGATTTAGAAGCTGATACGGTATCATCAGCTTTGTGGTGCTTCTTTTGCTGGGTTGATTCAACAACTTCTAATTTCTTTGTCAAACTTTCTACTAGCAACGTTAATTTACTTACAGTATCCTTCAAGTCTTTAATTTCGTTATCTTTAGCTTGGATAGCCACGTTAACATTTGTTGTAGTTACAGGAGCAGTGTTGCCAGTTATAGCTGCAGCATAGGAAACTGTGGGAGTTTGGTTAACCCCCTCCACCTTCCTCTTTGCCTCACCATAAATAACATCATGAGCCCTCATGTATGCCATTGCTTCAGTCTCCACTTTAAGGCTCCTGCAGTCACCTGCACTTGCCTGGTGGGGGCCGCCACAATTAGCACACCTGAAGACTGTCTCTGAACACAACTCAGTCTCGTGTCTACCTGCACATTTACCACAAGTGAATGAATCTTTATTGAAGCACCTCAATGCTGTGTGTCCGAATTTCTGGCAGCGGAAACAACGCATCGGTTTCTGAATGTATGGTCTAACGTGAACAATTTCATATCCAATCTTTACAGTTTCCGGAATCTGTGCGGAAGCAAAAGTCAGGAAACACAAGCCAAATTTCTCTCTCTTGTTCTCTCTCATCCTGGTCATACTTTGAACATCAACAACGCCTTGGTCCTTCATTCCTTCCAAAATGTCAGCCTCATCCAGAGCGGCCAAATCCCTATGGAAAATGACGCCCTTACAGGTATTTGGCCCCACTGGAATGGTGGCTTTCACCTTAAAGTTATGAATTTGCGTCAGTTTAAGGAGATCCTTAACCTGGGATGCCTTCAGTACTTTCACCAGGATACTACCATCACGCAACTTGTTAGCAGCAGCAAGACTGCCACCCACTTGACCATCAAGGACCTTTTTGACGATAAAGGGGTTAAAGTTTTTGAGAGACTGACCCTCATCAACACATCTAATATTTACATAACGAGCATTCATAGGAGGAATTTTAACATCAGGTTGTCTTTGTCTGTCTGCCGTAGGGGTTCCATTATTGTCAGCCATTGTCCTAGTTTGGTCCTTGGTCGTTAACCTCCCTCCTTGAGGAGGAGGGAGGCTAGTCGGGGGTTCATCCATCCGGGGCATCGGACTACGTCCGACCCCTCTCCTCGCACACTCACCTACCTCCCTTAACTATTGTATCAACCCCCAAAAATGGACAATAATTTAGGGAATAAAAGTTACCTTTACTCGCCCCCCCCCCTAGTGGTAGCCTGGCGGCGTTCTCCAGTACCAGCTAGGGGATCGGAGTTTGTGCGGAAGGAACTTCCCCACCACCGAACCTGCCTAATGCGAGGGGTGGTGTAGTAGGAACCCACCTCCCAAGCGAATACCGTTGCTCAGCCAAGAGACAACCGTAGGCCCAGTAGGTCGCACGGAAAATATAGAAGAAAAAGTAGTTTAAGAAAAAGTGGTGCCCAAATGACGCACCAGACTACTGGGCCCCCCTACCACAGGGTTTCCCCTGAGGCAGGGAGTGCTGCGGGTCTGGTGTGGGGAACAACTAACTACTAGCTACCATAAACTACTGGTTGTCCTCCAGCAAAAATCAAATCACTGAAGGTGTACACAGCAGTGCAGCAAAACGCTGCAAATTTACTTTACTCAATTACTTTACACAAGGCAGAGTAACAACAGAGTACTGCCGGTAAGAGGCCTCGGTACACCAAGGTAACTCCACGAACAATACTGGTGTCTGTTGTTGCTGTGCACAGAGAGGACGAGGTCTTGACTGAACAAAGTCTGGACGCATAATATGAAGTCTGTCATTTTTTTTTTTTTTTTTTTTTTTTTTTTCTGGCCTATCGACCTTTGTGTTGGTCATTAAGGCCTTTATTTTATTTTATTTTATTTATTTTTATTTTATTTATTTTTTTGAAATTTATTTGTTATTTTATTTATTTATTATTATTTTAAATTGAACTTCTTGCATATTATTTTTATGCATTTATTTTTATTATTATTATTATTATTATTATTTTATTATTATTATAATTATTTCTATTACATTTAATCTTAAAAATAAACTTATATACTAATTGTTTTTGCATTCTTTTTGTAAGTTTATACAAAATTGTACATCCTAGCTAATAAACTAATCTATGTGCCTACTCAACCAATAGCTAACTAGACTAATACCTATGCCAGCCAATCGCTAAACCTAGACAGACAAATCGCTAAACCTATATTAGACAATCGCTAAACCTAGCTAATACATCATAATATACAATATATACAAAACATAATTTATAACATTTATAAATGAAAAATATACATACAAAATGGTAACAACAATAGTAATAAAAAGTCACATCACTCTGATCAGTTCGGTCTCCCTCAAGAAAGTCATCAATTTATCAGTCACACCACCATCCCCATCACCTAAGAGAGCTGAGAGTGTGAAGGGGACTTTTACTGCATCACAGTAACTTATGAGGGAAGCACGTTCCCCCACAAATCGCCGACAATGCAGGATGATATGACTGATAGATAACACCGCATTGCAGGTGTTACAATGCGGTGGAAAACGTTTGTCTATATATGGTTCTAGGTGTGTTATCCTGGTGCAGTTGGTTCGCACTCTTGCGAGGATTCTTTCTTCTAACCGATTGGGCCGGTTGGCAGTGGCCCAATTACCCAGTTGAGGCTTGATGGTAGAGATGTTTAGTCTGGTCCACTGACCTTACCACAGAAGATTAATTGATTTCTTTCCGAGGGATAGACACGACTGTAAATCACGAGGGACGTCCCAAGTAACCTCGAGCTCCACAGCCGATTTTGCAAGTAAGTCTGCCCGTTCATTGCCATAAATACGACAATGCCCGGGCACCCAGATCAGAGTGAAGGACTTGTTGCATAAGTGCAACTTATTAATGATGCGACCCTGGATTTCATTAGAAATAGTTTGACATGAGTTAATTGCCTGAAGGGCTGACTTGGAGTCTGAGAAAATGACTATTGAATTATAACGAGAATTTACTGCATAGTCTATGGCTTTGTCAATTGCAAAAAGTTCTGCTGTAAACACAGATGTATGTATCGGCAATCTGTACCTAAGTTCACATTCACTCGACCATACACTCGAACCCACACTTTCATCCGACTTGGAGCCGTCAGTGTACACGTGATGAGACCCCAGGTGACTGCGGATGATACCACCAAACAGGTGGTGTATCTCCAACTCCGGCGCCTTTTCTTTCGATGATGGTAACCACGATGTGTTGACGCCGAAGTTGGGTGTCTCCCACGGTGGTATCTTGCAGATGGTAAATTTGTCGCAGTCCCCGAGGTCAATTTGTAGTTGTTGTTCTAGCTGGTGGAGGCGCACAGCCAGTGGCCTCCGTCTTCCGTGGTGAAGGTAGTGATGTTGTTGAAGGGAGGCACTGGCCACGTTACCGATCTCCGACTTCCGGATCGTTGCCATAGCGGTGTTGAGTGCGAGTTGATCCCGTCGAAGTCGGAGAGGAGGTATGTTCGCCTCCACCTCCATCCTAGCTACACGTGTACACTTCAGAGCTCCCAAACACACACATAAACATTTATTCTGGTACACATCCAATCTTCCTAATGTTGTATCTGATGCCGATCCATACACCTGTGAGCCATAGTCTAGCTTTGTACGAATAAGGGTCTTATACACCATTAATAAAGATTTCCTGTCGGCTCCCCATGTGGTACCTGAGAGGTACTTAAGGACATTTAAAGGTTTTTCACAACGAACAAACAAATTATTAATATGATGTGTAAAATTTAACCTTTGGTCAAAATGAATTCCTAAAAATTTAACAGAATTATGAAATGGTACCGGTTGGCCATCTAACGTTACGTTAATTTGAGGTACTCTACGTTTACTGAAAATTACTCCGGTACACTTAGGAACGGAAAACTTAAAGCCCCACTGTAAGGCCCATTGGTGGACAGAATCAAGCGCTGCTTGAATCCGTCCTACTGAAAACTGTGCATTACGTGACGAGTGCCACATTGCACAATCATCAGCATACAACGAGTATTTAAGATTCCTGGGAACTAGAGCTGATGACAGAATATCATTGATCATGATGTTAAAAAGTGTTGGACTAAGCACACTTCCCTGTGGCACCCCGCTCTCTTGGACAAAAATGTCCGATGTTACATTACAGGGAAGGGTGACAGAAAAGGTTCTGTCACGCAAAAAGTTGTTGATGAAAATGGGCAAATTACCTCTTAAACCATAACCGTGAAGCTTCATCAGAATACCGTGTCGCCATGTCATGTCATAGGCTTTATGGATGTCCAAGAACACCCCTACCATGAATTCTTTATTGGCAAATGCCTTTGAAATGCAATGTTCCAGGTTCATCAAGTGATCAACTGTGCTCCGGTGTTTCCGGAAGCCACATTGTCGATCACTCAATAAACCCTTCGCTTCTAAAACAAAAAGTAGCCTATTATTTATCATTCTTTCCATGACTTTACAGAGACAAGAAGTCAACGCAATAGGTCGAAATGAACTGGGATTCACAAGACGACCAGACTGTTTAGGTATCGGTATGATCCACGCAAAGTGCCATGAGTTTGGGAAGGTGTTAGACACCCAAATCCTATTATACACTGCTAGCAACTTGACCAGGTTATCCTGGCCAAGATGCCGGATCATACCGTACGTTATGGTGTCAGGTCCAGGACTGGTGTCTTTACAGGATCTTAGGGCAAGGAGAAGTTCGTCTATCGTAAACTCCCGGTTGTATGGGTAGTCTACGTCTTCTGTGGCAAAGTCTATCTCTTGTAGTTCAGCCATACGTTTGTGATGGAGAAAACGTTGGTCATAATTGGCTGAACTACTTACTTTTGAGAAACTCCTGGCAAGTACGTTTGCTACGTCCACGGGATCGTCGTAGATGTTGTTGTCCACTTGAAGAGTGGTGATGGGAGTATACGGGCGTTTCTTATTTAATATCTTTATAGTGGACCAGACTTTTGTAAGTGGTGTAAAACGATTCACCGTGGACACAAACGACCGCCAAGAGTCCCTTTTAGCTCTATTAATTACTCTCCTCGCCTCAGCCCTCGCCCGTTTGTAAGCTATAAAGTTGTTCTGAGTGGGCTGTTTGTCAAAAATCCTGTATCTCCCATTACGTTTCCTTAATGCCTCTCGGCAATCCGTTGACCACCAATGTGCTTCACGCTTATTTCGAATTATAGAGGTTTTGGGAATAGCAACCTCAGCTGCGTGTAAAATGTTTTGTGTTACATTTCGCATCTTTTCATCTATGGTCTCCCCGGAAATATCTCCCCGGAAGAAGTCTGTCAGCCAAGGGTAAGAGCTTATATACACCCCTATTGACTGCTGATTGGCTGATCCTTAAGACCACACGTCTCTGATAGGTTCAGGGAATGTAATCGACACTGCCATTGATTGCGAGCATGTAAGATCGTCTGTGATAGATTGATACGGCCCTTGCTACTTTGAATAGAAGGGTCCTGTGCTTCACGGTGTCGTGCGCAGCTGTAAGGTCAACGAAAACTCCACCTGTGATTAGTTTGTTTTCGAAGCCATCTTCAATTAATTGAGTAAGGTTCAGAACCTGTCCACAGCATGATCTACCAGGTCTGAAACCAGCTTGATCAGATGATATCTGCTCGTCTACAGTTGGTGATATGCGAGTCATAATCAAGCATCCGTATACTTTATAGAGGATATACAGGAGGGAAATTGGTCGGTAGCTTTTTGGCAGTTTTGGGTCTTTGCCTGGCTTCAGTAGAGCTACTAATTTAGTTTTCCTCCATTCTTATTATTATTGAAATAGGCCAGAGACACAAAGCTGGGAGAGAATACAAGCATTCTATCAATCCGAGGACCCCAGCCAATGAATCCAACCTGAAGAAAAGAAGACAGCTTTGAGAAAAAATGATGAGCAGTTAGGTTAATAAAAACATATTAGCTCTACTCTTGAAGCCAGCCAGTCCTACACCATCAAAGACAGATTCACCAAGGCCATTCCACAGAGACACCGACTTAGGGACAAACGATCGACTGTACTGACAGGTTCTACAGCGCGGCAATACGTAAGCATACATATGGGAGTCCAATGCACCACGAGTGACACGAGCTGGAACATATAGAGGTGGCAGAGAGAAGTTAAGAGGATGCAGCTGAAGAGATGTCACACAGGTGTTATAAGAGTCTTAAGACCCACTGAGAGCAAGCTAATGAACAGATTCAACTATCAGAAAGCCAACTGGAACCAATTCACAGTAGACATCGAGGCTGAAATCTCCAACACAAGACCACATCCGGAGAACTATGATAACTTCCCAGACCTTATATGGAAAGCTGCAAAGAAAAATATCCCCCCCAGAAGATGTCGAAGATCTTGCATCCCATGCCTCTAATCGGAGTAAAGCCACATACCAAGAGTATGTTCAAGCCTTTAACGATGACCCTTTTGCTCTGAGTACTATTGAACTTAGCGAAATACTGCTCTCTTCAATGAGTGAGCTGAGAAAGGGACATTGGCAGGAAGTGATTACCAGTGTCGATATGACCCATAACAGTAGCAGGGGTAAACCAGCTTTTGCTGTCGGGCCTTGCTATGGATGTAAACATGGCTGTACCCCTTGTAGTCCCACAATGAGTTGCGATTGTGCTGTGGGGGTTGCTCCCTCCTCCAACGGGGATGGGGGGTTGAGATGTGGAGTATGTGTGTGTGGGAAGGAGGGGGAATTCTACGTTTGGGCATTTGTGTTTCGGGGGATGTGAGACGTGACTTTCAGCGTTTAAATGAAGGCCTGATTTATGTATGATGTACTCCTTATCCAGCCAAGGTTAGTAATCTGATTGGTAATGGAAAAAGTTACAATGTCTTTATGAGGGTACAGTACAAATTAGATTTAGTGCAGTGTATACCTCAAGTTAGTAGATCCGTAGAAAAATGTTTTGCATGGTGCATTATCCAGGATGGCTACTTACTGCCTTTGCTCCAGGACATGGCTACAGTATTATTATGTAATATTTTGTACTGTATTTCTCCCCCAAAGATGACTCCCGCCCTTGCTCTGAGACATACCAAGGTCCTGAGCCCTTCAGTGAGCCGGAAACACGTGCTGTGAGGGATGCTGTACTTCAGGTGGCTAACAGGACCCAGGTGAGGGGGCAGATAGGAGGATTAGGAGGCAATAAAATAGAAAAGGAAAGCAAATAGGTTGAACAGAGGTAGGGAGAAAGGGCAGTAACAGAAAGGAAAGTTATATTGAAGAGGGGATAAGAAAGAGAGAAGAATGAGAAGGGGTAAAGAGAAACGGGAATAGCGGAAAGGAAAGTGATAAAGAAGAGGGGACGAGAAAGAAAGAAGAAAGAGAAAGGATAGAGAGAAAAAAGAAAAACAGAAAGGAATTAAAGTGATGGTGAACAGGGGTGATAAGAAAGAGCAGGGGTAGGGATAAAAGGAAAAAATTGGAATGGAAAGTTATGTGGAAGAGAGGATAAGAAAGAGAGAAGTGAGAACAGGAATAGGGAGAAAAGGAATAACATAAAGGAAAGTAATGTTGAAGAGGAGATAAAAAAAGGAGTTAGTAGATGGAAAAAATTAGAAAGAAGAAAAGATGGAGAGACATATAGCCAGAACGAAGTAAAAATGAAAGGAAAATATGATTAGAATGAAGAATAGGGAAAAGAGGAGAGGAATGACTAGAGAAAGGGAAGGAGAATATAAAGAAGAAAAGGAGGAAGTACAGTGTTGGTAAATCTCGAGCAACTGATTCCTCCAAACTATTTCAAGCAACAGGCCACCACTATAGTTGTTAACCTGGTCCTGTTTTTGGAATACTTTGGAGGAATCAAGACTCTCTAATGTACCAAAACTATACTATCTTCTGAAGTGCAACAAACATCATATGTTGGGGAAACATGCTTCGTATATAGGGATGCTAAATACTGCTCCCATTTTCTTTTTCATCCTGTTTGGCATCACATCTGAGCTCTCATTGCGTTAAAATTTTGGGAAACTAACCCCTCCCCATTTCTCTCCCTACTCTACCTCCTCATTACATCTACAATTTGGGGACCTAATCCCCCCCCCCCCTCTCTATCTCTCTCTCTCTCCTTACAAATGCATCCTCACACCTCAGTATGTCCCTAGTCATTATTAATGGAGAGGAGAGAGAAGTCACTGCTTTAAGTCCTGCAGTTGTTTTTGTTGTTGTTATTGAAGTTCCCCAGACTGTCTGGCAGAGCGGTTCTGAGTCTGGTTGACCGAAGCCGCACAGATGCTCGGACCCCCAAATGGGAGTCAGGGTGATAGTGAGATATGTTTCTTCGAAGGCAACAGACGAGGGGACTGCTGACTCTTGGTCGTGTACCCCCGAGCCAACATTCCCACCGTCTGTGGTCTTCCTTGTTGTACCACCCAATCAGGCGATCTCGTCAGCTACCCAGATGGAATGAGAGATAGTAAGAGAGACAGACAGGCCAGGGTGTGGTAGAGGATGCCAGATTCCTCGTTTCTGGATAGAACCAGCCCTCACCAGTGTGTTCCTGGGTAGTTGAGAAGTGTGCTGGGTGATTTTGCATCAACACATTTTTCCCCACCAGTGTGTGCTGGGTAGTTGAGAAGTGTGCTGGGTAGTTTATATCAACACATCTTCCCCCAGCCTACAAGGTTGCTATCCTTGCTCTTCCAGCCGGGTACCTAATTCCTGCTAGGTGAACAGGGACAAATGGGGCTGGGAAAGTTGTCCAACAATTCCACTGACCCAGGAATTGAGCCCGGGGTCTCTCGGGTGCTGGGCGAGTATGCTAACCGTTACACCATCAGCACCCCCTGGTCCTGCAGTTTTATACTTCTAGTGGTGCAAGTCGTAAGATTACTTATGGGAAAAATAATGCTATTTTACATAAGAATAATGCAAAGTAGTAGATAAATTTGATATTCATATAATTATTCTATGTGTAATTCCCATGTTTTATTATTGTATTAATTTCTTGTCCAGATATTCTTTTCCTCACCACTGGTAACCACCATTTGTTTACATGGAAGATTTGTTTTTACGTGACCAGATGTGACCGTATAGTGTGAATCACCCATAAAGGGAGATTCTTTTGTTAGTGAATTGAAACGTTTTTTATTCTTCCAAACTATGCCATGAAACAACTCCCCTATTAGTACCATTACTACAGGCCTCAACCAACTCCCAATAATACATGTGAAATTTTACATACGAAACTTTATTACGGCCAAAATAAGGGAAAAACTAAACTTAGATTTGTTTTCCTAAACTGCGCTTTGTTCATTTCATAAGACCAGTTACGTGTTTGAGAAAATTATTATTTGCTTTAAATTGCACATGGTAGGGAAACTCAGACAACCGAATTGCACACTTACCGGGTTAATTATGGATTTAAATATTATCAACTGGGTTCATTAAGGTAAAATAATTAACTTGCAAATCTAATTATTAACAGAAGAGAAAGGGGAATAGACTGTTGTAGTAAACTGCACCATGAAAAATGATATGCATAGTTACGGGGAAAAAACTAACTATACAGGACTAATAAGTAATTGCACGATGGTCATTATAGCATAGAAAGATGGAGATAAATAGATTCTTGTAACAAACGATAGAATAAAGTGGAATGAATGGAATATTTTAATGATTAGCTCGTTTTCCCAGATATTTATGAGCCTTCACTCATATGGACAACTCATCATGTACCCCTGGGCCCACACCTCCACTCTCCGCATATCAAATAGGCGTATCCTGGTTAGTAAACTTTCAAATTGTGGTAGTGTTATAGCAGTAGTGTATTTTGAATGCATAAGTAGCTTTTGTTGTGGATCATGAAATTTATGCATTTGGTACCTTCTTCTCTTGACTCTATAATTATATTGAAAATCCCTAGGTAAACTACTGTATTAGCTAACAAAACCTTTCAGTGAAAAGGGGTTAGTTATAAATAATGTGCTTGATTTCTTCACTATATATCCAGGTTAAATTAGCAAGAGGTATGGCTCGGGCAATCTCCAACCACAACCCAGTTCGTTATGTTGTGGGCACCCCAGCAGAAGTACTGTGTACGTAGATGTGTGTGTGTGTGTATAATATAATTATTATCTTGTATTAGGTTTGTATCTTGCATATGAAACGTAACAAATGAAGGCTAATGACTCAAGGTTGGTTCCCCACAAAAATAATTAAACAGAATGTATATCAACCCTACGGCTACTCAGGCTAATGCCACATGACATAGTTCACCAAAGAAGCCCCATGTAGTTAATGGAGAAGAAAACAAAAAAATCTATCTCGGTTAGCTCCTTCGCTGAATATTGGCTAACACCATGAATTTTCACTCATCCCCGGGAGGCATTATTACGAAGTGTATACTGTTCGGCACCTCCCTTGCCAACAGCTCGGTTAAGTTAGGTTCGGTTAGGGTTCCTAGTGTTATTAACATAAAGGTAAAATGAGCTGGGAAAGATAATGACACTATTTGAAAGAATGTGCTAAGGTCAGTTTTATCTCTACAATCCAAGCATCGTGTTTATTATTATTATATATATATATATATATATATATATATATATATATATATATATATATATATATATATATATATATATATATATATATATATATATATATATATATATATATATATATCCAGGCGGATCCGAGTGCCCCCTGGAGCATTTTCGCCAAGTCTGGCGGGCTACGTGCCCACACTGCTTACTGCTGAGCCAGTGGTTGGAAGGAGAATAACGCTTAGGTTCTAACGATAAAACCAACCATGGGATAGTCTTTAAAATTGTCTCATTTTCTTTCCCAGCTCATTTTACCTTCAATGTACCTAACCCAACCTAACCAAATCAAGCACTGACATATACCCATATAAAGATCACGAATATGCCCCTTGGGAGGGTATGTGAAGAAAATAGATGAAGGCATTTAAAGTTGAGCATTTATATGTCCCTAGTTTGTCAAGTAGGGGCTGTTAAATTAGATATTAAACTGTGTAAAAGGAATTATATAACAATATCATAATCTATATATACATATTCAAAACTGTTATTTGCAATTGTTTGATATACCAGATGGTCCATTCAGAGTTCCTACTTTACTGAAGATTTTACAAGGAATTATTCGTTAAATTAAAGGAAGACTTGAGAAACTTTAATTATAACTGGTGGATAATTATGTTGGTTTGTAACAGAAACAAAAAAATTACAATCTGTGTATCATACAACTGGTGTTTGTTTGGTATAATCATTATAAAGTGAGAGAACAAAAGTTGAACCACAGGAGCCAGGATGGACTAGGTGGTATTATCTACTTGCTGTACAATACCTAGAATAAAGTAGTTTTGAGGATATAATAATGGAGGCTACTATTTTCCCCAAATTATGACACAAATGTCACCAACATTGATGGTGTCTATTCTGTGATCTAGTCTTAAGGAACCAGGAGAATTCAGTTCATTGAAATAACCATAGGTCTTGTAATCGTGTGAATGTGTGTGTGTGTGTGTGTGTGAGACAGACTCGGCAACCGGATCATCAATGGACTGGGCAGCTGGTGACGCTGGTGTTCCTCTCTCCTTCAGTATGGAACTGAGGGATGAAGGCGAATTTGGCTACTTCCTTCCATCACATCTCATTCATCCAACCGTATGTTGACCATACTATATATACTTTTATAGAGTAACGATTAAGGAGAGGGTGATAATATACGCATTTTCATGCTGTTCTCGCTCAGTGTGTCTATATAAAGAAACGATAAGGATTCATCTTGTTTATCCTTCATCTGCAATCCGTCTTATCAGTCAAACCAATAAAAAGTAATGCAGTAAATAATTGCATCAGTCTGTACCAAAACTGTGGTACAGTCGGGAGCATAAGTTGGTTTCATTTCCACCAACGTATGTATTGTATGAGTTATAGAGATGTTGAAACACAATTTGGATGCAGAGATGATAGATATACTTCTCATACGGCATATGACCTAAGCTGTTTCGTCGCCCAAAAAACAATCAGTAAATCTTCTCATATGGTGAATTTTATATGCTGTTAGAATAAAAACTGGTTCAGAATGTAACGATCTGGTCATATTAGAATTATTAAGTACACTCGCAATCCAAAATTTGTATCCAGATCTTGTTGAAGTTTCGAATCATTTGACTTACTAGTGAATCAATTACAACGCTTAACCTGTTTCATATTTGCTTGAGCTGGCTTAATACTCGATCAGGGTATTCGAAGCAAGCCTGGATACATATTTTGGATTGTGAGTGTACATGAGATGGACACGAATTTCGGCTGCCAGCTGTACATATCGCATGTAGTCTATATTTTTTTATGAAACTCTCCCTATTCTAAACTCCCTCTTGTTTCCTCCTTTTATGAAAGCTTTTAGTTTAAACAAATTGATTGTATGAGTACTCTCATTTGAACAGAGAAAGTTAGTGTTACATAAAATTCCTGACAGCTAAAGCATCGAAAAATGATTTCCAAATCCAATTTCAAAAAGTCAAAGTAATTCATCAATTCTCTATAATCATAGTATCATGTTATTATCAGTCATTTGAAAACATAACAATCTTTGACTTTGGTATTATGATAAATCAATAAAATTACAAATCAGTGATAAATCTTGCTAATAATCAGCCTTTAAAAACAAATCAGTTCTTTCAGGAGTTGTTGTTGTTGTTGTAGTTCCCCAGACTGTCTGTCCGAGTAGTCCTCGAGTCTGGCTGACCGAAGCTGCGCAGATGCTCGGACCCCCAAAAGGGAGTCAGGGTGATAGTGAGATCTGTTTCGTCAAAGGTAACAGAAAAGAGGACAACTGGCTCATGGTCATGTACCCAGAGCCAACGAACCCATAGCCTCCCTAGTTGTGCCACTCAATGGTACCCCGAGCCAATAAACCCATCAATAGTTACCTCCCCTGTTGTGCAACCCAATCTGGCGATCTCGCCAGCTACTCAGAAGGAATGAGAAGTAGTAAGAGAGACAGTTAGAACAGACCAGGGTATGGTAGAGGATGCCAAATTCATCATTTCTGGATAGAGCCAGGAAGAGAAGCATATGCCAAGCCCTGTATGGAAGGGAGAGGAAAGAGTTGGAGGAAGATCGGGCTTGAGACTAGATGCGTCATTTTGTCGTCCAAGCGCAGGATTGGGATACGAAGACCGTCTTGGGGACGCTTGGTATCAGCGGACAAAAACTGACATGGATACGTAATAAGTGTTTTTGTCGTCAAGCGCAGGATTGGGAAGCAAAAAGGAAGTCATTACAGTATCTGCGGTACTTGAAATGTTAAACACACATGCTTAAGAGGTATATAGGAGTCAAAATTAATGAGAACTTTAGCGAATGGCATCAAGGGTATATGTTCTTTATCTAAGTTTTGATAGTTTTGGGGTGGTTGGACCCGGTCCAGATCTCAGAGTGTATCATGTAATAATTTCATAATTTCTTCAAAACGGCATAAACAAAAGTAAAAAATAACTAATTAAATGTATTCTACATATTCTTATTGACATTATGTAATATGGATATCAAAATTATATGCTAAATAAGCCTGTACTCAATGAAATACTTAATGCATCAGACTCATTCAAGGGAGAAATAATACGAGAAATGTGCTTTTATCTCATTATATTGAAGTAGATTATGCAGTATATTGCAAGTTACATAAAGGTTAACATTGTTGGGATTGATTATATATATAATAATGTACAGCCACAATCAAATAACCACCGACACCTTCCGTCCATCGTACAAATAAATCAGCATAACCATATCTATTATATTATCATGCAACATCTTACATTAACTCAACCCCATCAGTTATTATGATGAGCTGCTGCAA
Source organism: Petrolisthes cinctipes (assembly GCA_033782935.1). NCBI lineage: Eukaryota > Metazoa > Arthropoda > Malacostraca > Decapoda > Porcellanidae > Petrolisthes > Petrolisthes cinctipes. Next base: position 27,589 of record JAWQEG010002789.1, on the reverse strand, counting down.
AACCATACCCGTGTTGTTCTTTATTACTAAGATATTTACTACGATAAAAGGAAAGTGTCGGTGGATATTAGTTTGTGGCTCTACACTATGCAGTTTATGAGAAGATACATGATGGTAAAAAAAGGTGGTTCATTATACAAGCTGATACTAGATTTCTTGTCACCATACATGACATGAAATGACATTGATAGCATTTTTAGTGAAATGAGGTAAACAATACCGTACTGTACATTATGACATGATACACATTCATTAATATACTTACGGGTCACTCTGAAGTAAGATCTAAGTACCCATTTCGTCAAGAGCTGTTTGTCTAATATACAATACATAGTTTTACTACGATCCCTTTTCACACATCCATAGGCAGACAAAATGGTTAAAATAGTGAGAAAATTATAGCTCACCAAAATGTGTCCAGATCAGCTGACCAATGTTTTGGGTGTACTTGACACTTAATTCACGCCATTCACAAATGTTTTCGTTAATTTTGACACCTAAGAACCTCTACATTCCTATTCAATGCAATAATATCACTTACGTTTGCCATCAGGAATGAACGTATATATACTGTAAACCTGCTCTAAACTGCAATTAGTTTCATGAAAACCTATTTTGTGCTGAACTGGCTCTATTTTACAGCCTCTTGCACTGAACATTCATCATATGTAAATTAATTACTTATTGCGGTCCGCCATTGTTGTTATGTTGCTATTTCTACGTCTCTGTAGTCCCCCAAACTCAACACTCAACAGGCAAGCTGCCCCAATTACTGCTCTGGACCTGTCTTGCTTGGATACAAAGACGGTGTTGGTTTCAGCGGCTATACGCTTGGCTCGTCTTCGTATCCCTTTGGCCGAAAGAAACAGTACCGCGCACCAAATCTTGGTTTCACTCAAGTGACTTGGGAGGGATTTTACAACCAGCCATGGCCCTGTCAACACCTACTGCCACACCACTTCCCCTGGCGACCGTCTTGTTGGTAGGGTGAAATGGTTTAACCATTTGAAGGGCTATGGCTTCATTACCTCCGACGAGCGAGATTACTTCGTCCACAGGAGGGGCATCATTCTCTCTGCTGCCTCCACCTCACCACCATCACTGGGAGACGGAGAGGAGGTGTCCTTCACTGTGGAGGAAGGGAGGAAGGGCGTGGAGGCTACCAACGTAGCCGGACCTGATAGTCGGCAGCTCCTAGGCTCACTCCATGCTCGTGGGAGGAAGACGGCTGACGCCCAGCCACCGCAGCGACGGCAGCAGCAGGCAGAAATCGTCACCGTCTGCACCAAGACTGCTGTTGCCCTAGCTGCAGAAGGGCTAGGTCGTCTCTCTGACCTCTTCCTGGACATCTTTAGGAGAAATGGCTTACCACCAATAGCCATTTCTCCTGATTTGCAACCACCCACCACCACTACAGCCACCACCAAGAAACGAGGCAACAAGCCTGCATGACGGGGGAGGAGCAGAACGGATGCACCACCACCACCACCCCCTCCGGCCCACCCCCGTCGCCGGTTGATGTTGCCTCGCCCACTCAACCGGGCGAATAGGGTGAAGGCACCACCAACACCACCTGAGCCTTTCGAACTGGACTCTGCAACGGAGGATGACATTCAGGACCCTGACACCAGTCCCTGCTCTGCCTCCGCCACCACCACCATGAGAGAGAACACCACTGACAACATGGACCTGGAAGATGAAGGGGAATGGCAGACTGTTAAGAAGAGGAAGAGGAGGAGGAGGACTGACAAACCACCACTCACAGTCACCTTGGACTGGTGGATGTCTGCCTCTCCTCGCCTCGACCTCTTTCACCAGCACATCCCCAGTTGCCAAGACCCCGACATCTTCCAGATCAGGGAAGTCTTGACCAGCAGCAGGTTGACATCACGGGCCAGCTTCGCAAACTCTACACCATTTGTTCTCCGGTGGCAATGGTACTTACAGGGTAAAAAAGAGAGGAAGAAGGGAGAAGAGAAAGATAAATAAAATTCTGCCTTAAGCCCACAAATATGGGTGATAGGCATTAAAAAAAAAAATTGGTTTCACCCAAGCAATCTTCGTATCGGATGGACGACAAAATGACGTCTTATGGCTTCAACTCTAAACCTCCTCACAGGGATCCCGTTGGTCCACCAAAGAGGTGGACTCATCCGGATGCCTTCGGATCAGCATTTCCTCTGAACCAGGGCAACCCAGTGTCCCAAACATTCCGAACTCATACGCCTCACCCAAAACGCAAAAAAGACATTGCACATAGGTGAACCGGTGGTACAGGAATGTTATGATACGAAACTGTATACCACCCACCTGGGTGCCATTGAGGAGTTTGAAAATATATGACTGAGAAGCTTGTAAGATTTTGTGTCGATTTAAAATAAAATATTTCAATTTTTGAGATCAAATACATATTACTGAAGAAACTTGCATTGCAGTATTGTTGTACAGTCGGCGGCAAAAGTCGTGTCGTCTCACTTAACGTTTCTTGAAGGATAACATAAAGGTTAATCATCGAACCAAAACATTCACCAACACAGAATTACAATAGCCACAAGGCAAAATAGTACACTACTCTGAGTTTTCATTTTACGAGCCTGTGAAGCTTATAATTCCATACTGTACTTCATGACTTGGTTGATGTAACGACACGACTTTTGCCACCGACTGTACAACGTTACCAATCTAGGAACATGAGGATTACCATACCGAATATAAAGGAGGTCAGAGTCATACACTTACTTAATGAATTTTGCAGGCTTTGATATTTAATATAACATACTATGCAAAATTCACCATTAGTTGTGCACTGATGTCTAATTTCTTCTGTTTATTCAACAGGTGACAGATGCCTGGCATGCCATCCACCATCTGGCCAAACATGTGTTGCTCCAGCATCAGTACCCCACACCAACGTCCTCCTTTTCAACTTCTACACAGTCTCCCTCTCATCCCTCCTCCACCTCCGCAAACACCAACATATCTAACCAATTATACACTGACATGGTGGTCTCCACAAGTGAGCAGTCAACACTTCCTGTTGTAGAGTTGATCACTACAACAGAACAGCCTAAAGTTTCACATACTGAATCAACCACTTTACCTGACCAGTCATCAGTTTCAGTTGTAATATCAGTCACTACGTCTGAGCAGTCAAAAGTTTCAGATGTAGGGTTAATAACTACAACTGAACAGTCAACAGTTTCAGATGTAGAGTTGATAACTGTAACTAAACAATCAACAGTTTCAGACGTAGAGTTGATAACTATAACTGAAGAGTCAACGGTTTCAGATGTAGAGTTGATAACTATAACTGAACAGTCAACAGTTTCAGATGTAGAGTTGATAACTAAAACAGAACAGCAAAAACATTTTCAGGTGTAAAGTTAATGACGACAACTGAGCAGTTTGCAGTTTCAGGTGTAGAGTTATTAATTGTCAATGAATAGGTAATGGTTTCACCTATGGAGTTAGTCAACACAACTGAAAAGTCAGAATTCGTAGGGGGCTCTTCTATCTATAGCTCTGACGCCTCGCTCCCTCCGGGAACTCCCTCCAAGAGGGTGGCCAAGGCAGAAGTGTATCCAGTCCTTCCTATTCTAACATTACCTCATTACTTGGTCAAACCCTCCTCTGCTCATCATGTTTGTCTCCCTTACATACTTTTCCACTTTTTTCTGCCATTTAACCGGGGTCTGCCTTTCACACCAGGTCCCACAACTTAACTTTCATGCACCTTCTTTACAAACTCGTCACCTTGCATTCTCTCCACATGTCCAAACAACCTCAGTGTATTACGCTTCACTCTCTCAACCACTCCACACTCAATACCAATTGCATTTTCACTCATATCACATCTCTCATACACACTCTCATTACTTTATCCATCCCACCTAGTAAGTCCACATGCTCCTCTCAAGTAACTCATTTTCACTGCACCTATTCTAGACTGACGAGCCCTACTCCATGTCCACGTCTCTGACGCATATGTCAATGTTGGCAGTGTTATACTATTTCGTAGTTTCCTTTTCACTTCCATATTCACACTTCTAACTTTCATAATCATCCCCAGTGATCTCATGACCTGTCTACCTCCCACTGCTCTCTCCCTAATTTCTCCTTCCATACTTCCATAATTACACAGAACTGTACCCAAGTACTTAAACTCCTTCACTTCCTTCATCCTCTCAACCTTCAGAGTTATCTCACGCTTAGTCCCAGTTGGTACTCCCACTCTGTAGGGTGTGGCAAAGTCAATCACTTAAGTTTCTGCCCTCTCAAATACCATCACTTTACATTTTACAACATTCACCTTCAGTTTCCTTCATTTGCACACGGACTGAAACTCATCCACCACCCTCTATAATTCCCTTGCACTCCATCAGAACAGTGTCATCTGCAAATAAACTTGCCACCGAGGACCACTTTACTCCATTGACTGTCAGTTTCGCCCCCAGACCTTTCACTTTGGCCTTCATCTCTCATACAACCATCCATATATATTTATATCAATCAATCAATCAATCATTTCCTGTAGCACCCACGGGGATGCATAGGGCCTCAATGAACTCGTGCCACCACACCTTATCCTGAGCTAACTCCTTCAAATCTCCCCAACATTCATCTCCCGCTCCCGCCTCATAGTTCTCACCCACGTCTCCCTAGGCCTTCCTCTTCTTCTTGTACCATGTGCTACCCACCCTAGTGTATCTCGTACTATCCCATGTCTTCTATACACATGACCTAACCACTTCCAACGTGACATCCTAACATATTCATCAACTGGCTGCACCCCTGTTATTTCTCTAATTCTGCTATTCGATATCCTATCCCACCACTTAATTCCTAATATTCTTCTAAGTACCTTATTTTCAAACACCAAGAATTTACGGTCCATATTCGCTGTACTGTACCATGATTCGTGACCGTAGGTTAGTATACTCCTAACCATTACTTTATAAATTTTGATTTTTGTATGCACAGAAATTTTTTTATTCTTCAAAACAGTTTTAAGCATTCCCATTGCCTGATTTGCCTTTCTTAACCTTTCTTCGTATTCTAAGGTCAAAGAACCATCCTTCGTTAAACAGGTACCCAAATATTTAAACGTTTCAACCTGCTTTACCACCACACCTCCAATCATACAGTCCTGTGCATTTTCCATGTTCATATTAATAATTTCAGTTTTTCCACAATTAATAACCAAACCCACCCTTAAGCCCTCTCTCACTAAACAATCCAACACCCTCTGCATCTCCTCCGGCCCATCACACATCAAAACTATATCATCTGCATAATCCAGGTCCAAGAGCTTCCCATTCTCTCCCCAGAGTATACCTGCACCAGTTTCTGTACCAACCCTTTTCATTACGTAATCTATGATCAATACGAACAACAAAGGTGACAAGATGCCACCCTGAATCACACCTGACTTGACTTCAAACGGATCACTCATACAACCATCAACCATTACTTTACAAAATGTGCCATCATGCATGTTCGTAACGACCTTCACAAACTCCTCCGGTATTCCATAAAGCCTCATAATCTTCCCCATAGTCCCTCTCGAAACACTATCAAATGCTTAATATTGCTAAATATATATATATATATATATATATATATATATATATATATATATATATATATATATATATATATATATATATATATATATATATATATATATATATATATATATATATATATATATTGAACAGTCACGGTGACATAACACACCCTTGTCTCAGTGCTACACTAATATTAAAACTCTCAATTAGATCACCCTCTACCAGTACACATGCCTTTGCATCTGCATAAAGGCCTCAATGCTTTTCAGCAAAGAACCCCTAACACCATAAATCCTCAACATCTGTCCATGACGGCGGCATACAACTTCCTACTCTTCCCAATACATTTCTCCACTGTTGAATTTAATGCAAATATCTGGTTCACACATCCCCTACCCTTTATGAACCCTCCCTGCTCCTCACTAACTTAATTTCCCGTTACTTCAACCACTCTTTCACTAAGAACCTTTCCATATACCTGCCCCGGTACACTAAGAAGGCTTATTCCCTGATAGCTACCACACTCATCCTTACTCCCCTTCCTCTTATACAAGGCACAATTATGGCTCTCCTCCAATCCTCTGGCACCTCTCCCTGCCTCCAGGCCAATGTGCATATGAGCAACATCCACTCCACAACTACCTCCCCCCCTCCCACACTTTAACATTTCGGCAGTTATCCCATCCACCCCCGGTGCCTTTCCTATCTTCAACTTTCCTAATGCTTTCCGAACCTCTTCCCTTTCTAATTCTCCCTGTACACCCTGTCGTCTACCACCTGCCTCCATCCTCATGCATATCACCACCGCCTCCCCTCGCGTCCCCTCATTCATCAAACTATCAAAATGCCTCTTCCACACTTCTTTCACTTCCTCACTTCCACTCACAGTAACTTTATCCTCTCTTTTCATGCTCACGCTGCCAGACTTTCCTTCTCCTCTTTCTCTTTTAACCTCCTTCCAGAATAATTTCTTGTTTTCTCTAAACTTCTCACTCAGTTTCCTACCAAACTCCTCATCCACTCTCCATTTACTCTCACTCACCATCCTCTTCACTTGTCTCTTACATACATTATATTCTCTCTTCCACCTCTCTTTAACCTCCTCTGACACATTCCTCTGCAATGTTTTCCTATATTCCTTCCTTTTCTTCTCTACTGTATCTTTCACTTCTTCTGACCACCTAGCACTCCCTTTCTTGCCCTTCTTCTATGTCTTGTATCCCATTACCTCTGCTGCTGTCCTCCTCACGAGTGACGTAAACATTTCATACACATCATTCACTTCCACTCCCTCCCCTATACCCATCCTTGCTTCCTCCAGCACCTCACCCACCCTCCTCTTATATACCTCTCTATACTCGATGTCATTCAGTGTTCCACTGGCCACCTTCCTCTTGTTACCCCCTCTATCCTTCCTACCATACTCCCATTTTGCTCTAACCCTAATCCTCGCCAATACCGCATAGTGGTCAGAGCACTGAAACATTCCTCTCACCACTCTCATCCATCACATCTTTCCTTATCCTTTCATACACATCTATGTAGTCTAGCAAACTCATTTGTTCTCCCCTTTCATCTCTTTTCTTCCATGTGTACCTGTGGATCAGCCTGGGCTCGAAGCAGGTGTTGGCGAGGAACAACCCCCCTTCGCCACACACATCCACCAGGCACCCGCCATTTTCATTTATCCCATTCACACCCCACTTGCCAACTACATTTCCCATTCTATCATTCCTTAACTTCCCATTCATGTTATCCATTCTCTCAAAACTTCTCAGACAGTCAATCAATTCATCCCAAAACTCTTTCATTTTCATTTTTCCCAACTTGATCTACTCGTTTACTGGTGCATACGCGCAGACCCAAGCATACTTCACTATACAAGTCTTACTTCTCATCTATACAACCCTTGTACCCTTCCACCCATGTCCATCCACTCCCTTCCACACCCTCCTTGACACCAACAATCACACACTTTTTTCCTCTCCCTTTACTCTTTTTATCCATACCAGTCCATATCACACCTCTTTCCATTCCTTCCCACAACATACTCACCCCCATCCCCACGCTCTTCCACCCCTCATCCTTTCATAAGAGTCTCAGACACCCCACACACACACATCTATTTTACTCCTTCTGAAACACTCCACATTCTCTCTTCTTTTCACCTCATTCCCCATTCCATTCACATTGATCGCTGCCACTTTCAAACATTCTTCCCCTTTCCTGCCCCCCACAGGGCAGACTGGAGACCCCTCTCCGCCACTAGCCACTAGCCACTCAGCGCTCATTCCCGGAGGGACACGGGCCATCAAGATTGTCAAGCTTTTTTTTTTTTTACAGTAAATAATAAGAAAATACAGAAAAAAAAAATTGCACATTCAACACTTTAAAAAATAATTTAGTCACTAAAAATATTCGAAAGGAAATTAAAACCTGTATGTGGGGGAACCTACTTAGGTCATGAAAATATATGTTTCCTTAACGAATACATACACAAACCCCGTATGTCGCAGAGCCGCATTTCAGAGCATCAAGACACAGACTAACCCTCAAAATTTATTAAATCTGAAAAATTACTGTGAAAGCACAGCCTTTCTTTGTTTTGTTCAACCCCTTCCTACTTAATTAAGTAACGTAATAGTAAATGAACTGAGAATGAAAAAAAAAAAAACTGTACTATGGACCTATTTTTGTTAACTGATACCAAGACACTGAATACTTTCCCACTTCCTCACACACTTTTCTGGGACATTTTAGGCTCAGGTGATTAAGCCTGAAGCCTAAAAAAAGCCGGTGAAAAAAGTTAGACATGGACACAGATATGGGGGCGAGGGGTCCAAAAATATGCCTAGTCAAAAAATAAAAGTAAGAGCGGACACACTCCACTTCCAGAAAGTAGAGCAGGGCAAGACCTTTACATAGCTGGAAGGACAGGACACCCTGGTTGGCGCGAAAATCACAGTGTGGTAACGTGATTAAGTTGCTCACGGTTCTGGTAGCCCCTATATTGAGGATTAAGGGTTTTTGTGATTGTGTAGGAAAATTGGAAGCATGTAATTCCATCCAATAATGCCACGAAACAAGCTCCTTCAATATAGATGGTGTTTTGTGGTACTGTTTGTAGGACTCGGATACAGTCGCGTGCTGATGGGGTAGAGACACTTTCACACAAACCTTGTGTTCGTTTCTATCCGGCGAGTTATAGAGGGGATTATGGATGCGCAGGTGAAGGGAGGACGGACAGGAGGGGATGGGAGGAGAGTCACCTAACACCATCGACTGGCTGAGTTGGAAAGTGGCAGGTGTTACTAGGTATTACACTGACTTAAAGATTTAAGTTTGATAATGGGTGAGTTTTGTTAATCATGAATCCTTTTCTATCAATACCATTTATTTATTTTTTATTTTTTTTATTTTTATTGACAAGGATTTCATATTCTACTTTGCATTAGGTCAGTCCTTGTTGAGAGAGGCCATCTTTGTTTAGACTCTGGCAGGCGCGCTTGTAAGATCTCCGTATGTTCTTGTGTTTTCCGGTGGATTTTTCGGTGTTCTTAACAACCTGTGTTAGCTGAGTGCTACGGTGGGACTCAGTGAACAGTGTAGTATCGTCAGTGCATTTTTTTAATTGTCGGACCTAACCTGTATTACTGGCTTAGTGATACCCTCCTGGTCGGGTTTCCTCAGATCTGCCCATGCACAGTGAGAAGGGTGTGAGTTGGGGTCAACGTCATGGCTACGTCATTCTGCCAATGAGACAGATACAGATTCGAATATTGTCATGGATAGGCGGGATAGAGAATTCAGGGCCAGGAAGTCTTGCTGACGTTTAAGCATATTAATATGGCCTAAGTGAGGAAGACGACGTCTCACATCACTTGTACAGTACCTCATAGACATTGCAAGAGACCACTTGTACAGTCGGCGGCAAAAGTCCTGTCGCCTCATCTACTTCACCGAGACACGCTTTGTTCATGGACTAGAGATATACACACGTTTTCTACACCTAATAATCTCGAGTCTATGAACATCGCGTGCCTCGGTGAAGCAAGTGAGGCGACAGGACTTTTGCCGCCGACTGTACCTGATGCTGCACCTTGCGCCATGTACAGTTGCGGAAGGGAGTTTCTTTATCACCCTGGGCTCCTCTATACCCTACCCCACAAGGAGGTGACGGAGGTGTAGAGAGTTGAACATATAACGACGGAGATGATTGGTCGATAAGTTGCTAGGAAAGTTTAGTGATAATATAACCTTATTATATCTAAACAAGAGAGCATTGTGGTGAACTAAATATATTATGTTTATTTGCCATATATACAGTATATGAAGAACAGTAGCATACATTGTTAATGAGGAACTGAATTATAACGCATACTGAAATAACTCGTATTTTATTCTCAGTTGTGGTTGTCATACATCAGCCAACTGATGGTGATGGGAGGGGATCTGCCTGGCATTGCTTCACGGGCTCACGGCTCTTGCTGTGATTCGTTTTATGGCTTCAAATATTAATTTCTACCTTAGTAATAGGGATAGGTTATAAGCTTTTTATATAATTATAGACAAATTTATAACGATTTACATTTACAGATAGTGAAGTAGTGTTATCGTTTGTTGTTAATTTTGTCATCTGTTTTCTTATTTATTTTCAGTACGAACTATTAAAATTTATTTTAATAGAGTCTAGTGAGATGAAGAACGTTGAGTTAAAATAAGCATTTGCTTGACAAAATGGTAAGAACAACACTCTATGACGAGGAGCCTTTATTGACGACGTTTCGCTATTGCTTCTTCAGGTCATAGGCACATCCATATAACATACAGTACTGTGTAACTTATAGTTCTATTTTTATTTGATGTGACTGTATTCTGTTTTGTTCCACTTCCTCCGTTACCATTCCATGTATTTTTTTTATTTGCCCCGATGTTCTTTCCTTTCCCATTATCAGCTCGTCCTCTCCGCCTCCCCCCCCCCATTTTACCTCCGTTTCCTTCCTCCTGCGTGAATTCACCCACCCCTACTCTCTTTCCCCCTCCCAACTTCTCTTTCCCCCCTCCTCCCGCCTATCTCGTGACCCTTCCGCCTCTCCCCCTCTATGAGCGGTATACATATATATTCGTTTACTCTACCTGTCCTCACTCATACCTGAAGAGGGCTACGTGATGTAACCGAAAAGTCGTATATCTTTTTCAATAAATTACAAATAAATGTGGGTTTTTCACGAGACTTCTGCATTCATGCTCGCTCCATGGGGAAGGGTAGAGGCGTAGGTGGTAGGGGGGGGGTGGGTGGAGGTTGCGGGGGAGTATACAGGCGGTGGTGAGCGAGGGAACTGGGTGTGTGTTGGGGGTGCTTGAGGAGAGGTAGGGAGGAAACGAGAGCAAAAAGGGGCGGAGATAGCCAGGTTGCCGTTAAGGCTGACAAACTATATATATAACAGAAATGATGACAGAATAAAGCTAATGACAATTGCAATGTTTACATTGGAAACATGGCAACAATGAAGAGAAAACAAATATATTGGTATTCAGTATCCCTAAGAATTCTCATTCAGGTCACATGGTAAACCCTCAATCATAAACTGCATTACATAACTATAAACCCATTCACATAAATATTTTTATACATATGGCCCTACATATTAAGCAGGTCTCCATTCTCAGAGAGTTTGAGTGAGCGAGTGGAAGTGGGGGAGGGGTAGAGTGAGAGGAAGAGGACGAAACATACAAACAGATGGACAGAGAGAGAGGGAGAGAAAGACAAACAGAGAGAGAGAGAGATGATTATTATGATGGTAGAAAATTTCGTTTGTGATGAATGGAGAGGACTTGTTATGAGGTTTTCTACAATATTAAAACAGAGATTTGCACACACACACACACACACACATATATATATATATATATATATATATATATATGTTGGTGTAGCCAGGGAGTATATTCTCTTTCAAACAAACGAGGTTGAAGGAAATGGCTTGTTCTGCATTAATGAGTTTATTATTTATATTTTCACTTATCTACCATCTAAGTGAAGACTTAAGAAAAACAGTAAGAGATATTGAAAATATAAATAATAAACTCATTAATGCAGAGCAAGCCATTTCATTCAACCTCGTTTGTTTGAAAGAGAATATATATATATATATATATATATATATATATATATATATATATATATATATATATATATATATATATATATATATATATATATATATATATATATATATATATATATATATATATTTACACATATAAGCTGAGAAAAGTTAAACCAAGTTTCTGGTGGGGTCAGGCTTTGTAGTCCCTTGTGTAGTGTGTTGCAGTGTTCCTTAAACTAGGGATTCATAACTTCTGTGATATAATGTAAAAGACACACAGATAATAACACATAACAATACAATTTCGACGTAAATATTTTGGTATCCCAAATAAAAAGAAATATATAAAGCATAATATATTAAGTGACGTATAAACAAACATGTGAAGCAACCAACACCTCGAAGCGTTACTCGATAATCTCGGGGCCTCAGTCTCAGGCCACGACCTTCAATCCCGAGGTTGAGGTATAAAAAAATAATAAACTAAGGTCTTTGTGTGGCAATAAAGAAATGTTGCTTATATGATACCATGTTGTCTCTTTTATCGAATTATACCATAGTTCTTGGTTAGGTAAGTAAAGTAATATTTATGTCTATAATATAATTTGGATGAAAATAATTTAAAATATACCTTTTCTTAATAAAAATATATACGTTAAAAGCATCACGAGCGGCAACACTCTCCACACCCTACATTGCAGTTCTTGGGTGGTGAGAAAATAAAGTAAAAAATTTAATACGTGCAGTGTAATGTGTTGTAAATATTGGAACCACGATGTAATTAAATATAAATTATATGAGCGAGAGAGATATATATGAAATAAAAAAATAACGTATATATATATATATATATATATATATATATATATATATATATATATATATATATATATATATATATATATATATATATATATATATATATATATATATATATATATATATATAATGTTATGCATTTTGCTATAGAATAAATATATAAATGTATAATGAACTAGAAAAATTCACAATGCCGTGAATGCAGAAGTCTAGTGAAAAACCCACATTTATTTGTAATTTATTGAAAAAGATATACGACTTTTCGGTTACATCACGTAGCCCTCTTCAGGTATGAGTGAGGACAGGTAGAGTAAACGAATATATATGTATACCGCTCATAGAGGGGGAGAGGCGGAAGGGTCACGAGATAGGCGGGAGGAGGGGGGAAAGAGAAGTTGGGAGGGGGAAAGAGAGTAGGGGTGGGTGAATTCACGCAGGAGGAAGGAAACGGAGGTAAAATGGGGGGGGGGAGAGACGGAGAGGACGAGCTGATAATGGGAAAGGAAAGAACATCGGGGCAAATAAAAAAAATACATGGAATGGTAACGGAGGAAGTGGAACAAAACAGAATACAGTCACATCAAATAAAAATAGAACTATAAGTTACACAGTACTGTATGTTATATGGATGTGCCTATGACCTGAAGAAGCAATAGCGAAACGTCGTCAATAAAGGCTCCTCGTCATAGAGTGTTGTTCTTACCATTTTGTCAAGCAAATGCTTATTTTAACTCAACGTTCTTCATCTCACTAGACTCTATTAAAATAAATTTTAATAGTTCGTACTGAAAATAAATAAGAAAACAGATGACAAAATTAACAACAAACGATAACACTACTTCACTATCTGTAAATGTAAATCGTTATAAATTTGTCTATAATTATATAAAAAGCTTATAACCTATCCCTATTACTAAGGTAGAAATTAATATTTGAAGCCATAAAACGAATCACAGCACGAGCCGTGAGCCCGTGAAGCAATGCCAGGCAGATCCCCTCCCATCACCATCAGTTGGCTGATGTATGACAACCACAACTGAGAATAAAATACGAGTTATTTCAGTATGCGTTATAATTCAGTTCCTCATTAACAATGTATGCTACTGTTCTTCATATACTGTATATATGGCAAATAAACATAATATATTTAGTTCACCACAATGCTCTCTTGTTTAGATATAATAAGGTTATATTATCACTAAACTTTCCTAGCAACTTATCGACCAATCATCTCCGTCGTTATATGTTCAACTCTCTACACCTCCGTCACCTCCTTGTGGGGTAGGGTATAGAGGAGCCCAGGGTGATAAAGAAACTCCCTTCCGCAACTGTACCACGCCCCCATCATCACGAAGCGACGAATGGAGCATGATTCGGACACCAACAGTGACCCAGAGTCTCCTGTTCCCAAAACTAATAGGTGTAATGAAGCTGTTCTTGTATGTGAAACTCCTGACTATTCTCTGCCTCGACTCATTAATTAACCGGACTGAACTTCCTTATCTGTCCCTCTTACTCCTGCATTTGCACCCCGTGAGGAATATGTCAAGCTTGTCTTTAGGAAAAATCTTGGGGTAGAAGTGAAGCTTCGGCCCCTATGTGAGGTCACAAAAATGTTCACCCTGGATCGAGAGTTGGCTGAGGTCAAGATGCCTGTGGTCACTTTTCGATATGTGTACAGTCACTCATAAAAATTAAGACCCCCCAGGCCAGTCACCTTCTTATACGTGTGATATCGGTTCTGGCAACAGTGTACGTGACGTCAGTGATGGCACTTGAGAGATGAAGTTGATCTGCTCGACTCACTTGGAACTAACGGTAGATGAGACGAAGCATGAGTTGGGATAATGTTTCGAGCAAACCAGCCTTCCTCCAAACACCACCCACACCACCACCACCTCTGACGTCAGATACAATGTTACCAGAAACGATATCACACGAGTTAAAAGGTGTCTTGCCTGGGGGGGTCTTTAATTTTATGAGTGACTGTACATTTCAAGACTCCGTCAGGATATCATTGATGGGGTGAAGGGTGGTGAGATGTTGTCCCTGTCATTTGACATTCAGGTCTCAGTAGAAAAACCTCGTAACTTCCCGCAATAAATCGTCACTCGGTGTATACAATGTAAAACGTTTTCTACAGGACAGAATACCTATTAACAATCTTGTTATAACTTGGAGCCTCCCATACCCTCCGCCACCCTTTGTTGTTTTCTCCTTCCTCCCTTCACAGTTTGTGGACGTTCTCTTGGTGATCTGCCCTTCGTTGTTGCCTCTGCATTGTTATTTGTGTGTTGTAGAGTTTGCATTGTTCTCTGTGTTGTTTGTCTGTTTTATTGTTCTCTTGAGTTTTGTTCTGTTGTAGTTCTGTGTGTGTGTTTCCTGGCTGACAGTTCCTGAGGTGAACTTTGCTTGTGTATAGCTGTTTACTGTGTAACGCTCTATTTTAACATAAGTCACACATTTTATTTCTTTTCTTATTAAATGCCATTTTTCTATGCTAAAGTTTGGGAAGAGAATTGAGAGTTTGATCTGGTAACAGTTGTATATATATATGAATTAATTAATTGTGTACGTGAATATTATGGGAAAGTATGTTATAATTTATGTGTCTATAGTTTACTTATAATTACCTGTTTATTTTTTAAGTGAATTGTAATTATTTGTGTATTATTATATTGATGGGAATAATGTCGAAATGTCAAGTCCTCAGTAGCTAAGTGTCGAATATGTTCCACCATAATTTTCACTAGTTTTCCACCCTTATAACCCTATTTTTTTTAAATTTATAGTCGAGAGAGAGTGTAGTATGTGTTTGAAAAACGCTATAGGGGAAGAGTTCCAATATTCAAAAAAGGGTTACTAAGGACTATTTTAACATTGATTAGTGATATTATGTTAGTAATGTTTGAGAAGTTTCCTTATTTTATCATGGGAGAGATTTATTTAAGAATTAGTTTTGTTAAGTAACCTACAGGGAGAGAGTAGAAATATTTATGTAGAAAATAGAGATTGTTGTATGTAGTCGCGAGAGAAAGACAACCGAGTGATAAGGGGTCCACAAGTTGATAGTGAAAGAAGAACGCCATATTGTAGCCGCCCTTCTTCTTGCAGGTTCGTTCGTAACAACACTGCACATTTTTAAAGTACAAATCTTTATAATCAATAACTTTAGACCTTCCTGCTATAATGAATAATCAATATTGTGTGTGAATTGATGCCGGAAGGCTGTAGGAGGTAAGAATACAGAGTGAATTGTGATTTAAATGTATGAGATAGTGTAGCCGCCCTTCGTCTTGCAGGTCTCCATTGTCGGGACCGGGGACGCCATTATCATCATTATTCTGTTTTGTGAACTGTGTCATAGTATTTTCAGTAGGGTAGAATTATTATTTGTGGTTTATTAGTCATTTTGATTATATAAGTCAATTATTCAAAGAGGTTGTCAAGAAATTTAAGTTTTTTTTGTGGGAAGATATTGGAATGTTACGTGTGTCTGGTTAAGATAGGTGTCTTCAGGAATCCAGCTGTATCTCAAACATCCAATGCGGAGTCACGAAGTAACATCATTCAGGCTTTAATGTTAACTTGTCTGCGGTATAGAAGGCACTGAAACACCTATTCTGGGGTAAATGTTTGGAGAAAGGGTGAGTTAAAGTTGAGAGGTAAATTTTCTATTCAGTGTGTGTGTTGCGTGTCTTGCTTTCATGTCATAGTTCTCTTTATTTATATATATATATATATATATATATATATATATATATATATATATATATATATATATATATATATATATATATATATATATATATATATATATATATATATATATATATATATATATATATATTACCGAGTATGTCAAGTCCTTAACCGTAGCTCATTTGTAGTAATTTTAGGAGTAGTATATTAGGTCCATTGAAATATCAGGGAACTTTAAATATTTATTTATTTAGTTATTACAGTCAATTAATGTTTCTTTGCTCTGTTTTGATAATTAATTAATTAAGGGTTTAAATACAACGGGAGGGATTATTTATATTTCAGTCAGGGTAATTCAATATTTATTTGAGTAAAAATAAAATTGCAAAAAATTAATAGAGACTATTTCTTGTTCCATCTCCGCCTTGCATACTATTCGACTCCCCTGCTGATTTGACAAAGACCACAGGGAACCATATATATTTTTTTTTTTTAATGACTGTGCTGTTCGGAACAACAGGCAGTGTCATAGCGTCGAGCTGCCCTTATTATTTTTTTTTTTCAACATTAATTCTTATTTTATTTTTCATCAGGACAGTACCAATCATCACAACTGCTTCCCATCAAGGCCCCCGTAGGGGGGTAATGCCTGAATTAGTGATGTGGGCAATACTTTAAGGGTTTTGGCGCCCCTTTGGCCCAAGCCACTAGCTTTTAGTTCTTCAATTGTCCCTCTTTTCTTTTTGTTTCCTTCCTGCTTGCTGTCTCGCCTCTCTATCACCTTTTTCTGGCGCTATATGACCTAGCTGTTGCGGCGCCTAATATCAATCTATCAATCCCATCAAGGGATTGATGGAGAGCTCTGGGTCAGATGCAGCTTCCTGTATGGATGAGGACGTAGTTATGTTGGTGGAAGACAAGTCTATTATAAAAGACCACTGGCCTTTGCTGCTCCTCCTCCCCTGTCCTCGGTCACTCCACAGATTGGGTTGCAACCGTTCAACTCTTCCACATTTACCAAGCGACCTGTAGACACCTCTTCTGCCTCAGAAGCCTCTTATAATGAAGACTACTTGCCTCCGGCTACCAAGACTGCGAAGCGTGTTTCAACTGTGCATGACATACCTTCTTATCCTCGCCCTGGTGTTTCTTGCTCTACCCACTCCCAACCCTCATCTGACCTAGAGAAGTGTATCTCAGGCTCTTTTTCACTGGGAACCCATCTGCAGACACAAAGCTGCGGTGGCTGTCTGCTATCAACAGGGCCTTCTAATTGCGGAGTGAGATGGCTGAGGCCAAGTTGACTGCCATCACCTCCTGGTGTGTCTATATCTCCAGAAAGCTTCAGAACATTATCAACAGAGTCAAGGCTGGTGAATTTTTGTGTTTTCTCTCTCATTCCTCTGGACTCGCCGGAGAGGCTTTGTAAATTCCCCAACTACATCCTCACCAGTTTTCCTGTGGATGTTGACCCAGTTCTTGCCACCCTGGTGTGTACTTTGCCTTTTGTTTTATTCAGGATGGTTTCCCCATTAACTGTATTGTTGTTGTATGAAGTCTTCCCGACCCACCTCCACATGAGATTTGTTTTTATTTCCTCCCCTGTCTTCCACCGTGTGAGGTTTGGAAACTTGGAGCTATAGGTGCTGAGGAGTTGGACACATTTCCCGGTACTGTTCACCCTAGCAGAAGTGTACCAGGCATGTGGCCGACCATGACTCAAGGAAATGTACTGCCACGAGTGAACCATCATGTCCTGCTGCCTCCAACTCTGAGCCACCACCTCCTAAGGATGCGTCTCGATGGAAGCGTATAGGATGTCTATAGCCAAGGGTTAATGTGTGGCATGGATGTTTTCGACGCCAGGCCCAGGCTCGTGCCACTACTGCCACGTTACCTCCACTGCCACCACCACCACCTCCCCAGTCTGCTTCTCTCACCAGCCCTGCCTCACCTCCGGATCTGGCTTTCCACAAGTCTGTTGCTTCCCTCATTGCACGATGTACTGCCCTCGAGACCACTTCTCCACTCTTGAAACCAGGATTGATGGACTGGTTGTAGCTCAGGCCGCTACTGAATCCAAACTTTCCACCTTTGTTGATCAGCAAGCCATCATTTCAACTGTCACCACCCTCACCAAAAAGATGGATAATATTGCCTATCGTCTTGAGAAGCTTTGCAAATTAGTACCTTCTCTTGGTGCATCTATTTCTCCAGGTCGCTTGTCTGCCTCCACTCCCTGGACTTCTACCTCCAAACACAGGGTTTGCTGTTGATTCTCAACTAGATATAATCTACTGGAACGTCATGGTATCACCAATTATGCTAAGCTCACTCAATTTAAGAGTTTTTCGTTTCCATCTCAGTATTATTTTTCTCCAGGATACATTTCCTGGACTGCCTCTTATTACTGGACAAGCTATTGCCCACAGGAGACTGACTTTATTCTGTGTGAATACTAGGCATCCCCCACAAGGCTAGAATAAAGATTGTTGTAGGATCTGGTCACTTTCTAGTGCAATTGATGAGATCTGCTCACATGGATTAAAAATCCACGTGAGGTGTACTGCAACCGGAGGCTCTATGCATTTTTTTTTTCACTGCTGTGTGAACCGCCAGCACACAGGGGTACATTAGCCCTTTGCATGCAGCAGTCTAAACTCCCTCTCCTTTTATGGTCCCTTCAGGCTGGTCTCACTTGTAGCTCTTGTCGTAACGTGGATTTGGGCCCACAGCACTGGCTGTGTGATCAAAGACCGCCAGGTCGGAGGACCCCAGACTCCCAGGTCCAGTAAGCTTTGGTTCTATCTCCCTGGGATTTGCTTCGGTAGCCCAGGCATATATGGCCAGCCCCTCCTTTATTTAATTTGTTTTTTCACTGTGACCAGAACGTCTGTGGGGTAGGAGGCCATTCTGTCCCGGGAGAACATCAACTGGGCAAGCTCATTCCCTCACAGGTTATGTTCCATATGTCCATCTGGTAAGGAATAGTCTCCTGACTTACATACATAGCCCTTGCCACATTATCTTATCCGTAGCTCCACCAATCCTGACATGAACTTTCAACTCTTTGAGGTCCTACTTGGGGATGGTGTGGCCCAATAATGTAATGTCTATTCTGCTCCTGTTAGACTCACCCTTGAGGCTCTTTCAATGATCGGAATTCTTACCTGGGAGATTGTTCTGGTTCTAATAACCATAATGGTCTTCGGCTCCCTTCATACTGGTTAGTACACTCGCCCAGCAGGCGAGAGATCCCAGGTTCGATTCCCGTGTCAGTGGAATTGTTGGACAATTTTTCCAGCTTCCTATGTCCCCGTTTACCTATCAGTAAGTAGGTACCCGGCTGTAAGAGCAAGGATAGCAGCCTTGTAGACTGGGGGAAGATGTGTTGGTGTAACAAGAATGACTGCCTTAATGAGCTTATAGGCATAAAGCCCTAAATCTTCTTCTTTCCCTTCATACATCCTCAAGCATCATCTGACGTGCTGGGACATAAGGGACATACTCCTTGCCAGGCGCCAGGACCATACTTTTTCCAGGATTTGTTGGGTCGCCTAGAGAGCTGACTTAAACCACTTCAATTGCTCACTAACAACTCTTCGGGCACCTCCATTCCTATGGCCAGAACCTTCTAGATTGTATTCATACAATCCGTTGTTGATTACCGCTCCCTTCATTTGATTCAACTTCCTAGGGCTCCTCTGGAGACATTAGGAAAATTTCAGAATAAAGCAATACAAATTATTCTTTGCAGTCACATATCAACCAGGATAGTGAAAATGCAGCTGGTGTTGCGTCATCCTTCATTAGTTAAAAGAAATTATTCTAATGTCACAAGCATCATTGCCAAGTGCCTCCATTTCCCACATCTTTCACCCCACTTCTCATAGTCAGTCAGGACTTCTCTCATACCAATATCCCCTGTCCCTCCCATATTACCTGCTGGATGTGCTCTTATTAGGTTTTTTTCCTCTATGCTTCGTAGCCTTAATCTAGATAAAATGGTTGTAGAAGTCCCCCCTGGGCCCCCTCCGTGGATGCTACCAACGCCTGATGTGAGCTACACACCTACTTCGAAGACGGAAGTGCCATCTCTACAGCGGCAGTTAGCTCTAGAACATATGGAAACAGTGACGTCCTCCATCACAGCTCCACACATCCTCTACAATAATTGCTGTTTGCAAGCGGATGGTGTAGCGTGTGGTGCCATTTTCTCACCTGACTTGGAACCATCTCCATGGGGCTGGGTTGGCCGTTGTCCCATGACCACTCCAGCTCCACTTTATGTGAACTGTATGCCATTCTGGATGCTGTTATTAAACCCGGTTTTTCAGCAGATATTATCGTTGTTCGCATTATTGCGTCATCGCAACTTGACTGTCTAGTTTTATGGGTGCCATCCGATGTCGGATTACATCACAACGCTACAGTTGGCAGACTCGCGAAGGAAGCCTGCCGTCTCCCTCCTCGTGGTATGTGGACGTCCTCTCTCCATGACCTGTTACCTCTATAGAGTCCGCTCCGCTCTCTCCTCCCTGCACGGAGGCGTAGGGATGCAGAGAGGCCCTTCAGTATCTCCACCACCCACTCCGAGTCCGTCTGCCGTCACAAGTATTCCTACCGTCGCTGTGGCCTTATGGTTTAGAGGCACAATGTGGTTTCTGCACGTTTGAGTTTGGGCTAACGGCCACCTTGGCAGTTTGCTGGAATGGAGGGATAGCCTCCCTTCACTAAGTGTCGCATGTGCCAGGCGTCACGTTCTGACACTATAGAACACTATTGTCTAGCCTGCCACGCTGACCGACACTTGCTATCTCGGAGCCTGCAGCTTGATGTGCTTTGTCGACACCTGCTGAACCATCATGTTTTGGAAGAACTTCTGGTGTGTCACCCTCGTTTTTGTTGATTTAAGTAGGTTATAAGGAAATTCTTTGTCTGTATTCTCGTGATCCATTTGTTAAGTGTCCATGAGATTTTATGTAGGTGCGTGAGTGTGTGTGTGTATGTTTGTGCTCATGGTCATTATAATTTCAAGGATCCTGTCACACCTTATATTTTGTTGCCTATCTATTGTTTGATAACATTGCACAATAAATTTTAATATAAAAGAGGCACATCTGTATAAATCTCTACCAGCCTCGATTTCTCTTCACATCAAGGAACCGAACAACAAGTAGTAATATTTTAAAAACATTTAGGAGACAATGTTTAAAAACATTAGACAAATTCTTGGTTACTGCTGATTAAGACCCATCCCTTTGAGCCCATGTATTTGTCCAATCTATTTTTATAGCTATTCAGTGTTTTTGCATTTATTACCTCTCTTGGAAGCTTGTTTCACTCATCCACTACTCTATTCCCAAACCAATATTTTCCTATTTCGTGACTCTAGCTTGAATTTATTTGAACGTGTTCTATCTTGGATATTGGCAGTACTCTTAACTCGCATAAATGGCACCATAAGTTCGGCCCTGTGGTCACCATGCACTACCAACCAAGGGTGGCAATACGGTAAAATATGGTATTTTTTCATCTAAATTATCTAAAAATATGGTATGAAATTACAGTATGATATTTCTTGTTAAGTCCTCACAAACATATTTAGGTAAATTCATATATATAACAACTGAGATGAAAATACCTTAACAATCACGTCTGAAGAAATGTGGTAGACTGGGAGTTTGGGAGAGATCAGGCGTCACGACTCACCAATGAGCAATGAAAAATATATAGGTCTAGGACGGGTTAACTTCCTCCACACCACCCTCTGCCATGGGTATCGGATGGCAGGGAGGGGGGTCAATATATACGAAATTTATGTACCTAGGAGACTTTTGAAAACAAGAGTTAGTAACGATTCTTCTTCTTCATTATTTCATAAACTTACATATACAGAACTTATCCACGCTCTTGTCAAGAAAATAACACATAACTGGAAAAACTTATACTTTTCTCCTGAGGGTTGCGTCCCCTCTGTAAGTCGCACCCCCCAGGTTAATATTAATCCACTGCTTAAAAATATACTTACAGGTGTGTGATAACAGTATAGTGAAGCAATAAATGAAATATTAAGCATAAGTTCGAGGTATCGGTAATCGATATCTTCGATACTGGTCCCAAAAGTAATCGGTATCGTATCGATCCGAAATTAGCAGGTATCGCCCATCCCTAACGTGGAGAGTGGACAAGAACTGAACACATCAACGACAGACGACTGTACACACACACATACACACAATAAGAGGTGGTTAGATCTTAAAGTAGGACATTCGTCAAGAAAATGATTTTGTTGGTTCCCTTATCATCTGGATATTATTCTGGACAGTGGAAGGTATGGTCATATTTGAATAAAATAGGGAAAGGGTACGGAAAAGGTACGAAAAAAACAACAACTTTATTTTGTACCGTACCATACTTAATTAAGGGGAGACTAACCCCCGGACTAAAATAAATTGAAGCAAGAAGACTGTAAATTTATCACCAGCGTCCGCGTGAATGCTACGAAAAACCGGTCAATGCCTGAATGGGAAAAGTGAATGCCCTCAGAGGTACAAAGATTCCACTATCGGATCCTACATAAGAAGGGCAATCACACACTGCGATTTTAGACCACTACCATAAACAAGGCCAACACGACAAGAAGAGAGAAGACATTAAGCTATACTATCTCTCACACCTTACTACAGACTACAAGGAAGAAGAAAGGATCATAACACAAATAGTCAAGAGAAACGTATCCACGACAAACCCTGAAAAGAAACTCAACCTGATTTTCTATTACAAAAACAAGAATACCAGCCACCTCCTACCCAGCAACACACTGGTGAGGGCTGGTTCTATCCAGAAATGAGGAATCTGGCATCCTCTACCACACCCTGGCCTGTTCTGTCTGTCTCTCTTTCTATTTCTCATTCCTTCTGGGTAGCTGACGAGATCGCCCGATTGGGTGGCACAACAAGGAAGACCACAGACGGTAGGAATGTTGGCTCAGGGATACATGCCCTTGAGCCAGCAGTCCCCTCGTCTGTTGCCTTCGAAGTAACAGATCTCACTATCACCCTGACTCCAATTTGGGGGTCCGAGCATCTGCACGGCTTTGGTCAACCAGACTCGGGACTGCTCGGCCAGACAGTGTGGGGAACTATAACAACAACAACAACAACTCTGACAAGACAAATACTGGAGGAGAACACCGAAATCATCGATATTTGCAACGACTCAAGATCTTAGAAGCACTCTACATCACAGACTTAGTGCCGAAGTTAAACACACAAGGCATAGACGTAAGCCCTCCCTAGCTTGAGAAGAAACAACACCCACGCAAGCGACGACAGATCATGCCAGGTTCACATTAGCCCTTATGTACGGATCCGACATTCGTCAATGACGTCACGAATGGCCGTGTAAATGTGAACCGGGGCTCTTCTACCATCCCGGGCAAGACATGGAACGGATCCAGAAAGATGAACTAAAGTCATCTTTTATGGAAGCACGGCGGCGGTGTTGTCCGTGTATAATGTTGTTGACTTTTCATCATATCATGAAAATATGAAATTGACGTATTTGTGCACAAATAAAAGTGTTATTTATTCTAATATCATAATTATTAACTTGCATTTGTTAAATGCCCGTCAATTTATGTGAGAATAAAAATATTGTTCATAGGTACTGAAAGCACGGCACCACCGCATAGCCTACTATACGTTTCAGCGCCGGACAGACGGTGTTTTTCGTAAATATCTCTTAAACGAATCGTTGTATCAATATAATATTTCAGCACACTGTCTTTAACACCCGGGCGTAATTTATGGCTGACATACCATATTACTATATGTGTTATGTTAGGAGTTTACTGAGTGATATTAAGCCTAATCCAGTCATCATATCTAAGGCGTTATAGAGAATCGGACGAGTGTGGGGTACTCGTGTAACCCCTCTACCAACACCCCGAAATCCCCCCACACTATTCCTTCCTTCCCTACCCCAATACCTCATTATCCCCCTCCCCGTTTCACTCTTCACCCCCCTATTTACACCATCCCCCTTCCATTTTTTATTGTTTTTATGACAGTATGTATATACGTATCGTTCATTAGTAATATTGTTTAATACAGTTACCGTTGTGTGTGGACATGAAAACCAGGGTGGGTCAAATGACCATTAAAGCAATAGCTAATCCCGTTGTTAATGGCCGTATAGCCGGATAATAACTCACGTGTCTAAGGCGACCAGAAAAATTATTAATTTTGGTTTTGGGCAACCAAATATAATCGTTCATGGTTGCTTCATGTGTTCTTTACCTTTTTAAATAACCAATTTATGCCTTAATTGAATATTCACAGTCTCCCGTATCCCCTCCACCTCTCTCTGAGGTATGAGGTACCCCCCAGTCCGAGGCTATGACTCAAGTAGTGACAGGGTAGAAATCATTGACTGCCGAGGCGCACCTATTAGAAACAATGTTGTCCATTTGCCCCCGTGGATGCAGGACAGCGTTTGTTCTTCGTCTTGCCACATTGTACAAATGTGAAAGCCAGTGATGATGAAGACGATGACGTTTTCCTTGACAGTGATTGTGAATAAATTTTGTTTTATCATGTTTGCATCATTAAATCCTACACTATTATATATATATATATATATATATAATATATATATATATATATATATATATATATATATATATATATATATATATATATATATATATATATATATATATATATATATATATATATATATATATATATATATATATATAATTTGGTGAGAATATAAATATAAAAGGGACAAGTCAACAAAATAACATTATATTAACTGGACCAAATTGACATTTTATAATGAATAGGTACACAGTATCTAATAACTTTTCCTAGAAGGTCCAGACCACAGGTAATGCCAGTACATCGTGTTCAATTGCATGGTTGACCATAAGGACTGCAAACATGGACCTTCTACATACTACATGTATGTAAACATGCTGTTGTACAGTAATTATCAAAGTGAAATACGTCTTGCCTCTATAGAATTGAACTGTACCATACTCTTAGTTAATAATCATATCTATACATATACATCTACATAACATTCTAATATATAATACAGTGATGGAAGAAATAGGGAGGGCCACGAGTGATGAGGGAGGCGAGGAGCTAGGGGGAGAAGAGGAGGAGGGAGGGGTGAGAAGGGGGGGATGTAGTTGTGGTTAGGAATGGTTTGGGAGGGTGTTGGGGGGGCCACACTTTCCTTCGAATGCGTCAATATGACTGGGCAGCGTGCTATTTTTCACGAGTAAACTCCTCGCATAACACATATAGGAATATGGTATGTCAGCCATAAATTACGCCCGGGTGTTAAAGATAGTGTGTTGAAATATTATATTGATACAACGATTCGTTTAGGAGATATTTGCGAAAAACAGCGTCTGTCCGGCGCTGAAACGGATAGTAGTTATAAACAAAACACACGTCTGTACTTGGAGCACACAAGCCACAGTAGTTATGGTTAAATTTCACTTTTTTTTCCTGTTCATGGACAATTCCTTTTACATTCATCTACATTTGACATTGATACAAGCATTGCTCTGTTTATGTGGAGCCTTTTGGGGGTAAAACAACGTCAAAATATACTGGCAACCTTTCAAAAATTATTTCAACATATAAAACAGAGAATAATAATACCTTAACACCTTAATTAATATTAGTTAGGTCCAGGTTAGGCTTATTTGGTTATTTTTGGTTTATTACGATTCACCAACCCACACTGGATTCTATGAGTTTATGTTCTAACTTCTAATATGATAACAACTCAAAGGTCAACTAGGATATCATACCTTTCTAGGCCTACAGTATATAGATTCATGACATAATTACAACTTCATACTGGGCCTATACATGAATTTGCAAGAAGCTTGAGGGGGGATAGCGGACATCTCTTTCATATTAACCAACTGGGAGTCATTGAGCATGTTTTAGTTTATGATACCTATTATGATTGGTGGATTTAAGCCATATGCAACCTTGGAGAAAATAGCAATTTTGTGGAGCAGTTTCATATGAAAAACAGAAGTCATGCTTGCTTTTTGTTGTAACAAACGACTCCGTAACGCAAATCAAAACAGACGGAGCTTATCTCCTCTGTATCCCTACCTCCGTACAGTTCGTGACGTCATTTTTTTTTTTTTTTACATATAGTGAGTGGAGGAGGAAGGAAAAAACAAATAAATAAATGGTTCCATTTGCCTATTGGCATCCTCCACTCATAAAATATTTAAAATAACTGGATTTAAATTGCTGGGGGTTTATAACTTGCTGGAAAACATTCCTTGGTAGAGAATTCACAGGGAAGTAGTACGGGGAGAAAATGAATTTTTGTAAGCAGTTGTCCTGTAACGTGGAGGAGTCAGTGTGAACTCTTGCGCATTCTCAGCTGCCCTAGTCCACCGTGGGAAGACGCGAAGGGGTGGTATAATCAGGGCAAGTTCATCCGAACATTTCTTATAAAAGTATCTATAAAATAGTGCAAGGGAAGCAACATTTCTACGTACTGATAAGGGAGGGAATTCATTAGTTATCATAGGATTATTGATCAGTCTGATAGCTCTGTTTTGAATTTTATCTAATTGTCTTAACACCACCGATCCACAACCAGCCCACAGAGGTGAACAATATTCCATCTGGGAACGCACATGACTCTTATATATTACTGCTAACTGCTCGTCAGTCAAATAATTACAAGCTCTGTATAAAAGTCCCATCTTCCTAGATGCAGTTTTGGCAATGGATTTTACATAGGGAGTCCAACTGAGGTTTTCATTTAAGTTACACCAAGGAGATCAATGCTGTGGGACTTGGGGATATTTGTATTATTGAAAATATGTGAGAATCTTGATTATCTGATCTATTTGAGAACGGGATGTATTTAGTTTTATTTGCATTGAAAGAAACTAGGTTGTTTTGTCCCCATTCAAAGATCTTCGTTAAGTCTTCATTAATGAAATTGAAGTGGCAAGTTTTATTCTAAATATTGTGTTGAGTAAAACTATCATTAAATGAGAAGGAACAGTTGAATAGTTGAATCATCAGCATAGGAGTGAATTGAATTCTGAGTAACTGACAAAAGATCATTATATGAATGAGGAACAAAGTTGGAGCCAAGACCGCTCCTTGAAGGAAACATTAATGGATGAAAGTCGGAATACAGACCATCTACCATCAACGTAATTTTCTGTTACTAAGATATGAATTAATTAGGGGAACAAAAGATTGAAGGCCATAATGTGGAAGCTTAGACAGTAATGATCTGTGCCATACTCTGTCAAAGGCTTTAGATATATCAAGGCAAATTGTGTGAGTCTCTCCATGTTTATCAGTTGATTGGAATATGTTT